>VZTA01018941.1:196874-303682 GCA_013398855.1 Mohoua ochrocephala
CCCCCCCCCGCTACCAGTGCTGGTGGTTCAGCCATCGCAACATGGCCTCTTATCTTAAAAAAAGAAAAACAAACTCAAGTATCAGATTGGTTAGGGTGAAACAGATTCTCTTAAGTTGCCAAGTTTCTTCTCTTGGTGATCAGTGGAAGGACTTGTGTTTCCAGGCAATAAATGTGGGATGGTTTTTCTGAATACTTGGACAGGTTTTGTCTTGAGTTTGGAGGTGCCTGTTGATTTTAGGTGCCTGAAGGCTTATGTGTGTTTGCAGGGTGGGAGGTCTGCTCAGCTCACAGCCCGATCAGCTCCCTGCTTTAATGAGAGAAAACACAGACCTCAGCTGTGCCCATCACTGCCCACCTTGAGAACTTGGCATTTTCCTTTGGCAACACTTGAAACTGTGCCAATATTCCCTCACCCTTCCATCTTCCCTCTTCCATCTCAGAACGCTTTTTTTGGGTTTTCTGATTCCCATTTGGCATGGCTGACATCTGAGCCCTGGGATTACTGATTGTGCTTGTTACTGCTCAGATCCCTTCAAGCTCTCCAAACCAGTACAAAGCTCTGGGCTTTCAGCCAATTTACTCACAGGTTGATCATATGCTGACATTGTTTCTCTATAAATAGGTCTACCTTTACTGACATTATTGATTCAACTGCCTCTCTTCTCACTAATTCTCTTTTTAATGTATCCAACCTGCCTCCGTATTTCACCTAATGAAAGGCTCAAGTCAGAGGGGTAGAGGTTGCAGAGGTTAAACTGTGAGCATAAAGGTCCTGGGCTTTAAAGTCAGAGTTTGCTATGGGAGACCCACAAGCTTGTCAGTGGAGCAGATCTGCAAGTCCAAGCTCTATTTTCCCCCAGAAAATATAAGCCATCAAGTCAATTTCACATTTTATTGCTAATAATTTGAAATGAGAGGAGATTATTTTGCAAACTGCTCCATCTGATACATTTATGGGTTAGCAACAATAACACAGACCCTAATCTGCCCATCTTTGGTAAGAAAGAGCAAATTATCCCTCAGAGATAGGAACACATCTCACTTGCTGTTTGTCTTGGAGTTAATCCAAATGAACAGACCAAAGATGTAGTTGTCTTGCTTGTAAATTAAATTCAGCTTTAATAGCTCATTTGTGCATTTTCTATATATAGGGTTGGGTTTTTTGGTGACAGTTGTGGCAGTTTCTGTATCCAGCACAGCCCTCCAGTGCAGTGGCAGAAGTGCTCAGCAGTGCATCGTTCATGCAGGCAGCAGCACTGTCCTGCAAGGTGGAGGGACAGTGCTGCACCCTCCCCACAGGGAAGGACCAGCGGCCCATTCGGGCAGCGTGGCAGCCACTGGGTCACGCACTGTGCCCTGCAGACACCTGCAAAGCTGGAAATTCATTGCACCCTTGCAGAAAGCAAGTTCTCCTCAGGCAGGTCTTTGGAGAGGGCAGCAGCAGCAGCAGGTCCCAGGCTGCAGAGCCGTGCTGAGTGCCCAGGGAGGTGCCGAGGGCCGGGATCAGGGATGTGCGGGGAAGAGAAAGAGAAAGCTGCAGAATGAGATTGGTGTGGGGGAAAGCCCACTGGCACACAGGACTAAGAGCCATTCAAGATGAGCAAACCTGGTAGCAGCCCTGCTAAGGGCTCCAGAAACCTCCAGAGGTGCCGGGGAAGCTGCAATGCCCCACGGCAGCACCGGTCTGACAGATCTCCAGGGACAGGGTCACCCTGAGAATGTGGCTGGCAGCTCAGCATCTTCACAGCACAGCTGTCCCCTGCCCTCACTGCACATCCATGCCAGGCTGGCAGAGAAAAAGCCCTCCTTTGTTTCCTGGTTTATCTTGTGACATTTGGGCTGCTGGACTCAGCTCTGGCATGGCTCACCCAGGCCACGGAGGCCACTGGCAGCCACCCTTTCCTCTGACAGGCTGGGAGCCCTCCTTCCCCTGGTGGCACCTCGGAACTGCCTTTAGCCAAATGTCCTCAGCAGGGCAGGACGGTGAGTTAAACACACAGGTCTAGCAAGGAAACTGCCAAGGCTGCCAGAACAGTATGTCATCAAATCCCATACTGAAACCAAACAGCCTCTCCCTCCCCAAATAAATCATAAGAAAGAAGAAAATGTTTCACATTTTTAAAAATTTAGACTAACTCTGACTTTAGACATGTTGCCATTAACCTGGGATTTAATCAGGGATTTTCATTTGCTCCTCGTTCTGAACTATAATGAGCCCTTTAACAGTGTAAATAAAAAGATCTAAAGAGTCAATAAACTATAATGTCACAAACGGCAATCAGCTACATTGTGAGGCCTCAGTGTTAAAAAGCATCTCACAGCTGGAAACAAATGCTTCTATATAACATTGTAAATAACCTCTAAGCCCACTACTAATTAAACTGAAGCCTCTCTTCTCCTGGGCATTGAATATAGGAACCAATTAAGAAAATATAATTTGTTTCCTGAGAGACCTGTGCTGTATCTCTTAAAAAAAAAAGGGAAGGGGGAGAGATACAGAAAGACCCAGTGACACAGAAAGAAAGGAAAAGGAGATAGGGGAAGGAAAAGAAGAAAAGAGTTTCACAGGAGGGACCACACTGATGTGCTGGGGTTACAATAATGAGACATTTCTGCTTCAAGCAAATTTTGCACCTGTAACCTGCAGAAATATAGCCATAGCACTTGAAAAATTACTTCAATGCTGCACAGTGCCATGAAAATTTATCTTTGAGATGATTTTATTGCATGGTTACCCTAGGCAATTAAATCAATAAATCTTAACTGTCAGAGAGGTTGGCCCACTGCCAGGAATAAATGAAATGCGCGGAATCAGTAAATAAAAGGTTTCTGACAACTCATTCTAGGAATTATTTAGCAGTTGGGCTTTTTGTTGGTGGTGATGTTGGTGTTCCTTTTGTCTCCAGCATTTATTGACATTCTCCATGAGAAATGATTATGCTAACATAAACAACGTAACCCAGGGATGTAGATGGATGGGAGAGAAGAGTCAGGCTCTTCAGGGTAATAAATTACCCTCCTGGAATCGCACACAAACAGCGACTTTGGGGGGCTGATAGCACCGGCAGAGGCAATTAGAGAGCTGGGGCCTGAGCCATGGGCTGGCAACACATCAGCAGCCCCGGTGCCAGGCACCGGGAGCTTTGTGTGCAGGCCCACGGCGCCTCGTTATTAACATAGATGTGCTCTTTTCATTGATTGATTCAGAGATGATTGAGATTGAAATGCCTCCTTGAGACACAGAGGTGACGTTTCTGTTGATCCAGAGTCCAGTGTTCACCCCAGGAGATGCCAGTTTTGACAGTGAAATCATAGTTATGCCTGTGCAAAACCCTGAGTGGTCAATGCAGCTGCATTGTTTTTCACGCTGGTGTTACGAAACTGAAGGCCCAAGTCTGTTTTCACTTACCCATGGGATTTGACACTTTAAGTTAGTGTGGAATAACCTGTAGTTAGGCTTAGGCTCTGTCTGGAGAGCCCTGTGGTGAGATCAGGTGACCTGATTAATGAACGGATGGAGTTTTAGTTATTGTGGTCATCTACTTTGAATTCAAACAGGCCACCAAGTTCACCTGGTAGGTCCTGGTTCAAACCTTTCTTTACTGGCTAAACAAGCCCATTCCTCCAGCAGGGCAGCAGCTGCTGGGATAATGACAGGGGCAGCCCTGGCCATGGGGAATCTGCATATTCCCAATGCCACCGGTGACAAGGACACCAATGTCAGAGCAATCTGCTCTGCTGAGCACTGAAGGAGGCCTTGCCTGCCTAGACTAGAACTAATTAGATGGTTTGCAGGGCCAGTCCCTCACCACCATCACATTGGGGCAATCTGGAGAACATGGGTCTGTCCTTGAGCCGACACCAGCTCTATGGAGCCAAGGAGGGATTTATCGGAGTAGTGTGGAAAGGAGCGGGCTGTCGAAATGTCTGTATCCAGCCTCTGGACACCCAGGTGACCTTCAGTCATAGGAGCCCTTAGGGAGAAGCTCATCTCTCTGCCTGAAGCTGGCAGAGGCTCACCGAAGCCTGGTCCAAGCCGGAGACATCATGTCATCTTGGCTGGGGAATATTTCATTTGAAAGTATTTCCTTCAAGGTCCTCTCTGGTTCCTCAATGCCAGTGTCAGAGTTTCCCAGCCATACTGCTCCTCTACCATGTCCTGTCCCAGCCATGATTTTGCAGCCTTTGTGCTCCCCTGTGGCAGATCTGCTGCCTCCCACAGCGGGTGTGTGGAACCGGGCAGGAGGGCACTGAGGAACAGCAGCTCAGGCTCAGGGCTTCTGCAGCACTGGGTGGTGGCTAGGGCACTGGGAATGCCCTGGACACCCATCTGGAGGAGGCTTCTCCTGTCTAATCAGCTCCCAGACCATAGAGAGCATTAGAGGTCTGAGTGCTGTGCTTAACTGAATGAGCTGCCTCCACTTCCAGGTACAGATAAAGCCAGTGGAGTTTCACAAGGCTGATTGGCAAGCAGCTTCTCATTGCAGATAATTCCCTGCCAGCATATCCTGAACACACAGGTGATTGCTCTGAAATTGATGGTTTAAAGCCTTTTTAGTTAGCTCCTGCTTGATAGGCAGTGAATGTAGATTTGCAAGAAAAAAAAACCCCAAACCACACACACACAACCCCCCCCAAAAACCAAAACAAATCCTAAAAAGAAAAAAGTGCTGCAGAATTTGCTCTCTCTTACACGTCTCTAAGAATGAAATTACTTGGAATGGAGAGTTAAACAAAACTGATGCTCCTCAAATCCTCGGATCAGCACTAAGGGGTACTCGGGGTGTGCTGAGCTCTCCAGCAGCCCCTGCCACAGCTGGGAATTGCCCTTCAAATGCAGCAGGCATTTGAGGGCTTCATTCTCCCAGCAGATTAGAGCTGGCATGTTGAATCTGAGAGGGAAACTGGCACCCTGGTACTCTGGCAGCATGACTCAGCTCTCTTAGCAGAAAATGGAGCATTTTTCATGTGGCTTCATCACTTCCAGCCGCACACATTTCTCACAGTACCCCCTCCAAAAAGGCGAACCCCGTGTGCTTGGAGCTGGCTAAGAAATGGGGAGCAAATAGTGGTGGTGGTAGTGGTGGCTGTTGGGTATTTGTTTTACTTTTTCACTCGAATTTGCCTTTCAAAATGTAAGGTTCTTGAGCATATAATCCTACAAATAGCTAGAGTTGGATTCTGATGATCCTGATGGATCCCTTCTAACTCAGCCTATTCTATGATTCTCTGATTCTGTAATAGTATCTTTTCTTCTGCAGTCCAGTTCCTGAGGTCTGATGTACTAACTCATGTCTTGTGTTTAGCTGGTCTCATGTGCTCACAGGTGTACAGGTCCCTAAAAGAGAGAAGAACACGCCTCTTTCACAAGACCAGTCTACACACAGGCCTAAAAAATATCCAGAGGGGCTCTTCTGTAGCTCATATAATCAGGAACTTTTGCTCAACATTAACTTGATGTGTGGTTTGTTTGCTGAACACGTTTACTTTCACTATAATAAAGTCCTTCCAAATGTGGGGACAAAGTATGGAGGGAAAAAAAAACCCCCACACATGTGCTTTTCTCAATAAAAAGATATCTAAAATCACTTTGAAATGCAGCTGGTAAGTGAAATTCCTCCCTATTATGTAGAGCTAACGTTGCATTGCTTTCCTTTTGGACCATGTGTGTAGGAGGGGCTGAGGAGTCTCAGCACTTCGGTGACAGTATTTGGGCTGTGCTTTCTACTCCTTAGCTCTACAGACCACGGGAAGCTCCAGCCAGACTTCTCAGATATAAATAAGGCTTCACAAGCTCTTCATCTTTCGTGCTGGCAATGAAACATCCTGTGGTCTAGAGCAGCTTGTCATGGGCCAAACTCATTCCTGAGGGAGTTGTGCAGTTAAATCATCTTAACTGGCTGCCAAACTGTAGTGCTTCCTTCTCTCACTTGAGCCTTTCGTAGCTCTTATGAACATCCCACTTCATTGCCTCAGCCCCAAGCAGGGAGGGAGAGAGGATGTCTCCTTGGCTGTGGAACAGGGCACACAGCACCTTGCCCGAGGTTGTTGTGAAGTTGTGTATGAAAATGAGCATCCAAATGCCCATCTTCCATTATCCCTGTCATTGCCATAAGTGGAGGAGACATTTCTCCCTCTACTCAGCAGGGTGGCATCTTTTGCTCCTGTGGGAATTCCTCGTATTGGCTGTATGAATAATTATCCCTTTTTTATTTCCAGAGGTTTTGTTTTTTTTTTTTCTGAATTGAGCAGTCACATTAACAGTGCTGTATAGCACAGGTTTATGTGGAGCCATCCATCATTCATAGCTGGGATCACAGAACACTTCACAGCTGATTACAAGGTTACACATGCAGGGAATGACATGAGCTGCCAGTCTGAAGTCAAGCTTCAAGCTGGTTTCTGGGCACACCCAGAGGATGAAAAGAACTCAGGGAGTGAATGGCACACAGAGCCTCAGACCTGCCCCAGAAGTGACTAATGCCTAAGAAGGACTGGGGCTCCAGCACCCATTTTACAGGTAACCATTCATACAAGTGCGATGATGAACTGGAAAAGCCGTAGCCTGGCCAGACCTCAGAGCTTCAAGCTGCTTCATGAGGTCAGAGTGGTGCTGAGAAGCTGGAGGATATCAGCTACTGGCACTTTGTTCTAAGGGGGACATTACAACAGATACTCAGCCTCAAATCCAGACTAACACCTACTGGTGTGGCTCCCCAGGCATCCTTCTGTGACACCATCTGTACCCCGGGCTCACCACCCGCTCCCCGACACTGTCTGGGATGGGATGATGAGATGTCCCCGCCAGCCGCCGCCCGGCCGTGCCTTCCTGCAGCACCTCTCCAGACAGAGATGAAAATGCTTTCAGCAGGACTGTGAGCGTGAGGGTCCACAGAGCAAACCACGGCGATGGCTTCCTTTGCTTAGAGACAGCGGCCCGAGATGGACTCCGTGTCGGGAGAGCTGCGCTCGTCTCTCCCCGCGGGCACCTCGACCTCAGCTGCTCCGCGAGCAGCGGCACCGAGCGCTCAGCCCTGCGCTGGGCAGCGGCATCACGGGCTGCTCTGCACCTCGGGAGAGCTCTTTACATCTCCTCTGAGCCGGTATTCTCGGCACTGCCTCTCAGAGCTGTTCCTGCCGTGACGATATAAAACCTGGCGTTTCCAGTTCTGTCCTGCCGGGAAGGCCCCGGGGACCAAGGCACCCCACGGGGGGTCAGCGACGCCGAGCCCCGGGCTGCTCGTCCGAAAACCCCTCCTTGGAAGCCTGGCCCCTCTGCTCGCTGGGCTGGGTTCGGGACACACAGGATTCAGGCTGCTGCCTTGCAGCTGAGGCCCCTCGGGGATGGGGAAAGCACATTATTGATCCCGTTACGTCACAGCTGGTATCAGCACTACATTATTTTCTAACATCAAGTCATTTTAAGTCGCCGCAATGACACAAACACATTGATTAAAAATTAAAAGCAATGACAGCTCTCCCACAAACAGTACTTACTGTACCATACTTATTGTATCCTGGGAGGAGAATGAGAAAATAGCAGAAGACAAAATAATTTATAGTGATAAAATGGGTTACATTTTCATAAAAATTTTATTTTACTTTTTTTTTAAATAATTCAATGCACTGGCAGTATAATTAATCCCTCTATGAGAGACACGAATGTACCAGTTCAACCAATATTATTTATACAGAGACATTGTGTTTAAAAACAACAAAAGTACATTTAAAATGTTTGTACATAAAGTATTACTGTTATTTCTTTTTTTTCTTTCTGAAGAAGGAACAAATGTAAACAAAATGCATAATTGTGCAACACGTTGGAAATACAAAGCAAAACAGGCAAGATACAATTTTATACATATAAAGCAAAAGAAATCAAACTTTTATAACTATACAACATTTCAGTAATTGCTTGACATTTTAACAGTTACCTTGGTCTGTACAAAACATCTTAACTTATACTTAAAACTTTACAAGAATAACATGCTTGTTCAGAACAAAGACACCTTGTGGAATTGCAATGATTATTGATATGATACTTGCACACATGAGAAAAAAAAAAGAGGCTACTTCAATAGTAAATAAAAAGTAAGAACATAAGAACGTAAGGTAAAAGGCCATTTAGTAAACCATAATCTAATTCCAATAGCTAATTAAGTTGCACTGCAATGCAGAAATTAAATCTGACTTTTGCTGGAAGACCATAAGGTCATAATGTTGCTCTATTTCCAGGAACCAGAAGAAAGCAGATATAAATTTTCCTGATATTTTGGTTAATTATACATGCGCACGCACACACACACACACACACAAGAAAAAAAAAAAAGAAAAAAATAGTATTTGCCACAACAGCCAAAAATAGTGGGTGAGAGAACCCACACACTAGACTACTCCCAACATGGCAGGGCTAAAAAACCAGGACAGCTAGGAAGAGCAAACACCCACTGAGTTTGCCAGGATTGCTTCTCCTGAACCTTAGTTGTATTTTGCTTTTTTTTCCCCAAAAGACAGGAAGAAACTTGAATTGAGTTGAGCCATTTCAAAAATTCTGGGAGTACCACAGCCAAGCCAAAACACAAACCGAAGGAGAGCTCAAAACCAAAGCAAAACTTCACCAGATCTTTGACTTGTTTTCATGCTGGGTGATGGCATCTCCTAGACCTTTTGAATGCAGGTTTTAAAAAAACACAGCATTTAAGATTCAGTAGAAGATATGCAATCCAGAGATGTCAAAAATACAGACAGGAATAAATTATACAATATTTTATGGAAATACAAGGACTGCCAGCTTGGATAAAATGTACATAATTTTTAAGTGTCCTCAAATGATACATATGGCTAAAATTAAACCCCTGATTGCAGCAACCTAACATATTCAGTGCCTGCTTCTGCAATCTGTGTGCTGAGCACCAATTCACACAGTTACTTCTGTGGACTTCAGTGGAGCAACCTGCCGACCAGGATGCTCAGGGGAAGAACAGCAGAACTGGGCCTAGATAAATATTTGCCATGACTTCTAAATGTACAGAACCCATTTGGCTTAGAAAAACCACTTTACCCTGCTGCAATGTCTTCTTTACCCTGCTGTAACAGATTCCATCTCTAGACTGAGAGCATTTATTACACGTTTGAATTTATTTGCCATTTTTCTACCGCAAGCTAATGCTGATGCCAGTAAATATTTAAACTGGGAGGTAATGAAATTGCGACATGCCTTTAGTTAAAACCAAAACATATGCAAGCCTAGATGGCAGGCAGAAATGACCCTCCAATTTTTTTAGCAGGGATTATCTGGTGCTGAATCAGAATAGTTCAATATCCACTCAGCCTCAGCGTGCATTTATAAAGCTGCATTAGGGCATGCAGTGCAGTATGAAAAGGGAGAGGACTGGTTTTTCAGCTGGTGTAAATCAGCACTGACATCCACAGAGCTACTTAGAGGCACATCAGCTGAAGCTTTGGCCCACAGTCATCAGAAATGTGCAGCCATCACTCAGTCTGGCTGGAGAACTCAGCTGTGGAAGTGCAGAGTGAGGTGTAATTGACATCAGATCAAAAGATGCTCTGTTAGTCTCATTTCTGATAACGCCTCTCCAGACTGTGTGGTCTAAAGCAGTTTTATGATGTGCTGTACACTGCATAGCTTTGCAAAGTACAATATTTCCTCACAGGCAAGGATTATGGTACATTAATCATTTCAATGGCATGATCAGTAAAAAGGCATGATGATAAAAGCTTTGGGAGTTTATCTGCATAAAGATATATTGGCAAAAATTAGTCTGGGGTTAGAGGGTTTGCTCCTTGGTGTGTGCATATTGGATTAACTCCACTGAAATCAGTACTCCTGTACCAGTTTACACCAGCTGAGGAACTTGTACTCTGCCTCCGTTATAAATAAAACATTTGTGTTGCTATCCACCGTTCAGTTCTCTCATAAATTCAAGGGTAAATGTCTCCTGCCAGTGGGTGAAAGCTTCTCCGTGTCCACAACGTTGTGTTACTTGTCACTGAAGTCAATGGTGGTTTCCCTGAGCAAGGGCTGAGTCAACGCATGGTCTGGTCGAAGAGCAAATCTGCTTGCAGTTATTCCAGCTCTAGTCCAGAGACCTTCAACTACTTGCAGTGAGATGAGTGCCCAGCCAGAACAAAAATGGGTGTGATTCCATTCAATTAATTGGGTTAATGCAACTGAAGTTCTGGCCTAATACACTTAACTCCGGTAAGACTACGCCATTTTTGTTATCCAGCTTCTCCTTCGATAAACGGTACTCAGCAAGCTCTGTAAGACTTGCACTACTGCCACGTGACAGCAGAATTTGGTGCCATGAATTCCACCAGTTGAGCCAAGTTACTTTACATTTGCTTAGCTCAAATTTTGGTCCATTGTAGTTACTGTTGTTCGATAAAACAAATTCACCTCGGAATCTGACCTTCCTTTGACATCTGAGAAGAAAATAACTGAGTGGAAATTAGGGCTATCTATACTTGAGGGGTCTTTCAATGGTATTACAACAAGGTGACATTCTGTGAGTGAACTTATATCCAGCACAGAGAGCTTACAGAACTTGCAGAGAGAGGAACTCAGTTAAAATCAAAGAAGAAAACAAGTCTCCAAAAGCTGCATTGTCCACTCACATGACTTTTTAGACTGGCATCAGTGGGACTCAGTTGGAGTCCTGTAAGCATGAGTGGTCCTGTGGACACTACAGTTTAAATTCCAATTCTGTGTACAGTGGGTATTGCCTGAGTTCTACGCTGTCACCGTGTGCATGGCTCCTGTCAACTTGATTGGCATTTCCAGACGCAGTGCAAGTACAAGTGAGTGCTCAAATCCCAGTCCATCTGCAGCTGCAGAGGACCAAGACCTGAAAGCAATGCAGAGCCACAGCTCTGCTCACCCAGGCGCTGGGGCTGGGGTCCCTCAGTCCCCCTGGGCACAGCACTGGTCCCCCAGTGCAGCAGACAGGGCTGTGTGGGGATTCACAACACACAGACCAGCAGTCCAACACCCAGTGCAGGCTGAGGGCTCAGGAGCTCTGTGTGGCTCCACAGCCTGCAGGAAGTAACATCAGGTCACACAATGCTGCCTGAGATGGCCGCTGGGCCTTTGGGCTTGGCCCTTGCTTCTGTTGTAAAAATAATGTAAAAATAATGGTTTAACTGGATGGTGACTTCAGGGCAGTGACAAGAATTAGCTCTCTGTGACATGAGGTGGCACTCTGAGGTGGACTGAAGAATTGGATGTGGTGGTGCTGTATTCTGATTTCACAGGATACCATGGTGTAGGTATTATTTTGCAGGACATATCAAAGTAATGTCCCCTTTCCCAAGAAGCACACTCAGCTTAAATGCACAATGCCAGACCACAACAGCTTGCCCCACTTTCTTTAAACCACTCTTGACATCTTTGCCATTGCCTAAGACGATTACAGTGCCAGTGAGCTGCCTGACGTGTCACGACACACCCTGTGGTTCTGGGAACAGCTTCTCATTACAGTATTTCTGTTGTGGTGCCTCCTGACGAGGCCAGGTTTGATTCCCATCTGACACCAGTTTTATGCAGTAACTCATCTGCACCTGAACTTGCTCTCATCTCTCTCTGTAGACTCACGTCCTCCCCTGAGTTGTACGTAAAATCTGAACTCAATCTATCCCGACTTCAGCAGCCACCACAAGGGGTTTAAACTGGTGTGAGATGATCAGAATCACTGATCTTGGAAGACAAAACATCTCTGAAACAAAATGGCTTAAGTAAAGCTACCAAGTCCATCAGAAAGGCAGGTCTGACAAGGACACCGGGGAGAAGATGACTGCTCTCTAAGTCAGGCAGGAACATTTTGCATTCAGTGGCAGAGAGGTTTCAATAATGAAGGAGACCCTAACAGCTTTTAGCCTATACATTTAGGCTAAGTATCAAGTGATATAACCAAAATATGCCCCTGTATAGACATATCTCATTAGACAATAGAGAATGCCTATATGCATTGGTGTGCTCTGGTTATATCATGGAAGTTCAGGAGGATTACTGGAAACAGAGGAATTGAGCTCTCCCAACATTAAGACTTGTTTTATTTGTATTTATAAAATAGCATGTAAAGTAAAGCTGGAAGATGCCATAAGGACAGCGGATTGGTTTCCCATCCTCATCCCCTTTGCCTCACTCCCAGTGCATTCAGGTGAGATCAGGGAGATGCCGAGAGGGAAAGGCCCTTTGCAAAGACCCCTTGGCCTGCAGCCCGCCTACAGTTGGGACACTTCTACATTTGCTTCAGAATGACAACTTAATTTGTTTTGGTGACTTGTTAAATATTTTGTCTTTCTTAAAACTTCAAGACACTGGTCTATGGCAAATGAGTTAACCTGAAAAGCAGCACATTGACAGCACATAGTTAATTAACTGACTTTAGGGAGCACAGGACTAAGATGACAGAGTTGCTGCTACTTTCTGCCACACCTTCATTGTCTGCAGGAGGCAGTGGGTGCAAACAGGACTATGCACAAACTGCAGAGGAACACTTGAATAATGCCACTGCCACCAGCAGTGGTAGGACTGTTTGCTGTTTACAGCTACCATATATTTTCTCCTGTGCTATGAAATGATGAGCAGGGACTTTCTGTGGCAAATCCACACAAAAATCCACACAGATGTGTACACACACTCACACACATGGGCTTGCTTCAATACTGCGTGGAGTTTCTCCCGAACTCCAAGTAACAAAGTATGTTAATACTTAAGTCAGAATCCTTACCATCCCCATTTTTGTTATCTGTTAGGTTACACTCACAAAACTAATAATTGGATTTAGACAGCATTAAATGCTGATAAAAACTCACTGAAAAAGTTTTTTCCAAAGTACCTAAAACTATCAGTGAATCTAAACTGTCATAACAGAAGAACATAATAAAATATGTGAAATAAAAAAATGCATGGAAATTAAACTCCAGATTCAATTGTCTTATTTTGTTTCTATAGGAGGAATGAAGATCTCAAATCCTATTTTTAAAAAACCCCCACATAACTATCAACAGATCTATCTCTACTTTTCAAAGGAGAACTTATAAATGAGGCAATCTATTCTCAAAGAGAATTTTTAAATAATTGGAAGTCCAAGGAACACATAAGAAAAAGTGAAATTAAGCTATAAGAAGCAAGCTGGGAAAGTTGCCACCAACACTATCACAAAAAAGCTTTCTCTCTGCTCTCTGTTCTTGAGCACCCAATACACATCACGTGGCTGGAGATGTTCACTGCACTTGGAGCTGGGTATTCTGCCTGCACATTGTCAAATACTTAAGACCTGCTGCAGCCCTTGAAGTGGAGGTTAAGTGCTATGTAAATGCCTCTCCTGAGCATTTAGGACTTTGCTGCCCTTGTGTCTTGCACCCCAAATGCCTGAGTTGAGCCCTTTACAGGCCTGCTCCCTTCACTGCTGAAGTCTTGGTATTGCTCCAAACCTTCTCAGGCATGGGTCACAAACGACAGTCTTGTCACTTCTGGCAATGTTTTATGGAGCTTGGTGTCCTTCTTAAATCCCAGCTACAGAAGTCAAGAGATTACCTCACTGTTCCAGTTTATCACTATTAAAAACAAATGTGTCAGTTCCAGCCCTTGGCATGCTTGTAAAATGCCTGAAAATGTGTCATGAAATCAGTCCCAAAGCTCAGCATCCAGAAGGCAATACAAGAACCAAAGAGTTTATTAAAAAAAAAAAAAAAACAACCAAACCAAACCACAGTTTTAAGCCAATCTTGTAATTTTTGGTGCTTGGTTCATGAGTTTGAAAGCCTGAATTGGGCAGTTTTAAGTGCAGACATTGCAAACGCCTAAGCACAGACATGCTGCTTCCCCATGGATCGAAACAAACACACAATCTCATTTGATTAGCTCTGCTGGAAGTAATGTTTTAAGGGGTAAAATGATTCCATGAAGATGACATGTTGGCAACTGAAATGAGATGAATATAGTGCCTGTAAAAGTGCAATAATCCTTAATAACTAACCCAAAAGAAGCATCATCCTCAGGGATAAGACAGTAATTTAGTCTCCATATTTAATTTGTTTCTAAGCCGCTTTTGAAACAAGACTGCTAAATAGTAAGTTGGCTTGTGATCCCAGACTTGACTGCTGGACTGACTATCATCATGCCATTGATTCAGCACACATTTCAACCTAAGTCACAGGATACAAAATCAGGTGGGCTAATTCCTTAAGCTGTTTAAGCAAAAGGTTGTGAACATGGGGTAAATTTAGAGATAGGAGCCTGTTTACCACAAGTAATACGGGGAAAGATAATACATGAGGACCACTGAGCGACTGCAGCTAACTCTGAGGAGTCCTGTGTCTATCCCTTGTAAATGCATGGAAGTCTTGGATTTCAATCTACATTAAAGGAGCAAGTGATGAAAATGCACTTCATTAGTTACTTGCAAAAGGAATGGAAAAACTCTGGCTTATGACAAAACCAGCCCAACCCTACTTCATCTCAAGTACCCAACCTGTTAAAAAAATTCTTTCAAATGTTTCATTTTCTTTTTCTTTAAAAAAACCCCCAACCACCACCTTTCATCTACATTTCTGAATAGTTCTCACTGCTGTGGTTTTATTCATTAGCTACTGGGGCCGGAGTCAGCGTGACCAATGTGTCAGATTCAGGTTTCAGCTGTGTTACCGAAACCTTCAGAGAACAGATAAGGGTGAATCGACCACTTCAAGAACAGGAATGTGCAGATAATACAGGATGTGCATGTTCTGCAAATGTCCTTTGCAGAAAACCCTACACTGGATGATTTCTCCAATGATGCACGTTGGCTATGTTTACAACACAGTCTTGTGGAACAAAATGTTAGGAATTACTGATTTTTAAGAAAAGGTAGTACTACAGGGAGCTAATATACAACAGCTACAGAAATGTTTGTCTTAAATGTGCACTGGGCAGAGTCCTTAAACTGCTCTTATTGCAAATATCCAAGGCCTGCTCTAAAAATCCTAACAGTCTGAACCTTTTAAATGCAAATTTGTCCTATTTATCTGGTCACAACCCAGTGGGTAGAATCCAATAACTCACCAGATTAAAGAATATACAGGTTTATATAGCAGAAGGTAATTGCAATTAACTAATATCTGGATGGCATTTAATACACATACTGTATTATTTCAATGAGATGAGACAGAATAATATTTACATTGCTATGAGCATTTTCTGTTTATAGAAATGGAATTTACAGTTCAGTAAGGTATGCAGGCGTTATATCAAGAATGAGATGAGACCATTTAAAGTCTTGTGAATTATTGATATAAATTCATTTTGTTTTGTTTCATGCACCAGTGCTTCTTGCAGTGGCACCAGAAGAGCAGTGCAGTTTATAACAGGGAAAAAAATAAGAGGAAAGAGCAAATGTGAAATGGTGCAATTTATTCACAATTGCTTTGAAATTCTATCTGAATTGTCTCATTATTATTCACGCATTAGAAGAATGGTCCAAAGCATGACAGCACGGGTAAACAGATGCAGAGCTTGGAAAATAGGTAATCTGACTGAAGTATTCATGGCCATTATTAAACAAATGTTATATTGCTTTTGGGTAAATCTGGTGATTTTATTTAATTTGACATTGTTTTTCAAGATAGCAAGATAATACTGTGCGTTCCTAACGCTCTGAAATGAACAAAACAGGTGAAAATTGATGCCACGTGGAATTATAATGTTTCAACAGTAGCTGGTTAGTTAAACTTCTAGATAGTTCATGAAGAATCTGCATACACTTATTAATGGACTTTTACATACAATATCAATGCTTAGAGTGCAGCAGCCCTGTTAAAATCTGCTTTCGGTGAGTCACTATGCAAGGAGAGATTGTTCTATGAAGAAAAATCTTGGATAAGTATTTGTTTGAGACTAAACAGTAAAACAGAAAGAAAATTCACAGATTTAGTATAGGAATGGTAGATAAGACTAAGAAAGCTAATATTTTGAAACTGCCTAAAAACTGCAATAAATTCTGCTGCCTACTGAAATTATTAAGCCAACAATAAACAGGAGGAATGGAATATCAAAACCTCATTGCATAGTGTGTCATCATTCTTTAATGAGGCATTCCTTCAACCTTTTACCTCTTAACACCTTTGGTGATCTTACATTATGTACCTGTAAGATATTCAATGTTCTCTTTTAGAGATTCAACCTATAGGAAGTATGAAATCTTAGGAATGTACTGAGTCAGGTAATGATGCCAGAATTAAGCGTCAAAAAGCTTGGTTTGGGTTCAGAAGATGATTTTGAACGAACAGCTAAAACTTCTACTAATTTATTTCAGAAGGGACTTCTCATATATACCCTCAAATATTTAAGACGCTTTGTACTATTTCTCAGGAATCCATATCTTCTCAAAGTGCTTTTTTTGTTTTCACTTGAAGGCAGCATGGACTTAAAACAATACTGCAGGGAATGTACCGTTCCATAAAGCACATAAGGATGGCAGGATCCAGGAGACACAAGGCATAGAAAATTGTCAAAAATGATTAGATGGTACAACACATACTGCTCTTGAGTCATAAGTTTCATTTATGGTGACTTCTACTTCGAATAGATAGGATATTAAAAAAGGCAATAAAAATGAAGTTACATGAATAAACTTCCAAAAATGAGTGGAGTTCCACCAGTGATCGTCTCTGTGCTGGTAGAGGTAGAAGAATGGGGATGTCATGAACAGGGCAGCAGTCACTACAACAAATGAGCCTCAATGCGGAGCCAGTGGAGTCCCTGGCGAACATAACGAACCAGATTGGTCATACTGCTGTGTTGTGTTAAGGGTCCCATCACTGAGTCCAGGTCTACAAAGAACTCTGCAATACACAAGAAACAGAAGCAATTGTTTCAGGCAGTGGTACAGAAATACAGGTATTACCGTGATTTCCCACTCAGAAGCAGCACAGGGCAGTCAGTGAGTTCTCAAGACAGTTGCGCACATGAACACGTGGTCCGTAAGAAAGAATTTAAACAACAACAATATGCTGAAACAAACCGAATTAGATTATCCATGCTGGAAGTCTACCACAGCATGGTATGAGTGGTTGCCAGTAGTCTTCCTTTAACTCTGATGATCTGCACTGTCAGTTTTTTGAGATTAGGTTTGCTGACTGTATGATTTAAATAGCTGGCAATTAAGTCTTGCATTGCTTTTCCATGCTGTACTCTCTCCCAGCATGAAGGGCTAGACTGGATCTTTCCAGACTAGAAGACCTTCCTTGCTCTTTTCCCCACCCTCTGATTTCTGTTACTGCCGCTGCAGCAGTTTTGGCCCTCTGCTCATCTTGCTGCAGCTGCAGGCCCCAGAGGATGAGTGTGGGACAGGAGGGGAGGAGGAGGAGGAGAGAGAGAGAGCCCAGCAGGAAAATAACACCTTGGAGACGAGAACCTGTAAGGGAGAAGAATCCCAACCCTGGGATTCCTTGTTGGGAAGGGTTAACAGGAGGTCACTAAACAGACAGCCCCAGTTAGGAAGCGACACACCAGTTTACTTTATGTCATGTGTTAGATGCTCTCTGGGTGAAAGACTAATCCTGTTAGGGTCAACAGACCTTTCCTAATTGCTGTCAATGGAGAACTGAATTGTGCCCTGTATTCTCCCACAGTTCTTTATGTTCGCTGGAGCACAGGCATTCCCACATATACAACACTTACACTATATTTAGGCAAGTGGGAACCCGCTCTCAGTTAAAGCCCCTCAGAGCTCAGATAACAACCAACAATCACAGTCAGGAATGGCTGAGCCCTCACATTCTCACCCTGTCTGCAATCCGGTGCACCGAGCCAGCCAGCACTGCATTGGCTGCACTTCAGAAGAGCAGATGCTGGGTACAAAATCATTATCAGTACTTTCTTCAGCGAGTAAGTGCTGCTTTGAGGTCTTCTATCCAAGTATTGACAGCCTGACCCTGGTCAGCTTGGGAGCTACAGCAGTATCAGAGCACAAAGTGATTTGGCTGGAGGCGAGCATAATGAGAGCTCAGGGCTAGCACCAGTGCTGCTCAGATGCTGCAGCCAGCAGCTACTTTTAATCTTCCTTCCTCTGTCTTTCATTCCCCTCCTTCAGTGTAAAATCAATACATTTAGAAATGAAATAATGCACTATATCTTGCTTGCATTCTAGAGATCTCATTCTAGGCTCAAATAAACAGTAATTTCTTTAAACACTGAGAATTCACCTTAAAGCCTAATTTAAGGTTAACATTTCTTGAAAAAGCTACAAGCACTGAAGCCACTTAATAAATTTATGCGTGAGAGAACAGGTCTTGCTCCCTACAGAGCTGAAAGTTTTCTACTGTAGAGAAAAAGTCCTGCTTTCTTCAGAAGCATAAAAAAAAATCTGAGCTTGTAAAGTCAGCTGAGAGTTTGATGTTAGAGATGGTGAACACCACCGCTTTAGATGATCCAACACAAACTATCCCGTGGGCTTTGGGAAATCTGCAGTTTAGTTTGGCCTGCTACAGACGCAGATTTATGCCAAACTCCATCTATTCTCCCCACACTCTCGACTCCACCGACCAGGGGAAATTCCACCAGAGGTACATGGCAGTGTGTTCCTGCTTTCCTTTTCAAACCAGATCAGCTTGGCGGGTCACAGTTCTGCTGTTCTCCCTCTTGCTATGCATTTTTATTTTAATGGCACATCTTTTGTCAGGCTGACAAAGAAAGGCTTCTGTCTGCTGCTCTGAGCCAGCTGGACATGAGTCAAGTCCAAACTGGGAGCATGCAGGCGGACTCAGAGGAGCACAAAACCTAAGCTGACAGCCGTGGACAAGGGGAGGCTGCACAGCTCCTACAAGGCGGAGGAAATTTCTTGTGACTGCATGGGCATGACCTGAGAAACACTTATGACACCAGTAGGACCCAGAGGTAATTGCTATTAGGCCACAGTTTTATACCCACATCAGGACAGATCATCAAGGCCATATTCTTATGCAAGACACAACCTGTGATTCAGAAGACAACAGAAACAATGAGAGCTGACCACAAAAACTCACAAAAGTGACTGAATCTGGTTGGTTTTGGGTTTTTTTTAAGAAATTAAATTTTTATCTTAATCATGGTTTCTTTGCAAGTTTGTGGGGTTTTTTTTCTTTTGAAATCATTCTTATTTCAAGGGGAGGGGGGGAAAATCTCATTTTTTTATAATGAACTGACTGCCCAAGCTCCTGAGAGATGAGGCCAAGTGATGTGCCCTGTACCTGGGACTCACAGCAGAGTCTGGGGTTTGCACTGTCCTGTTTGCTGTCACGGGGCAGTTTTGAGCCCCTAGCCCGCAGGCCAGAGTACCAGAGCTTGGGCAGTGCACCAGAGCTGAGACAGCTGGCAAAGGTGGACTGGAGATCACCATGGAGAAAGGGGTGAGTCTTGTTCCAGCCAACAAGAGAAAGGTGCTTTGAATTATTTGAGAGGTGCAGATGACATCTACTAAAACAACTGCAGCCAGGTTTCATGAAGCACTGTAACATTTCTCATATCAAAATGTCTTGAATATATCCTTTTTTAAAGAGAATCCCCTCATGTGGTATGATGAAGACCTGCAGAGTACCACAACAGTTCTTATATACTTTTTGCTACACCATGAATTTTTCAAACTGCAGTTTGTGTTTAAGCATGCAACTTAAAATCAAGTACTTAATTAGAAATGAGGTATCTTTCCAGACAAAATATAAAGACAGACACGCTATAGCATGTATGAAACTCTGATCTCTCTCCAATGGTTTATAATACTTAAATGAAATTTGAAGTAACACGAACTTTGCATTCCCTGTAACGTGTCTGCAGGTTGTGAAACAAGATATGAAAGAACAGGTCACAACCTTAAATGTCTTGCTCATGCGAGAAACCCTTATTCATGCATCCAGTCCCAGTAAAGTCAAAGGGACCGCTCATCTGAATAAAGAGTATTCCTATATGGATTTGCAGAATTGGGTTTATTTGATCGTAAATCAAAATGAGAACAAAGAAGAGAGTAGGGAGGAAAATGCAGAAAGAGAGTCAGCAGGTTTTTTCTCATCCAGCTCTAGGACTGATAACAGCAGTGGCTGGGTACATTTTCTGTCTGCTGGCTGAATGCCTGAGCTATTTTGATTTAATACCAAGTAGAACATTTAACAACTCCGCAACACACAGGGCTAATTACAAGATTATCGTCATCTCTTCCTCCTATCAGGGCATCCTTCTGCATTCCCACTGTAACATTCTGCATTACATTTGACAGGGAATCGCTTTCACATTTTGTGAAAATGGATGCAGCTATGGAAAAAATCCAAAATGACTGCACTGCTACTAAATTAATCAATGTGAACAAAGACAAGAAGCAGTGGGGAGGACTGGACAGAACTTCTATTATTGTTCCTCATCCAGGGATAGATCATTATGACCCACCATTCAGACATAAAACTCCATAAATCTCAAGCTCAGTTTCTCTAAATCAGTGGAAATTTGCCACTGACATTAATGGGAGTAGGATCAAACTGCATACACCAAGCACATTTGTCAGGACAAGTCGGCCATCTGAAATCTCGCTATAATTTAAGAGAATGAGCCAACTCATGATGAGAATATTTCCTAGTTAGGCTCTGCACCTCTAGTGTCAAAGGAAGCTTTCTCGGTGATTTGTGTAAGCCCAAAGCTGGAATCTGAATAATTGCATTGTCATGGGGAAGTTCACAGCTGGCCAACAATAGGCCGAATTTGTTCCTTAGTTATATCTCGGCCACTCCACTATACTTGATATAACCCAGGCACAAACTGCTTGCCAAAACTCCTTTGAAATGACTGTGGCAAAGACTTACATTTTGTTGTTAGGAATAAACAAGGAGATTTGCAATCCAGTCATAGGAGAGTCAAAGTCATGGCTTTCAGTGGACATCTCCTAATCAGACTTCCCGCATAAACATAACATCTAATGTTTGCTTATTATCCTAGCTAGCATTTTAATAGTCTTAAACCCGTTGACAGAGCAGTCTGAAAATAACCTTGGTGCTCTACTAGAGGCTGAAACTGTGAACGAATTTGCAGACTTAAAAGCTCTCATCACTTGGGGCTCGTGTTCGCTAAATTATTTGCCAGCTGCTCTGATAACCCCATGTTCAGCGTGTGTCACACATCCCCCTCTGTGCCTGACAAGAGAAGATACGCATTGGCTACAGCCACCAGCAAGCAGATTTGGTCTGTTAGCTCAAGCTGTCACAGTTGTGCTCTTAGATGCAGTGGTTCTGGGTCCAAATCCAGAGAGCATGGGGAAAGCTAAAGCTGGGGAGCCAAAGGGGACAAAGAAAAAGCAGAGAGTGGGGCACCTTTGTTCTCCTTGGTCAGCTTGTCGGCCATGTCCCAGTGCTCGTAGCTGCGCAGGACGTTGTTGGTGATGTTGACGTGGCTGGCAGCCATGTGGTGGATGCGCTGGGGGATGGTGATGGTCCCCGCCGCCGACGAGCCGGCGGTGCCCGTGCTGCTTCCAGCAGAGCTGACGGGGGATGGGCTCAGGGACATGGGCGAGGGGGTTTCTGTGCTCCTGCAAGAGGGAGAGAGAGAGAGTGAGGCCCCCTCACACCCCCCCACTTCACTGCCATCCTAAATGCACTTGAAAAGTTAACTCTGCACCTCAGCCAAGGGAGAATGTGCAGTGGTACCTCCTGACTTTATGAGAAAGGACAGCTTATAAACTGGGAATGACTGAAAATAAAAAGGGATTTAATTCTCCCTTTAAATGAACCTGTTATTTTAAAAAGAATAAAAATCTATCATAAAAATAGAGCAATCTTTCAGAGAAAGAAGCATCTCATAGTTGTAATGATTTTTCTACCTGCTGCCAGAAGCTGCAATGGCAGTTAGAAAACACTCAATGTGCAATATTGGCTTATTATCAAAGTATTTTCTGTAAACCACAATGACAGTTTGCTCCAAAAACAGTCACCACAATAAGTAAAGAGCAAGTCTTAAAAGCTCCCTGCAGAGCAGTATTAGGACCTGAGGGTACTGTAGGATTATGAATATCTCCATAGGATTCTTTAAGGCTATGGAGATTTGTTCTAATTGCCTACAGTTCATCCACACAGTTCTGCACAGAGCAGTGTTTTAAGTTACCTACTTAGTGAGGCACTAATGTTCTAATATAGATTTTCCTTTAATTCTAACACCATCAATTAGGAATCACCTGCTGGCTGCAGGCAGTGCAGCGGTCAGCACAGCATGCTCTTGTTTAGAGCTGTGCAGTGCTGAACGCTCACAGAACAGCTATTCTCTTTGAAAATTTAAAGGATCATGGAACTGTTCAGGTTGGAAAACCCCTTTAAGATCATCGAGCCAGTTAACCCAGAACTATCAAGTCTACCAGTAACCCATGTCCCCACGTGCCACGTCTACACCAAGATACTTTTAAATACCTCCAGGAAAGGTGACTCAACCAAGTCCCCAGGCAGCCTATTCCAGTGTCTGACGACCCTTTTGGTGAAGAAATTATTCCTAATCTCCAGTATAAGCCTCCTCTGGTGAAATTTGAGGCCGTTTCCTCTTGTCCTATCACTCACTACTCGGGAGAAGTAAAAACAGCCACCCTTCAGCACATCCTCACTCTTGCCCAGCTTAGTGTCATCCACAAACTGACTGAGGGTGCCCTCGACCCCGTTCAAGATCAAGGGGGCTCCAGATCATCAATAAAGATATGAAAACAGTACCAAGGCCTAGGGAACACCACTGGTGACAAGCCCCAGCTGGATGTAACTTCATTCACCCCTTTGGAAGCACTTGCCTAAACAAAAGCATTCCATTTGCTGTGGAATACACTTGAGATGCAGGGCCAGGGCACTCCTGGCACTCTCTGCATGAAGGAAAGAGACCGAAACTCTCCAGACAGGGATGTTGCAACCCCTCCCTGGGCATGCAGCTGCAGATGCCTTGTGCTGTGCAACAGCATCAAGCTCAGTCACTGAGCCTGACCCAAAGCCCAGGACAGAAGGGCTTGGCCTCTTGGCTTTAAAGGCCACTGTGAGTGGCCCTGCCTGGGCACAGACCTGCTGACACCTTGCGGGTGCTGCAGGACAGACACCACGGCACAGCCTCGGGCTGAAAGGCACCAAAGGCAGCAGCTTTTGCTGCAGATTTTCCAGCAGTGCCCTGCTATTACCTGTGCTCAACAACAGGCTCCCGTGATACATTCTTCTTCCAGAGCTAGAGACCACATTGATTTGGCAGCTTGTGGCTTTTTACCCAGCTTAGGGGTTAGAGTTTAAGCATGTCCTAATGCACAAATGCTTTATTTTTAAGTCTCAAAACATCCTGGTTACCTGACTTGCCCCACAGTGTCTTTAATGCACAGAAGAGCTGAACTATACTAGATTAGGTCTGAGAGCAGTTAAAAATGATAAGTATCTGAGGAGACCAAGAGTATTTTGTTAGAGCCACTTACAACCAGCTGACGCACTTCTGCCAAATAAAGCACATCGTTCATTGGATTTACCCTGTTGTGCACAGCCATTATTACTGTGGTGAGTCTACTAAATCTCTGTATTTTGTGCTTTCTGTCGCTAGAGGTGGGAAACATTTCTGTAATGAAACTAGGGAAAATTTGTTTCATTGCCAGGCTGGAACCCGGGCCAACTTTGTAGAGGTTCACAACCCTTTCAAACGAGTAGGCAGAAATTCCAGTAAGCCAAGCTGTGATTTTTGATGGATCCAAGATCCTGAGTAGACTACACTCCATGGCAGTGGATAAGCTTTGCTTTGTTAAAAACAATATTTGAGATTATCCCACTGTCTCCCCATCCTGTATCAGGCTACTGCTCCATCTCCAGCGGTGCCATACTCTGGACGGTGTTTGGTCTTTTTTTCTGTGGTGTGTGAATTCTCTTCCCTTCTGACACAAATGTGCAGGGGATTAAGATAAAACTGTAGAGCAAGTAGCCCTGGGGAAGGCAGAGCACAAGCTGCCAACGGCAGCACCAGGCCTGTGACAAACCTTGGAGCCCCCGGGAGCCCCCTGAGATAGACGGCAGCTCTGAGCCAGCTGGAGAGAGATTTTCTTCTGAGACTCCACACAGAGGGGACACAAGACCTGAGCGTGGCCTGTGGTCTTCGTGTGTTGGGTCACAGGTGTCACAATAATGCTGTTATAACAAGGCCTTGTCACTCAGTCACTCTCACATGTCAAGTGCTTCCTGCTCTGAATAAAAGACAGAGATGTGCACTTTCAGAGCTTTCCTTCCTTATCTCCAAAGTTAGTGGGAAGAGCCTGATCAGCTGGGTGTTATGTTAGAAGTGATGCTGACCTGAAGGCTGGGTTTCTGCTGCCTACTTTGTGGCCAGACAAGAATTTTCTCCTCCAGTCAAAACCCACTTATTCTCAATCCTGGACACCTAATAGCTCCTTTAAATAGCAAGGGAGATGTCATCACCTGCAGAGCACACACTTCATAGGGGTCTATTATAGGACAGGAATAAAAGGATAACTTCTGCTCCATGAAATGTTTATGTACAAGCCCCTTCTTAAGGAACAAAAGAGATGTTACACTCCAGTGGTCTATTTGATCACTAAAACTTTATGTATTTTTATTACAACACAAGGTTTCACTGACATTTAAATGCCTGGAAAAACTGGCACATAATGAATAATTTAATTTAGTAGCTGCTTTTCCAGTGTTAAAATATATTTTAAGTTTTTATTTAAAGTGATTTCTTATTTCATCGCTTCAGTTTGTGTTATAATCTATACTTAAATAGCTCTATACATACATATTAAAAATAACTTTGCGTATTTGGGGTGTGTATATATACACATATCCATACCCCAAAATATTTTGAATTATCTGAGACAATATTTCACTTTAAGAAAAATGTTGGAATTTTTGGTTTTGCACTGATTGAGAACAAAGTCTGTTTGAAAACTTCAGTTCTTTGTGTGCTAAACTTCAACCCCTCCTATAGTTTTACTACTTTGTTTCCTTGGCATGTCTAATAGTCATTTCTTCTTCTGAACCACCAGAAAGAAACCATTAACAATAATAATTTTCAACTAGAATTTAACCTACTCAAATAAAGCCAAAAAACCCCCTTTCTTTTACTTGTATCTGGATGTGTGACCAGGACAAAGGAGAAGGAGAAATGTGCGTCAGCTGGCAACAGCCATTGCAAGATAAAGGCAAGGATGCAGCAGCAATGCCCCTCCACTGAACAGCAGATCATGACTGCATTACCCTGACTTCACATCTGAGGTGAGGCTGTTTTAACGTTAATATGAAGCCACTGATAACTGGCTAAGTGCCTTCGCATTTTCACCACTATTATATCTTCAGTTTTATTAAACAGCACTTACCATATATCAATGAAATATTCATTGGTCTTTCATCGCTGAACGAATCATTGAAAAATCATTGCAACGAAGGTTAACTTTACTTTGGCTTCCTAAAGTGACATGGTACTTGCTAGCTAATTAACTGATATTTTTATGGCCTTCATTTGGCTTGAGAAGCAAACTGTCAAAGAATTCAGCACAGACCCACCGAGTCTGATTTTAGACTTAAGGGGGCTTTGCACAGATGAAGATGTGATTCAGCTCTTCCTTCCCACCCGCACTGGATGGCTCACAGGGGGATCTTAGTCCAGTGGGAGCCCCTCACCCCCACAAGCCCAAGGCAGCTGTATGATCAATTCTGTAGCCCAGAAGAGTTTCTACCTGATACATACTTGAAATACACCTGTAGCTCCCAAAACACTGATCCCGTGACCTGTTCTTTGCCTTTAGAGGCATAAAACCACTTCCCCTCCTCTTGGAACCACTTGTTCCCAGACAGAAGTACTCAGCAGAAAATACTCACTTTCCATTGCCGCCCCAAGGTGAGGGGGCCTGTGAGGCTTTTGAAGAGTTCTGTAAGTACAAAACCAAAACGTAAATACAGGTGATGCAAGTACATGAATACTGATGACACAAGGCTCAACACTCCCCCTTTTCATTGCAAGAGCTACAGTGCATGGAGCAGAACAGCTCTGCACATCAGTCCCATAATTAAGTGGCTGGTGGATGATTGGTAGGTTCCAACCACTAGCCTGAAAATAATTTGATGAAAGAGGGAATAAGCTCCAGTAAAAACAGATACAGATCACAAAGAAGTGCTTTAATTACCACTGAAACTTATTCTACAAAGTAAGTTCTTCAGAGTGCAAATGACTGCTTATCTTTAGGGGGACCTTCAATATTTTAATAAGAAACAAAAAGAATTTGGCCTGATGCTTTAATGAAATTGATCCCTCCCAAGTTGCTAGGGAAGGTGGCTTGGGATTCAGACAGTGGTATAAATGTAATTCTTAGTAAGGATCTGCTTGAATGCCTTTGTTTTTATATATTTTAGTTGCACAAATTGACTTTCCTTACCTGCTTACTCATTCTGCCTTTCACGTCTGTGTAGCACCTTGTAAAACCCTGTACAAAAAGATTGCCGAGCAACAATAAAGCCCAGGTTTTTCCAGCCTTGCTCAGACTGAGTGGTATCTTAGTTCCCATACAAAGTGGCAGTATCAGGGCTGAGGCTATCTATGTGTGCCCTCTGAAAACAATCATTCAGCTCCCTTGCTGAGAAGTCAGCACGCACAGTGAAAATTCAATCAAGTTTTACAAGTTCTCTGCAAAGTATTACCCACATTATTACAACACTCATCTGGTTACTGTAATCGCTGTTTTGCAGGGGAGGCACAGAGATTCAGGGGAGCACAGGGAGTACCCTTGACTCCTAAACCACAGCTCACAGCCCAACACTTCTGACCAAAGCAGAAAACATTGTCCAAACCACGGCATTGGCCTGGCCTGGGCGTTCCTGCACAGCAGCCACTGCTTGTCACAGAGGATGTGAGCATGGCTTGGGGTGTTTCACAGCACAGAGCACATGCTGCGAGTATTTCTGCCAGCCACATAGATGTAGGAAAGAGGGAGATGCTCAACTGCCCTGGAAAGTCTTCAGAAATGGGGAAGAAGCTTTTATTGTTAATTTCTCCTGTCTGGGGACTGTTCCCAACAGTATCTGGAGACAAATAATAGATCTGTCAAGATTAAGACTAGATCTCAATTGGAAGCAGTTATTTGATAAAGAAAATATTTAGTAAAAATATTTCAATGACTACTGACAACACATTTTAAAAAACATAAAAATCTTCCCCAAACTTTCAGAGGAAATATATCACAGGATGTCACTTTTTCTAACCATAAAAGGTTTGATTTCAATTTAAAAAAAATATCACTCTGGTGGTATTTTTCTCCAAGTTGTCTCTAATTTCAAGAATTCTTTCATGATTAAACACTTATTTTCTGTTTTGAAGTGTCAAAAATATAATTTTGAAGCTTTTAATTGGAAATTAATCAGAACCAGTTCTGTCCACAAATGGTTTCAATTTGGACAAAGTGGCATTTGTGAGGAAAAATAAAAAGAACAATTCAGCCAAAAAACTGCTCCCCAGCTCTGCTGTAAACAGTGGGCTGCTTTTCACAGTTAAAATTGTGTAAAATTTTGAATAACAACTCTATTCAAACAGTTAATCTGTTTCATTTGTATTGCAGATTTTTGCTAGTGAACACAGAGAACGTGGTGCAGCAATACCAAACTAACACATAGTTAACAGCTCCCATTCTTTTCTTTTCTCCTCCCGTGCCTTTACTACAGAAAGAACCTGAACATATAATCTGTATACACTCAAACACCGCTTCTAGCAAATGAGTTACAGTGCCCATAGCACACCCACTGTGACATTAACTGAAACACTTAGCTTCAACCGGATGCCTATGCCCAGAATTCCTGATTTGTCTATTTTATTGCGGTTTTTTTTTTTTTTTCCTCTTATTTTAATTTACATTAAAAGACATTTTCTTATGCTGGGAGTAGTAAATATGTTCTTCATTTTACCTACTTGCACAGCTAGAGAAAATAAAGTGGCTTTAAGGCAAGAGACTCTCCCCTGCTCCCGCCCCTTTTTTTCTTTAAGAAATCATTACTTTCTGCAGAAAAGGTTTATTTGCCTAATAATCCTTTTTTTAAAAAATACAATCTACATTCATCCTGGATAAAATCTGAAGCGGGTGGAATACATTTCATGAAAATGCTGAGGTTACAAATGTGTGTATTTCAAATTTAATTTGAACAAATTGTGCAAATCCCTGACTGAAAACTCCATGAGCACAACAGAGGCACTCCTAACGTTACAAGGGAGCCTCCATTCAAGCACAAGATTAGGACTACCATTACTGAAGCTGCAGAGACACATAGAGGACACGTGGGCAGCCAGGACTGTGGCTGCTGCCATGACAGTACTGCAGCCTTACAGCAGAAGGACCATTTAATCACCATTTACATGAAAACATGAAAACTGCAGTGTTAGAGGTTTTTACTGGTTTGCAGTACCAATATGACAAAGCCTGGAACAAATTTACAGAGGCTGAAAACACCAACAAAAAAAGACTGATGGGCTGACAAGCCAGGATAATTACATAATTACAGAATAATATGTAGTAATAAAGTAAAAGAATTAACGCATGCTTCAAACAGCATTAACTAGTGAAATATAAATATCAAAACCTCAGCAGAGCTGAAGAAAGATTCTGTTTCTCTCTTAATCTAGGAACAGTGAGGATTTGTCATTCTTACACTGGGTAAACAGCATCTGACAAGGTAAAACAAAACATCCCCAAGTCATGACCAACGGATCTCCACTCAATTTAAGGTAAAGACAAACCTTCAAGATGTAGATAAGGTAATTTGAAGTTCCACAGGAATAAAAGGAGAAATCTCTGAAACTGCAATAAACTTCAGGAAATCTCACTGAATCTAAAATCTGAATTTAACTAACTACAGCCCAAATAATTGCTTTATTATGGTTCATTGGGGGGTCAGTTCATAATCACTTGCACATTGAAACCTTGAAAGAATCAGAAACTTGCATAAACATTACACGGTGTTGAGAATAATGTTATTTTAGTAGGATTACTGAGCATGGTCCTTTGAATCAAGTGACTAATCCAAAAATCCCCCAAATCACTTCTGTCCCCACTCCCTGGCAGCCATCCTGCCTGCATTTCCCAGGGGAGAGGTTAAATGTGGGACTTTTAAGTCATGCAGTTATACTTGTGAGAGCTCTCAGGGCTGGTATGAATTTCATTTCATATCAATAAATTAAATAGAATAAAGATTACCTTAAAATATTCCATCAGAGATCTGGAGTACTTCATAGCATGGTCCTTCTTTAGTTTAAACATTCTCAAGTAGAGAAGTGATAAGCATCGGTAGCTGTGGTAATTAGGAAAGGATTATGTTAATTCCATTGCTTAATGAAACCTATAAACTGTAAAAAAAAAAAAAAAAAAGCTGACCTATATTTTGCAGTTTCTGTTCTAAGGTTACATTTTGAAACATAAGCAAATGGAGAAAGAAAAAAAAAAGTGGTCAAAAGTATTAAAATCCCATCTTGATAAGAGTATAAATTAGAAGAATAAATGTTTAGTCAGCTGCTGAAGAAATCCATTAGTTATCCTTTAATAGTTTAATGGAAAACAAGAATAATGATCTTCTGTAAGCTGCTTAAGTAATTCAGTACTTTTAAAGTCCTCCTTAAGATTTTAGCTGCTTCTCTCATTGTCGCAAAGGGACTTACCATAAAACTGCTAATTTCTTGTCCCCTTCTGTGGCAGAAGAGCCTGTGAAATTCTTGAGTCTCATTGCATACCTTGTCAGAAAGGTGAGAGATAAGAAACTGAGAGTTAAGATGTTTCCAAAAATAATAGTAACACCAAAAAAATAACAGCCACACAGATATTCTTCTCCAACTGCAACAGTTAATGGTCACAGTGTTCTGTAATGACGAGGCCACTGCAAAATTCAACAGAAAGCATCGCTTAAAATATGAAGGCCTAAAGTAAATCACCAACCAATTTTTTGGGCCAACAAGGTGAACTATTCTTGGGCATATTAATGATATTATATCCAGCCAGCTAGGCTGAGTCCTGCAAACATTTGGGATGAGTGTTGAACAGAAGCATGAGATCTTGGCCCTATATGTACTGAAGTGTAAAGCAATATATAATAAGGCTTTACATATAATACTTTGGGCTTGAATAATATCTTCAAAATCCTTCTCATAAATGCTTCTTCAAAGCTTTTAATATATTTTATACAGAAAATGGTTTTAAATACAGGAAAGGTCAGGTTCACAGCTTTTTTAATTCTTGGGTTCATTAATTTATGAGTCTTGTGTACTTGGTCTTCCCTCTCTATTTAATTGTTGCCGTCCAGCATTCGGATGATCAAGGATTGAATATTCCTACCTCCTCTGCCTTTTTTTCCCTTTAACTGAGCACACTCCATTCTATGCATTAGTCTCTTGAAAATCAATTCATCGCATAAAATCATTGTTCTGAGCCCTAATGCAATTTCACAGGTACTTGTGTTAGAATAAGTAATAGGGTTCAGCGTTGCATAAGAAAGTTTTAAGGTATCCAGGCAGTTTTGATGAGTTCTCATTTACAAGGAGGTAATGGAGTGCAGGCAGCTGTGCTGCTCTCCCCTGCCTTGCTCCCACCACCCATCCTGAGCCCCAGCCTGCAGCTCTACCACCCCACCTGGAATCTTCCTCCACGTCCTGTCCCACCTGCTCTTGGGTATTGTGGTTCTAGTCAGATTGGACGAGTGTGATCAAACACAAAGATCTTTGTCTCTTTGGGATTTTAGCATTATCATTAACTTAACACACATTTGACAGTCAGATCTCTGATATTCCCCATCTCTTTGATGCTCCACTTGCTTTCACAAATAGGTGCCTGATGCAGATAGTCAGGGCAGGCACAGCTAATGCAAAAGGGGAAAATTGTGCTTCTGATGAAGGGACGAGTAAAAGGGAGAAAAATCTCCTTCTATTTGTTACCTCACAGTAAAAATCTCTGTTAGTTTTAGCAGCTACACTGAGAAAGTGTTGTGTGCACGGCCGCATACTTCATTTGTACATCCAGCACCCACTGTAGCCCACAAGAACTCTCTTCATCCATGGAGTTTTACTGAGCCTGTACCAGTCTGTTGCTCACCTGGGCAATCACCTTTTGTCCATGTCTGACCATTGACAGCAATTAAATGGACAAATCAGTCTCACTGGCTGCTACAAGATGCTGCATGCAACAGTTGGTGAATTAAACTCTACCTCTGGTGGTAGGTGGTGGAATTAATCTCAACTGACTTAAGCTATTTATATATTGGAAATCTACTATAACAAATTCTCCAGATTCTTCTACAGCCAAGAGCAGTTCCAGAAGCAGTTCAGGTGCTGCTTCCATGGCAAGGTCTATCTGTCCCAGAGCCTGCAGCAGGACTGTGCCAGGAGCAGCAAGGCAGCAGGGCCTTGCAGTTGATGCTGAGGAGTGCCAGTCACTCCAGGACACAGCCGTGCCCTCACCTGACTCCTGCAGGTCCTGCCCTTTCGTGAGCCACTCCTGGAGCTGCCATTCTCTGATTTAAGTGGTTCACGTGTTGTGGCTCCTGGGTGAATAAAGCTTTTTGGTCTGTGCACTCTGAACAGACAGACTGCTGGACTGAGGAGCACCAATTTCAACTGGCCTGTGTGGTTTCCTTAAAAAACCAAACATAAATGCAGGCTCCTGTGAAGAAGTGCTTCCTTCTTTAAAGGATATTTCTTTAAATACAATTTATTCTGCCATGCAGCTGCAGCTGTGTAGTTCAGGACACGCTGTCAGGCTGCAGGATGATTTGGGCACAGCAGAGCAGAGGCAGGTGGCTCCTTTTCCAAGTCCTCTGCTCTCCAGGGTTTAACATGGATCAAGCATTGAGTGAACATAATTTTTTTCTTGAGTGATTTCTTTAGATTTTCTTCTTCTCTTTATGAAGTGTAGAATGTAAAAAACATGTTCTTAAATATTTAACAGGCATATTATTTACCTGAGAGTAAGAACTTAAGATTTGATACATTTTATTATGCAAATACCTACTTATTCAAACTGTAAAACATGCATTATCTTGGCAGTCCCTAATAGCTAATCTGGCATGTTAAAAAAAACACCGTTGACATATAAAAAACCCAAATATTTAGGGCTTGATTTGCCTCTTTTTCTTTCTCTTGTGCAAACTGCAGTAATTACACTGACATTAACAAGGATATTCCCAGCATACACTGGGGAAAGCAAAGGTGCATCACAGTGAAGAGGAAATATCCTGTTGTTCTACTTACAGGTAAATTTAATCCTGCTTGATTTCACTTTGATAATTTGCTCAAGTAAAGCATACTTAGTTACTCAGGAGACTATTATTTCTACGGAGCCAACACTATGAAACAGCTATAAGGAACAGTAGCAGATTTCAGAATAATAATTCAGACATTTTATTAGTATGTAAAGGCTCTTTCATCCATATTCTAGCCTAGGAATCTACAAAACTGTATTAAAATTAATTCAGCTGGTTAACATTCCTTTAACATTAAAAATACACTGTTTTCAAGACAATATATGCAGAAGCTTCCTCTCTGGTATGATCTTATATCCCAAGTTTCAGCTTTTCTCTTTTCTAACAGCCAAGTTATAAACCTCTAAAACCAGGGTTTGTAATAGAAATCCTGATAGACTCCCTTTAATGTTTTGAATTATAAAACTACACCTTTTAAAAGACAAGTGTCATTGCCAAACAGTGAAATTACTATACTTTACTTCCACCCACTACATTTCAATTTTAATTTTATGAATATTGCAAATTATAACACTCACATTATAACCTCTAAAGGGGATAATTTATAAAAGCAGTGTCCATCAATTATAAATTTTCCATGACATTAATAAAATGGCAAGAACTAATTATGATGACTTCTGAGATGAAGATGCCTTGGACAAATCATTAATACGTTGAAATGGTATTTTTTAAAACATAGCAGGTTCTAATTATGACTGAAATGAGATGATGAAAACGATCACAGAAAGGACATTAACCTGATGAGTTCCACAGTCTCTGAGTACATGGTGTATGGAGATTTAGCTTCTAATGGATCTCGCTCCATAGCGTTCCCGCACTCGATGAAGGAGAGGGCAGCATCAGCATAATTCACTGCTTTACCGAACTTCTCCAGCTGAAATGGGAATGACACTGTCAAGAAAATCCTTCAGCTTTGATTTCTAGGTAGGCAGATTATTCCACAAAGCAACACTAGCATTAGGATGAAAGCAAAGCGACACTGGTAGTTAAGAATGAATTTGTGCAGTAATTAAGGCAGGGACTATGTTTTCACCAAATCTTTTCAGGGTAGTGTGTGGCTGGATGCCCCACAGAGGAAAGTCAGTCAGTGTATGCCCACTGACATCAGGGATTTACACAGGCAGGAAGGGGCACTATGCATGTTTGTGCACATCCATATTGCTCCTGACAGATGAACTAACTTTGAATGTCACTATGCAAGGGTTAAGCAACAACTCTGTGCCTCTTGGCTGATGTCATATTCTGTGTTAACTGTTGGTCAAAAAAAAAGAGATCTCATCACTTATATGATGAGTGAAAGAGCAGGGAAAAAAAAAAGGGAGACAATATAGCACTGCTTAATATTTCATTTTACTAGGATTTTATTGAAAAAGGTTTTAGCCCTCATAATGGTTGTGATTAAACTGACTTAGACATACTGATTTCTTTTTTTATGTGTAATGAATATTATATATGACATTTTTATAGTACGTACTTTATAATAGTATTTAACATTTTCAGTTTTTGATAGCTGAATGTAAGAATTCTACTAATGTGGCATTTGATATAGGAGATCCAATATACTTTAAATAATTTTAAAATGTCTTTCTATGTCTCTATCAAAATATTTTTGATGCATCTGCATATGTTTCCATTCACAAAACAGAAGCCTATTCTAGCAACATATTAAGCATAACATTTATTATTGGTCCAAGAGAACAATATTCTTGTCTTTGTGGCTCCTTCTAAGCCGTAACTAGTTCTCTCTGCACACACCTTTAATTTCAAGTTCTGCTCTTGTGCATTGATTACGTACAAAGCCTTTGTATAATTGACAGGTATTAACTGAAGGATCAGAAAAGGGGAAATGTTTCTGACTGCTCTCTCTCTATTCCAGTGGCTGCTTCTCAGCATATTCTTCAAATTCCTTTTTTCACTTTGAAAGAATTTCCATTCATTTTGGAAGACAAAAAGTCCTCCAAAGATGACTTTTTGTGGTACGGAAAAAAGAATCTGGCTGCAAGCAGATTTAGTACAGACACAGACTTTGAGCCAGCAATGGGATCCGATTCTCTGGAGTAGGTGGAATTATTCCAGCTCGTCACATCTCAGACAGGAACACAGTGAGGTCTCCAAGATCTCTTCCATATGGTAGAGCCAGTTGCCACTGCAGCAGCCCACCCAAATTAGCCGATCCTTTACTGCAGCCCCAGACAAGGAGAGGTTTCCATGGGGTTGCTCCCGTAAGACATGAAATGTCCTGCCCTTCACCAGAAATCTATTTTCTCTACAAGCTCAGGAACAGCGCTGCCACAAATCTCATTAACATTTGCTGACACATTTTGAGGTCACATGCATTATCTTTCTAGCCACTGCAACACATCTTTCAGTGCTGCCTGTGCTCTGTCATGTCAGCACCAAGTAACCAGCAGCAATTGTTTCCATAGGACAAGTAACACTACAGGATTGCACACCAAATGTGTTACATGGAGATAATTTGCGTGCAGCTGCACGGGGTGGGAAAAAAAACCCCCAACAACTTGAGATCTAAATAGCAGAAGGAAAAAGCAGATACTTTGTTCATGGATATTTATGCCTGCCAACAAGTTGATCACAGCGGATGGCCTCACATCAGGGCACTTGGGGTGTCAAACTGCGTGTGACAGGCAGGGCATGACTGCAGGCAGCAGTGGGATGTGCTGTGCCTGCTTCTCTTAGTGCTGCTTGAGAGACACCCCTGATCCTGCAGGCACAGCCAAAGGTGAGAGCAGGGGAGACGGGACAACACCTCGTGAGTGTGTCCGGCTGCGGAGGGAGGGGAATTGACAGAGCGTGCTGAGATCATCGGGAGCCTGAGCCTGTAAATATTTGCTAGTGTGGAGCACGTATCCCTGTGCCAGCAGCATGTGTGTTTTGTTTAAAGGTCACCCAGCTGTGGGAGGTGGTGTGAGCCTGCAGATGCCGGGCTGTGGCTGGACGAGCTCCGCTGAGCCGGCTGGAAGCCATCAGGCCACCTTCTGTAAATGGGCACGTTGGGGGGGATGACGGCCACCTTGCTGACAGTCACAACAGGTGCCAAAACCCTGAGCCCACCGCACACAGAACACACACTCGGAAACGCTGTGCCCCGAGCCAAAAGGGAGCCTGGAGAGATGAAGCAGGCAGCTTGAAATGTCAGCTCTCCTTCAGCTCACCAACAGCAGAGGGAGAGACGCTTTTTGGTTTGACTAGTTTGCTTTTTAAAAACATAGCATGCGGTTGTCTTGGGGTGGTTTTTTTTTTGGATAAACACTGATTTATAAGCACAAAATCTCGAATGTGGAATGATAGAATCTACATGCAAAACCCCCAGAAATAATGAAGTTTGGAGGTGAATAATCACCCAGCGCTTTGAGGGGCAAAGTGAAGGGCCACACTCCATTTTAGACATCTTAGTTCAATTAAGTAGAGGAGTCAAGTTCCACTAAGCCTGCCTAAATGAGCCACTGTTCTGCGCCCTGTGTAGCACACAGGAGCAAAGTCCCTACCTACAAAGCAAACGTTTATTAAGGACACTTCAGAACTGGCAGTAGTTTGTATAGAACAAACCATGGTAGAATATAATCTATCAGATAGTGTAGTTTTATCAAAATTAAAACACTTGGCAAAATTAGGCCAATCTTACTGGAATTTCATCTGGGGTAAAGCAAGTGAAAAGCTTTCCCAGCATTGAAATACCTCTCTGCCAGATTTTTTTGGGCATAAGTGTGTTGAGACTTTCTTTATCAGCCTAAAACCATGCAATAAAAATGAATGTACTACATAAAAATGAATTGTTTCAGATTTTAAACAATTAGATTGGAAATATCAAACAGTTTTACCAGATGATAATGGCGTGTGGGGTGATTTGCCTGTCCTTCTGGTATGGAGTATTTCAACACTCTGTTTTAGGCTCAAAGTGAATAGGAAAAACAAATTTCAAACACACATCAGCTTTCATAAAACCATCTTACATACTTCATAAACAGCATGACTGTTGCTCCCCCTTGGAAGAAACACCAGCTATTATAAGTAGCTTTTTTTCGGGAACAAATAGTTAAAAGTTAGGAATGGCGTTCAGGGTTTAACTTGCGCACGGTGTGTTTGTGGAGCACAAACTGAAGCACATTTTAGTCAATAGCAGGTTTGAGAGGCTTTAGATCTTGTGCAGAATGTCCATTTTTTAACAGTGAGTTCCACAGTGGAAAGAGACAAAATACCTGTGATAACCTACCAGTGCATCTGCTTTATGCTTCAGCTTCTTAGCCTCTTGCATGTAATAATCCGCATTGTGAAGCCTAAAGAGACAAAATCAATTATTTCAAGTCTTTGCTTTCATACCATTTGACAAACATTTTTTGAAAAAATTGCTGACTGCTTTAAAGAACAATTTTGACATATATACCCACTTATCTCTTTAAATCTTAACCTGATATCAATCTGAAGCTGCTGTACGCAGAGATATGACGGGTGACCAGAATGCAAAATAAGTAGCTGTAGAAACTGGCCACCCAAAGGACCCATTAATGTGTGCTGAACAGAGGAAAAGGAAAAATATTTTAAACTAATTAAGCATAAGAAGTTTCCATTAGAGGAGCTAAAATAAAAAATGAAGAAGAATTACCATGAACCAACATTCATGATCTGAAAACATTTATCAACAGAATCTTCATTAATCAGTGACAACAGTTCATTTGCCAAGATTAAAACTGTGTGTGCCTTTGTGCAACACTATCCACACAGGTGCCCAGTGCCAGCACTGTAATCAAAGATATTCTCTTTCACTGGGACCTCTGCTTGCACAAAAATCCCAATCACAGAGCACAAAGTCAATAAAACTTACACATCATCAAATGTTATTTTGGGTCTTCTGGGCTCAGAATTCCCATTGGAAAGCGTTGGCATGGCAGACCAGCTATCTGGTTCTAGATGACTGGTGTCGAGAAGAGTGTTGGCTGTGGGTGTATTGTGAGATTCTTCCTCCTAGGAAACACAGGACTGTTACTCATAGTTCAAACAAACACCTTCCAGCAATGTAAGTGCTCACATCCACCCTCCCTGTCACAAACCCAACAAACCCAAAGCAGCCCTCATCTATACCCACCTACATTTGTGTCACCTCACCAAACCACCCTTCCCTTCTTTGTAACAGGAGCCTAATAGATTAATTAGGGAGTGTGACTCCACTTCTGAGCTCTTACCTGAACTCAGTAACTTACACTTTTAGGTGTAATTTTTAGGCGGATACCATGGTGTCACTGACTAGAGAGAGTGGTTAAAGCAAGGGTAGGGAGAACTCATGTGCCAGAGCTAGATGTAAACTCAGCTTCCTTCAAGGTGTATCACACTAATGTAACCTTTTTTTTCTATACTATTAGGAGCTAACTGTTAATATGACTGAAGAGTCTGCTCGGATTTCAGCAGGGAGCAATTTAGTCACTTGCTACAGAGAGAAGAATGGAAAGCAGAAGTCAGGAGTTGTGACTTTGCAATGATTAAAACCAGAAGCATAACAGAAGATTTTAAATCAGGCACTTGCAACTTGCAAGCTTGGTCCCCAACCAGATCAACTAAATTACAGATGAACCAATGAACTAGGGAAAGAAGTCTAACTTATTTTAGGGGAAAAATATTTAATGTATCAAGATAATAGATTAACCAAGGATAAATCTGCCTAGAGATGCTGGGATGAGGGGAAGAGGCCCTGCTGTTTACATAGCACTGTTTATTTGCTGACATATGCAGTTCATTTTGGCATTGATTTCAGTTGAAGGTGTGTGTATTACTGGCGCAGCTTGAAGTGACACAATGATATCAGAAAGCAACAGGGATGAATGAATAAGGTGAAGTGATTTGTCACCTACAATCCAATGCAACTTGTGAGTTTTACTATTACAGTGCAGGGTAAAAACCTCTCAAAAAGTGGTGAACTGTGAAAAATGGGGCTATGCATGGCCTTTTCTGTGGCAGAATTTTCTACTTGTCTTTTAATTTTGACAGTGATACTAAGATACAGTTTGATACCATAAAAGTAAGGATGTGTTTGAAACTCTAGAGGAAGGACTGTTTTCTAAAACGGGCCAAAACCCTGGAGTTTCCTTGTTTAACCTAAAAAGAGGATGACAAACTAATCTGAAATTTTATGTTGTTTCAGTGAATTTGCTACGCAGTTTTGGCACATTTTCATGTATTTTCAGCAAAAACCCCCGCCTGAATCTGGTGAAAAGCAAGCAACAAAGAACTGTCTCTGTGAGAACCCTTGGAGAGGGCCCTAACACAGTGATGTTTTTCTGGAGGGGGGGGAAATAAACACTATTTACACAGTATCTAAAAGCTTGCACATAATTAATGGAGATTAGGTGTAAATAAACCTTAATGTTGTGAGCCTGCAAACCTGAGAGAAGTTATGAACATGCCGAGTGTGCTATGGACAGGTAGTTTTTTGTTATATTGTTATTGTCTGTTTAGTTTAGGCCGTAATACTCAGTATGACTAGAGTGCTTAATTCTGGCTGAGAATTTGGGGCAGTTATTCAGGTGATATTCTGGAAGTTTTATTTTCAAAATGTGTGTGTTGCAGCTACAGAGTTAAGGGACTGACTGCAGCTAGCTGGTGGCTGTAAAGGCTCTCCTCTGAGGCTCAGGGTCCAGGTGCTTCAGGGAATGATAGACAACACCAAGTAGATGCCTAATGCTGACCTAAAAATGGAGCTTGCAAGGGCTGTTTATGCCTGGCTCTGCAAAGATCCACTCCCCTTGAGTGGGACTACATAAGTATTTAGAAGTAGATACTGTGTGGGGAAAAAAAAAAATCTAACAGAATAAAGCTGAATTAATTTCATTTTATCTTGTTCACCTCCATCAACTGAGGCTGGTTACTTACACAGATTCCTTTGGGGTTAGAAGAAGATTTATTTTCATTCTTTCTGTGTTTAGACACAGAGGAGGAAGAGCTGCTGGTCTGTGAGGTGTTTGTGACAGTGGGCTCCTGGCTGAAGGAGCTGTTGTCGCTGCTGTGCCGCCGGTGCACAGGCTCGTCCAAGAGTGGGGACAACGGAGGAGGGAACAGCTTCTCTTCTCTTTTCTTTGTCACCTTCTTCACGGAGCTGCTGCTGCTCCTGGGACACAGAGAAAAAACAGTTACACTTCAAGAATATTGGTTAATCCTCCACAGCACAAAGCTCTGGATTTTATTTACTGGGAAGCCAGCTCTGCCCTCCAATATGTCCTGCAGTCGTGCCCTCCTTGGTAAGGCACAGGGGGACAGCAGTGAAAACAGGAGAGCTGCCTCTGCCTTTTCAATGACTGCGGAAACCTTCTGCTTTGGAGGACAACTTGCAGTGCATTAGTACAAATTGCACCCAATTTAAATGCTAATTTGAATCAGTCTTCATTTGAGAGGTCATAGAGGTTCTGACTCAGCAAAGTGCTGGAAAGTTTTATGCACAGGGTTAGTTCCTTTGACATCAGTATGACTATTTATGTGTTTAACATTAAGCATCTTTTTAAGAGGTGGATTAGGGCCCACACAAGCAACCTTTGCAAAAAAAACCCAAACAGCACACAGCAGCACATGAACCAAAAATGGAATTTATAACAACTACAAAATGATAACGATAACAATAACAAGATAATAATTATTTAACCTCTAGAATAAAACCAATGTTCAACACTATATTAAAATGATACATTGTAGCTGGCAAAAGCCCTTGAGCAAATATTGGTTGATGAATTGAACGTGATTCAGAAAATGAATGTGGTTTTGACATGAAAGCTCAAGTAATATGATAATCTATTGTCTGTTTTATGTACAGAAATTGTTAGCTGGCTAGAAGTGGCAGTGATGCACAGTAAAACCAGAAAAAAAAACCACCTGGTAGACCTTTCTCCACTCAAATTCATCAAAAAAGAAAAAACCAAACCCAACAACTCACTGACTGCTTAACATGTTAATCTACTCATAGATTTTTACTTCAGGTTCTGTCCCAGCTCAGTCAATGAAGATAACCTGAATTTTAATCTTTTGTTAGACATCTAATATTGCACTACATGATCATTTACTTCTCATGATTATTGACTAAAATTTCAATAACAAATTAAGTCAACAAGAATTTATATTTTGTTCCCACTTTCAGTTAGTGTCAGGAATTATAGATCTACTTTGCCTCAAAGTAACCTGGGAAAGAGGAGAAGGCGACCCAGGTTTCCTTACTTCTCATTGTGGTGCTGTCTCTCATTTCAGCCAGGCCTCTCCTGCAGTTTCACTGACAGTATCAATATCTACACCTTGGTCACTGCCCTACTTGGGACCTTCGGTGATACAGAAATATTTCAGCCTTATCTGTGAAACCACAGAGTGACATCAAACAAAGGCCTCATGTTTTATAGCTCCTCTGCCCAAAACTACTTTAATTCAACTGAAGCAGAGTTAAAAATATCTTATTTGAAACCCTCTGATATTAAAGATCTTCACATTGAAGAAATAAAACAAGCTCAAATTCATATTGCCTTACTGGGATGGATGCTGTCCTGCTTGGAAAACACATGAGTCTGAAGAAGATCAAAGGCAAACAACCACGTTGGAATAGACCGGCAGTTCTCGGAGGAGACTGATTTCATGCACATGTGGTCCTGCAATATGTCCTCCGGAAAGTTCTCACTCAAAGCTCCATCTGTTCGCTTTCTGACCCCCAAAGGGCATTTTGGAACTCAGACAAGTTACCATAGCTGTAGCACAGCAACACTCAACTTTTTCCAGAAGAAGCTTTTCCAAAGGAGGGTGAGCACTGCCCCGACAAAGCCTGCACGTGTTCTTGGATTGTACAGCAGCAAAGAAGACACGGTTAATGAAACACCTGGGAGCAAAACCTAAACCCTCCGCCTCCCAAGCACGTGCCCTGCACAGGGAACCCTGAACATGCACTCATGGGTGGGAGCACAGAGCAAAGTGGTTTGCTGTGCCACTGTGCACGGAGGAGTTTAGAGCTCTTCACTGTTTAAAACTTCACCAGTTCACTTCATCTCTGGGCTCGGACATAAGATGGGGCAAACCAAGGAAGAGGTGCAGCCACTCAACTCTGGCACATGAATCATTCTGGGGGTTGGAAGACTTAACCACAGAAGAAAAGGCACTAGAGGATATTTTTTCTACATAACTTACATTTAACTCCGCCCCCCCCAACAAAACAGTTTCAATGGTCTTTTGGTTTTTTCTTTCTTTTCTTCCCCTATTGCCCACTTAATCCTATGAGTTTTTGCAAGAATTAAACCGATAATTTATTTAGCAACGTTACCTCCCTTAGATTTACACTAAAGCATTTATGTTAACAATAACCTCCATGAAATAGGTTGTTACCAGCAGTTAACCAGATTGTCACTTTGCTTTGGGCTGTTAATGGCCTAAGAAACTGGTCTTTGATTGCAGGAATCGCTAATTTTGAATTAATTTATTGCAATAATTACCGAGACTCAATGGTTTAATTTGCTGACATGATTGTTAGTTAAAATATATTGAAAATCTAGGGAGAAACACAATAAAAGTGCACGGAAAAACTCCAAGCAGAACTGATGGTCTTGTGGCTGCAGGGTTTAATTTTTTGTGTCTAAAAAAGGCCAGTTATCAAAGAAGGAGAAGGGTCCCCATCTGCTTTTTTTTTTTCCAGCCTGGTTTCTTTTCGGGTAGAAAGCAGCAAGCAAGCAGGCAACAAGAGGTCAGTTCATGAAGAAGGGAGAATTTCCAGCTACTCTCATGTTTCAAGCTGCCTTTACTTGCCCTTTCTTTATCCACTCCTCGTGGTATGCAGTGGTGTCTCTGGCCTGTTGGTGAGACAAAGCCACTCTCTGTACCAGCCACTTGGCTTTCCTTTGCCTCCACTCCCCTGGCCCACAATGAAATGCTGCACGTCGATGGTGTATCTGACTTTCTGCAGGGGGTTTGCAGGGAAAGGTCACTCCCACATTAGCCTGGACCATATGGCAGCACCTGAATGGAGCTGAAGTCATTGCCATAGATGTGAAGGCTGCCTGTGCCATGAAGGAATCCCAATGAATACTGCTGTGACTACCCAAGGGATCGACTTAAATGTATTGCCAAGTACAGGTGCATCTCCAACTAAAGGTCAAACAAAAGGGAACAAGAAATTTTGAAAAACAGAAATACAGAAATGCTTGCCTCAGACAGATTTCTAGCGTGCCTGCTAGACGGTGGGCATGTTTCACTGGTAGGAGTCCAGCTTGGCTCACAGTTTGCATCAGCAAACAACTTCCTATGTTGCTACAAAAAGCCAAATATTGGTGAGTAGTGCTCTGTCTGGACTGGGTCTACCACTCAAATATTCAGATATAAATGGTATTCAGCAGCACATCCAATTAATGCTTAAATTAAAATCAGTCTGTCAAGCAAGTAAATAAAAATAAGTAATCCTCTGCTGCAAAGCAGGCAGCTGATCTGACAAAAATTCAGCTTCACAGAAGTGTTTCAATGTATTCCTATGAAAACACTGAAACACCTATTCCTTCACCTGCTGTAAGTATCAGAAATAAGGGAAATACAGCGGCAACAGTTTGAATAGTATATTTTAAGTGTCAGGTGAGATTTTGGGAAAGGCATCAGTCCCTGAGGATGTGAGGGGAGGAACAGAGAGGTAACTATGGCTTATACAATGACTACGTAATACGAACCTGCTCTCTGGTTGTGCAAACGTCTTTTAAGTTCACAACTGACCATCTGAAATTTCTAAACTCAAATTGTACATGTAGTCATAGACACTTGTGGAAATTAGGCATATAATTACCCTTATTATACACGTGACCCTTTAAAGATTAATTGTGCATCTCTGCTTGCTTTACTGAGCCCATATATTTAGGGAAAGATTATGAGAGAAATGTATCCAAATGCCTAAACCACAGCAAGGCAGACAATGGGAGCTGTGAAAGCACAGGTGTGACCCATCTTTCCCTGATTCCTCCAGACTCCTGAATGCCTCCAAATTTTGGCCCAGAGATCATGGTCTTTCTGTCAAAACACTCTTGTACCTATAAAAGACCCTAATAAAAATCTCCACTGTCTGCCTTGGGGAACTCGGCTTATTGGCACAGGGATCAAATTCTAATGGGAGAGACCTATATTTCCTACTAAGTGACAACACCCACCATGGGACTTAACACCTCCTTAAGGGATGAAGATCATCATCACACCCGTAGCTGACTCACCCTCATGTCTCAAAGTCCTTATACAGAGTTCTAAAAGAAAACTTAGTACTTTTGGGAATAAAAGACCAAATGGCAAAGCCTGTCTTTCAACCTTTTACCCCTGAAGTGTTATTTTCTCCCACGCCCTTGAATGGTGGACTTTCTTCTGCCTCCTCTTAAAGATTTACTTAACTCTCTGGAGAACAGAACCACTCCTGACTGCTTAAAAATGAAATTTTAAATTTCTAGAAATTTGTCTTCACACAGTTCATCCAGCTCCCTGATCTTTTGGGAACTACATTGATCTGTATTCAGTTGCATGTCTCTGGGAGTTGAAAACCTGAACTATCAAAAACTATTGCATGTTTTTCAAGCAAACTCAGAAAACACTAGTAACAAACACAGTGTGATCCAGGCCTCAGTTACTGCTGTGGAAAAAAAGTCAGAAAATTTTGTTTCAAAACTTCAGGCAGATGAGAGAAAAAGCCAGCATATGGAAATAACTATTGATGGACACAATTATGTTTTAAGAGAGAATACCAAAGGGTTGAAAGCTCTGAGGAATCAAATTAACGACCTGGAAAACAAGCTCAAATTAAGAAACATCAGGTTGGGGGTGGATCCTTAGGGCCCGATGGTGACAAGAATAGAAGGATTTTTTTTTAATGGATTGTGGAGGTGTTGGGGATGAATAATCCTTGATTCTCTCTGCAATATATCTCTGCTCACTGTATTTCTAGCAACGACAATCAGGCAACACCCATCATGATGTTTAGCAAACCTGCAACATGTTACAGATCCCACTGTAACTTTCAACCCATCTTCCTTTTCCAGGCTCCAACTCTGATTTTATCAGTGGCTGAATGAGGGGCTAGTTCACAGACTGAAGTTGCTGCATAAGGACACCAGAAAAAATAAAAGGATGCTCATCCTTCTTTAAGGATTTTAAAATTAGCGTGCTAGTTCATAAATTATTTTTGAACTTTATCTTAATTTAGCTATATTATCCCTAAAATTGTTTTCAGAAGCACATTGTGATTTTGATTCTTTGCTTATCCTAGTGTGAAGCAGAAAGAAGTACCTCATCTCAAGATCATAAAAGCACAAAATGGGTAACAGAAGGGAATTGGACTCTTTGGCTATTTATAGAATGTTAACCTTGTGACTCTATAATCAGAATCATTATTTACGTGGCACCTGTTTGCTCCAGCATTATAGCCATCTCTGAAAGGCACTCTGAAAGGCACACTCTATTGGATGGTGTGTCTGCTGAGATACAAAGCACACATCTGAGACACTTGGGATGGTCACCCCTGGCATTGCTGTACACACACTTAAAGAGGCAATGAACGTGTGGCAAAGTCACTATTTTGTTCAATAAAACTGGGAACTGTCTCTTGTGCAAATGATTTAAAAAAATTAATTTCAGGCAATCAAATAAATCTCACTTTTAGCAGGATTCTCTGTCCACAGAGTTTAAAGGTGATAGAAGCAAGAAAGAACATTGAAAGGGGGTTGAAGAGTACACCAGGATTGTGGTGGCATCCCGAAGTCCCGCAGTCCGTCAGAAGGAGGAATGAATCTCCTCCAAAACCATGTGGATTCTCTTCCTGATTGATGGGAATACCAAACCCATCTGACTCTACAGCAAAGGCATTTACAGAACAGCACAGCGAAATCCCTCAAGAATGTTATGTGAAAAATGCACTTACTCTTTAGTGCTGGTTATTCTGTGGTTCGGTATCGGAGAAATACAAGGTGGGAGCAGGCAGGAAGCTGGAGGGTCCTCCAGGCGCTGCTTCTTGCTTTCAACAAAGGTATCCAGGCTTTCCGTCTGCTTTAATAAAAAAGATGGAGGATAAAAGATCCAGCATTTATGCACAACTTCACAGGCCATTGAGAGGACCTCAGGAATCTCAGTGTATTTCCTTTACAGAAGCAGCAGTTACACCACTGGTCTAAGAGAAGTGAAAGTCACCTGAAATCAGGGCTAAACGTGCTCCGAACACATGACGTGAAGTTATATAACAAGTGACATAGCAGATAATTAGGAAGCAAAATGTCTCGTGTGCTAAAGTTATCTTCTGTACTGCACTGGAATTTCATTAATAATTCAGATGCAATGACTTGATAGCACCAAACCTTATTCAAGTAAATAGCTTTTACTCATTGACCTAATAGAAGCTGATGGGAAAACTTCTCTGAGTAAGTATTCCTCACAGGACTAGGAGTAGAGGACTGAGCTGGGGTAGTCATTAGCAGCAATAGCTCATTTGAAATTTGCTTTGGAAGACTCCCTGATGCATGACTTTTGTGCCTGAACTAGGATGATACAAGCAAAGCTGATTATTGCTCTGTCACTGGAACCTTCATATCAGCCTTCAAGGCCACCAGTAGATGGCTAAAATAAATCTTTTAATAGCATGATTTGGAAACACAAATCAGTCTCTCCCTACCCTGCTTTAACTCTTGGTATACCCTCAAGTTCTCCTAATTGGCTTGTTTCCCCTTGGGTAGCAGTGAACAATCACATTGCAACTGAAGGGGCTGATCAGAGTCCAGCTTATGCTTGCACAGGCCCAGAGCAAGATTCTGCATTTTGTTACTTTCTGATTCAAAGTCTCGGTTAAGGAAATTATGAGGTTCTAACTTTCATATAAACCCCCCCTCATTTTTTTTCTTCCCTAGGAGCCCTCACTTTACTTGCCAATACCACACTTGTGTTTTAGTCAAGATTCCTCCTCCATGATACAGACACTCCACTAAGTTACCCAGCAAGAATTATTTTGGCATAATTTATATGCACCCCGGTGTACTTATACATACACATAAGTCTGGACATTTATACATCCCTCTCCTCTTTTTTTCTCCTTCCTTCTTGCATCTCTGTAGTGTGCAGCTAGAATATAAATTGAATAAGAACCTGCTGAGTTTACTCATGTGATTATTTCCACTTAATTCAACAGGGAAGGAGCCAGGGCAGTGACTCATTTAGGCAGGGGTGCAGACCCTGTGTCTGCCTGGCATTGTCCGTCATCCTCTTGCATTAATTCTCTCGTATCACTGGACTGCTCAAACTCAGGATTTCAAGAAGTCCACCAGAACAGACAGCTGAAGTCATATTCACAATGATTTATAAAATTTGGGGTATAAAAAAAATACACTCTGATGACTTTTCACAGACGGACCAGAGTACAAGCATTTCAGCTGGAAAAACTGACTACAAAAATTCATTTAGGATATAAAACTTCAGTTTCTTTTCTGAAAACACATTTATTTTGAAGTGCAATGTCATATCCCACAAGATAGGATACCCTTGGGCATAAATAACATAAAACACATGATAAAACATAATGCTTTCAGTCAAAATATATTTGCTTTTTCAGGTAGCTGTGTAGAGAAAGCAGCTAGTTAAGTAAATTATATTTCTATGAATCACATTTGTTTATACCACAAAACAACACAAAACCTAAATTCACCAGGAGCATAAGCAAGTACCATTCCATTGACTTTGATGAAGCCTGTTTAAAACAGTGGTGAAAACGCCTGAATTCTGCAGACAAGAGACCCCTCCCTTCCAAACAGAAGTCACATTTTCTGAGTATGGCTGAAACTGTACTGACACGAACTCATCGCTTTCTGCAGATTACAGAACACTGGAAACTAATAGGTGAGTGAGCAAATACAGTGAAAAAGCTTGTGAGACAAATCTCAAAAAATACATTGTTTATTGATTTTGTCAGCTGGGGTTTGCTTTTTACTAGTTTCTGATGTTAATTTGGAGTGCACTTGTAAATGTCTGTCCTTTGTAAAACCAATAAAGCCTCAATGCTGTGATGCCTCCCCACAGCCCAGCTGCAGGTGCAGTGAGCTGCAGGTGCCTGGGGTCCTGACCTCCAGGGCCATCAGAAACTCAAGTGTTTTCCTTTAAACAATGAAAGCGACTTACCTTGTGTTTCCTTTTGGATTTTGTGGAGGGTTTTTCAGCTGCTGGGGTAGGGGACTCTCGAGATGGTCGCCTGTGTTTCACATTTGCCTCTCTCGGTTCACTTTTCACAGACGTGGTCTCAAAAGTTTCCTGTCCAGGTATCCTAGACAGTAAACTAAGGTCTATTTTCACCCATAGAGATTTGAGTTCTTCATATTCTCTCAGTGGGGACAGAAGTTCATTTTGTACGATTGGGATAGGAGAAAAGAGCTGCTCCTCCAGGTCATTGCTGGTCTGGTCGATGGACGTGTTGCTGCCATTGCTTGTTAAGCTACTTACGCTGAGGATGTTACTGCCAGAGTCCTTCACTTTGACACCGCCGCCAGACCCAGTGCAGGCTGGCAGCACCTTCGCCTGCAAGCTCTCCTCCTGGTCCGTGTTTGAGTCAGAAGTAGATGAATCCGTTTCAATGAATTCCCGGGACTTCGGGACAATTTTGCTGGGGCCTCTGTACTTTTTCTTCTCTGAAGTGAGACCTGTGCTAGTTCGTGGTTCTTTCCTCGGAGCTGTCTTCCCAATTGCTGCTTTAGTTCGAACCTTTGGCTGCTCGGGGGGTTCCTGTGTGTCTTTTTCTTTGGGAGTGTTGCTGGTATTATTTGGTTTGGGCCAGTTATACTCTTCTACACTGGAAGTCCTTTCTACCTTTTTGGGTTGCTTTTTCCCAGTAGTCCTTTGTGAAGTAGGCTCATTATGAGCTGGTGACTTCTGCTTGGAGCTTTTTGCCTCTGGGGTTTTCTGGGCAACCCGTGGTTTGGCTTTCTCTCGGATGGGACTAAGGATCGCCCGGTCTTTGGAATCGGTGGGGGGCAGGCTGCTGTTGAGCTTCCCTTTGTTTGGCCCTTCGGCCTGCTGGTTGCTCTGGGCCTGGGAGATGCTCTCGCTGTGAGGCTCATTTTGATTGTTGATGATGGTCTTGTTGTGGGGGTTCACCTTATTTAGCCATTTATCCAGCTGCCATTTGTTTGTTGAGGGGGGTTCGGGCTGCAGATTGAAGGATGACAAGGAACAAATCTCAGACAAAAGCTGTGCTTTTCCCTTTAAAAGGGAACTTTTTTAATGTACCCTTTTATTTCAGTCAACTAGTGGTGACTGCTAGTTTTATGGGAGTATTTATGGAGTATTTATGGTTAATTAGGCTTCCTTATCTGGTTTACAACGTGGCCCTGGAGAAATTTAATACAACTAAAAAGTTTAGCTAGTCCCTGAAGACATAGTTTTGTCATGTTGCCTTTCCTTAGTCCCAGCTGAATACTGTGTCAATAAAATCTTCTCTAGCTACTGGCAAAAATCTAAATATTTCTTTAAAGCGATTCAAATGTAGGCCAGAAAGATTCTTCCAAAAGCTAGAATGAGTATGTGGGTCATACATGTGAAACGGCAAAGGGAAAAGAAGTCAACAGCATCAAACAGCACAGAACTCCAACATGCCCCTAACAGGGAGTGGGACTTTGCTTCCCTCCACACTTCCCCCTCTGGGGAGAGCTGGGAGCGGCTGTACCTCTGGCGTGGCACTGCGCGACTCCTCGTTGCACTCGCTGTCGCTGGAGCTGCTCTCGCTGTCGGAGTCGGACTCGGAGCTGCTCTCGGACTCGCTGGAGCTGCCGGAGCCGCCGCTGGAATGGGCCAAGCTGGTGGCGTGTGCCGCTGGCACGGGCAGGCTGCTGCGGGGACAAGATCCTCTCTTAGTGTGCTCCCGGCTCTTTGCAAGTGTTGCCCCGGGGGAGCCACCCAGGGAACCCTGTTCACACCGAATGTCCTCAGTGTCACCTCCCTCTCCTGCAGTGCAGACCCATGACAGCTTCAGGGGCTGTGCCACCCTGGAGCCACCAGAGGAGCTGGTTGGGTTCGTGACTCACGGGACACATTGATTCTGTTAATAACGTTACCATCATCATCACCCTCCGGTAAGAAACACTTCAGTGTCACAAGCCTGAGCTTATTAGGCCAATGATCGCAAAAACTAACAATCACACTTAAATAATTCAGTAATGGAATCATGGTTTCTTCATTTTTTGCCAGTTCATTTATAATTTATGATCAAAGGAAGGACATCAGGCAACTAATATTGGACAGGACATTTTAAAAACTAATTTTAATGAATACTTTTACACTGCAGTGTACAAAAACTAGGTACTTTTGACAAGTCTCCAGGGAGTGCCCAAGAATTTTTTATTTATAGCTTTTTTCCCTCTCATATTTATGATAATGCAGTGAGAAAATAGCATTCATGCTGAAAATAAGCCTCTCTGTGAAATCTATTTTTCTGCGTGTTCAACTGTCCTCCAAGATGTATTTATCAACAGTGCACTGGGTGTCATTGTTTTTCTTCAGCATTTGTTTCTAATCCGAGAGGTCAGATGACCCCAGCTTTTAGCACTACAGAATTCTGACAGTCTGAACTCATCTTTAATTTCAACTTTTTTGTCAGGGAGATAACCATAAGGTTTGATGTCTCTTCAGCTGATCTATACAGGGACTTTCTGATGATTGATTTTAAATTTGTGAAGCTGACAAAGCAAAGTGTTTGAAAATTGACACCATTTGCTAGTACACCTTTATGGATATTCAATACTTCGCCTTAATATATCATACACTGTGTGTGTCCCATATTGAGTGATCCAGAGAGGCCTACAAGGTATAATACAGCTTTGCCTCTGTTTCTATCTGCTTTTCTGTTTTCCTCCAAGAAGGATTCAACTAAGCCAAGTACATGCTTTCCTTCCCTTTTCAAACCAAGGTGCTCTGTGCCTCAGGATGCCCTCTCGAAAAAACACAGTAACCAAGAAACTGGAAAAGCCAGGAAAAAAAAAAAAAAAGGAAAAGCCAGAACAAACTGATGTGTGACCCTGCTCTGCTAGAATCTTTACAAGCATTGCCATTGGCTTCCATGACAATAATAGATGGACTTTAATTTTCTTCTTACACTAAGCTACTTTCTCTCCCTCCTTGTTGGTAAAACCTATCGCTTACACTGCAGTTGGTAACAAAACTGTCTCTTTGAGCCTTGCAATGGCCCTACAGTGCCCATTGACAAAACAGCTTGGTGCTTTAGGGTGCGTTAATGAAACAAAATTACTCACTTGGGTAATTGCTACAGATCACTAACTTTGTTGCTCATTAAGTCCATGCACTTTTTAATTTTTTTAATTCTTCTAGAGGCTCCTTATTCAACTGGCTCAAGTAGAGCTACTCAGAAAATTTCAACTGGAAGTAAAAGGCAATTCAAAGAACAGATGATGAAAACATATAGGCATTTCCGAAAGTATTATGGTAAACTAACCACTGCTGAATTAAAATGGATTTTACATTTTGTATTTAATGCAATTATTTTTGAAAACCATTTGTGCACTTGTATTTCTTCCTTTATCCCTCCTTTTCAATGAACCTCAAGAAAGCATAAGAAAACACATTTTTTATCCAATTTTTTTTACAGTAAACAAGGTAACAGAAAAGTGGAGAAAAAGGAAAGGAAATGTGTTTATAGGGGTGTTTGCCTCTCACATCAATATCTTGTAATTTTGGTCTTATATTTTCTACTTGGAAAACACTAATAGTAGATGAAAACTGAGCTTTCCTATTTCACTGCAAATATTTCCAAGCATGAAATAGAAAACATCACAAGGATTCCCAAACTGAGGAGGCAAACATGGCAATTCCATTCTATAATTCCAGAATGAAGCATCAGCCTTGAAAAAAAGTGTTGTTTATGGAATTATCAGAAGACTGAAGTTTTAATTTCAAAACAACTTTTTCCCTAAATCTGAGAGCTTCTCTGGTTTGTGCCCAGGCAACCTCCACGCAGAGGGGTGTGTGTGGGGCTGCACACACATCTGTGCACATCTGCCTGAGGACATGCTCTGCTCTCCGGGCCGGCACATCTGCTCTCATTAAGACAACTGATGTAAAGAATAACACCTCTTATATGAGATCAAAGAAGGGAAAGGCAGTGCCCCAGCCAGACCTTTCCAGCCTTTAAACACAACCCACCTCTCTTAGCACTCTGGGACTAACGTTGTAGCTGGGATGTGCTCACAAAACACCAGGAATTGCTCTGGAGCAGACTGCAACTGTCTGACAAAGAGCTCAAAGGGCAGAACAAAACCATGGAAATAGACAGCAGCTCCAACCTGGCCTTATTTTCTTTCTGCACACCAGCCTCAGAAAAAGCTACCATGTGCCAAGCATTACTGAGTAACACAGCTCAGCAAGCATGCAGGAACCAGACAGGCTCGAAATAATGTTTTTCATACAAAATACAATGAGGTCATATTTTTTTTCATCTGGGATAATAAAATTATGCCTTGGCCACACTAGGCAGTTTCATGCTGAAGGCATCATTGCTGATCCTCATTACTAAAGCAGAAGCATTCATTTTCATCATGTAGTTTGGGTTGAGAGCAACTGTGTACGCTTTGCAAAACAATCAGATAAGACCCAAAATGCCTTTCCTAGCATCTCACCATACTGAAGATAGAGAGATCCTTGTACATAGCTACAAGCACAATCAACTTCTTACAAGGCAGTTCAGCAGAGAAGAAAACAGTACACATGCATTTCACAAACAAGTGCATGAAAAAAAAAAAAATCTTAGCTTCCAATAAAATGAGTTTAGTAGGTATTCTGGATTGCCTTTTGTGATTTTTTTTTCCTTAAAAAAAATGCATCTCTTAGTTCAAAAACACTCAGTTTGCACTCTTTCCAGAGATTTCTGCAGATTTAATGTTCAATCATGTTTTGAAAGATGTTGGGCTAGATTCTGCAATTCAAGCAGCTGTTATACAAATATCACATAGGTATCAACTACATGAACTGGGGGTCGCCTCTTGAAGAGACTTTCAAAGCAAGCTTTGTTATGTTGCTAAGATCCAGACCAGGAATGCCAGTCCAGACAAGGTTTAAAATGGATTTAAAGCATTTTATCAGACACAAGTCCTCAAAGTGACTAAAGGGGGCAGGAAGGACTGGTATCTGAAACTATTGAATTTTTATTTCCCAGCAGGAGATGAGCACTCATATTGTTCCTCAGTGTTTGGGTGGACAGTGTTTTTATTTCATGTGAACTGAAAAAAAAAATTAATAAAAACAATGCTGCACAATGGAACACAGCATTGTTTGGGTAAATAACACTTAGAAGAAAGCCAGTTCATTATTATCACTTGAGATTGGAGGCCCCTACTGAGACCAGTGACCTGCTGTGCTGGATCTGTGCAAATACATGATGAGGCACAGTCCTTGGGCCAAAGAGCTTGCAAGGCAAACACACAAAGCAAACAGCCGAGGTATTACAGTCATCCTCATACTCAGTGTGGGCCTGTCACATTCTCTACGTGCAAGGCCTCTCTGCAGTTAATAGAAACATCAGCTTTGCCCTCCTTTTAAGTTTGTTCTTCTCATTTTCCAAGCTCTGTGCTCAGCACTTGAGCTGTGTCCCGCAGGGCAGTCAGACGTGCTCTGCCCTGACCCAGAGCCCTGACCAGGCTGGGAGCAAAGATGCACAGTGACTCGGCAGGGAGACCCCCATGACTCAGGCCGGATGGATCAGTGGCTGCTCACCCCTCTCCCGAGGAGCTCCTCCTGTGCTGTGGAGACGAGAGCCCCGGAGTGACACCCACACCGCAGGGGGAAGGGGAACCAGGCCTCTGTCCCTTGCAAAGGTCACCATGCTGATGTCTCCAGCTGCCTGCAGAGTGGTAAGCTGGGATCCTTTCCGACACAAGAGACCTGCACATCTGGAAGGAATCTGGAAGGAAGCTTTTCTGCAGCACCTTCACCCACCTCCCTTCTTGCGCTTTTGCAGCGCAAGCATTTCCCTTGTCCCTGATGATTGCGTACAGCATGGCCACAAAGTATGAGATGAGAAATGCCTCAAAGGAGGGGACAAACACCAGCACCACTCGTACCCGGAGCAGTTTTGGGCTCTTGCTGAACTCAAACTTCACCACAGAGCAGCTGAGACTTGCAGGTGTGTGGCTGCTGATGGCCCCTGGTGAGGAGCTGCACTGCCCTCATCACACACCAACCATCTTTCACTGCAGTTCACTGGTACGGGTGATGTGCCCAAATTCAAACGTCACCCTGAAGCTCGTCTGTTTTTTAATTCATGGGTTATTTTTCCAAAGCCAATTAAAGCATACATAGCATTATTATGTGTCTGGGTCATTATGCTGCATAGAGAACCAAAGGCCTGATATGTGGCTTATGCTTTTTTTGTTCTTGTTCTCATCTAGACCATTATATTGTTTTCAACATATAATTTACTCTACTGTTGTTATAAATGATCTTCAAAATTAAACCTGCTAGCTACAACAAAGATAATGTGAAATACTCAAACTCGCTAACCTCTAATAAGAAAAATAATAATAAACTTTTAACCTTGTAAATACAGATGTAAAAAAAAAAAAAGAGGTATAATTCAGACTACAGCAGTAAAACTCATCAAGGAACAAAACTTCCTAACAAGTCCTTAGCTATCTCCCTGAACCTTTTCCCAATTAGATGTAGTCATGTTAATTGCTGTGAGGAGCATTTGGCAAATAGATGGTGCTCTCCAACAATAGGTTTATTCATTCCAACCCTTCCTTTTTAGGATAATGATGAATTGGCCACTTGTTCCACTGCTCTACTCAGAAATCAAAATGTAGACTTAGAGAAAGCAGAGCGTTGCTGGGCAGTGGGAACTGACCAGTGAGTCAACAGTACATCCACGCTGGCCATGTATTTCCATTAGAAGCAACACTCCACAAAGGTTGCTTTACTGCACAAGCCTATATTTAGGGAAAATTCAACCAATGAAATCTGGAAAGGGCAAGGTCTATGCTGGAAAACTGATTACAGACTTGACAGAGTGGCTGATCTTCCTGTTGAGGCACCAGATTGGGACTGAGATGAATTTTGCTTTGTGTCTGAGGAGAAAACATATCTGTGCATCAGTTCCTGCTGAGTAAAAGAGAGGCTATGTGGCCTATCCTTAATCTGGCTTGTCTATTTAAAATGCAAATTCCTGAGAACAAAGAGTCTGATTACAAAGGGCACTGAAAATTGGGTGCCCAGCTCTGAGCAAGACTTTTGCGCACTCAACCACACTGCAGCGCCTACCAGAGCAGACAGCAACACTTGCTCCTGTTTGCACACTGTTGTTGTCCCACTCCCTACCTTTTATCTGAAGAGACAGAAGAACAAACCCTCTCAAGCTGTTCAGAAGCCAGCCCTATCTCTTCTTTGGATCTATTTCTACAGAAAACCTGCAAACCTGATGGGCATTACTGGACTTACTGAATTCTGCATAAAAAAGGCTGTTTCACTATTCTAGCAGATAATAATAGAGCAGCACCTAGCAGATTAATATTTAGTGTCAGAATTTAATACCATAACTGTTCAATAACAAAGTTTTATTTCTCTTCTATTCTTGCACCATTATCAGGAAGTGATATTCTCTTCTAATTTGAAAACGAGCTGCCATTTTTTTTTATAATGAATTGTTCGTATCTTTATCTTCAAACTTATATACGACTGCCATTAGATTGCTTTTTAAAGAAAAGGATTGCTCTGGATGATTTGTTCGCTGCCTTTCCGCTGGTTAGTATTAAATTATTTAACATCAGGCTGGTAGGATTCAAATCTAACTTTCAAAGATTGGGTTGACACAGGAACTGAAAACCTGTATCAAGGCTTTTAAAATATTAATCAGCGCCCAGGTCAATGAAATGAAATAAGATGTGGAAATTGTTGCTTCAGCTAACATTAGCACATGTAGTAAGACATCACTTATGATCGCTCTCTCATGTCAAAACACATGGAAAGGGAAAACCTCTCTAATATGTTATTCAGGATGTGGCAGCTGATCTGCCTGTATCAATCCTGAGCACTGTAATGCAAGTAGGAGTTCTGATTTATTTTGAGGGGGAGGGTAATTTACAAGATGTTGTATGTAAAAGGCCACGGTCTCATTTTACTGTGTTCAAAAGTAACTTTTAATCAAAGACTGTTTATAACAAGGTTGATAGAGTTAATGAAACAGATTTTTTTCATATACATATAAACCTTTTATACTTCCAGCTTTAAAGACCATAAAAAAGGATAGTAAAGATGAAAGAAATAAAAAGAATGACAGAGCTAACTCCTATGAGCCGCAATCTATGTCCAAGCAGAACTAAAGTGATTGACAGCTTGCATTAGTAATGAATAGAGTGGGGAAAAGCTGCCAAGAATCCGTAACAAGGTCAAAGCCTTCCAATAAAGAATTACATTAGCCACAAATCCTAGGTGGAACTGTGTATATACAGCTGCAATGTGACTTTAACCAAGGCACTGTTTCCACTGCCCTGTTCTGACTCTTTCCCAGGTTTTATTCCTGGGCTTCAGTAAGTTCTGACTCCATCACACCTGCAATAAAGAACAGGTGTAACATATCAAACTATGACATTATAAAAAACAAACAGAAGAGGTGGAATTTTAATGCCATCTCTCTAATGGTGCACATAAAAAACTTTCTGAACTATTGGTATGGTAATCACTCTCCTTCCAATATCACAGCGCTGCTATACACACTTGACGTGGAAGAGAAGGGGATTTTGCATATTAAAAGCAATATTGTATCCATGATTCCTGCATGCATCACTCCGCTCACCTCCGAGTTTAGAAACAATTTTGTGAGCATGATATTATTCAGGGAATGCAATGTATGTAGGCTTTTTGATGTACAATATTTTAGTGAATAGATTCAAGTGTCAGAGAGCATTATTTGTACTGTGCCCTGATGTGCTACTGTTTGCCTGGCATCTGGAAGAACAAGAATACTCCCTCTTACTGTGAGACTCCAAAGGGCCTCATTTGATGTAAATGGAACCACTTTATTATATCAATATTGCCCCACTGAATCAAGCTAGATATGAGGTTGATACATAAAAACTTCTTTATTTTCCGCAAAGGAAATCCTGGAATACTGCATCTTTCAGTACACTTTGTGAATCTTCTGTGGAAGTGTAGAAGCACATGTTCGCCCCTCTACTGTTCACAATTTCAAGTTAACATAAAATGGTTTTTAATGAGTCAGTTATTACACTCTGATTTTATTTACTACAGCAGAAAGTCCAAGTGTGGTCATGAAAAAAAAACAACCAAAGTGAACCTCTAAAAGCAAAGTGTTGTGTTTTTTCTCATTCACGTACGGCAGAAACTCGGGCACGTAACATTCTAAAAGAACTGCCCTTCTCATTCTAACTCGGTTCTGCTTCAGTTCTAACTGAAAACAGAATCCAGCTTGCAGAGCCCAGTGGGAAGAGAAGTGAGGGCTATGGGACCAAATCACACTGGTGCAGATGGATCCACATGACACCTCCAACTCCTCAACATTCCCAGTCTCATCTGTTATCTGAGGAAAGCTAATTTTACTATGCTGAGCAACCAAGCAGTAAGAAAACATTAGAAAGTAGGAGGTTTTTTTCTTTCCCCATGTAAAACAACCCCTCTGAGCTTGAAAAGGTGCCAAAAAGCATATCCTGATTTTCAAGATCTTTACAGCACACACGCAGTCATTTACACCTGTGCACTGAACAAGTGTACCAACATGAGCTCATGAAACCACTGGAGGGTTTTCTCTCCAGGGGAATCCCTTGGGAGCAGATCAGCAATACAACCAGTTTCAAACCAGAGCAAAGGGAAGGAATTGGGAACACAAGCCAGAGGAGGGAAAAAAGCCTGTTGCAGTATGTTAATACTGCCCTTATATAGAAAAGACCCAAGATTGCTCCAACTGTGGTTATTGTCAGGAGCACGATGAGTAAAACAAGCAATACAGAAAGGGGCAGAGATAAAAACTGAGTACAATCAGAACAAATTGGGTAATATTTTACTAAATGAGCTTCAGCTGCTCACAAACTGGTAGCAATCTCCATGCATTATGCACTGCAGAAAGCATGAAACAGCACGGTTGGTGCTACGGGCATGGGCGGCTCATAGGCATGTACTCAAATGACTAAGGCACAAATAATCCACCTCTGTGGACATGATTGCTGCACCTTTGTAAAGAGAGACAGCCCCGTGGTTACAGAACCAGTCCCACACTTCAGAATACTGGTTCAATGCCTGTGTCTCCCTGGGATTCAACGAGCAAAATAATTGAATTCCTGGCACTTTGCCCTGGTATTAATACATACAGTATTGTGAGACTCCAAGCATATTTACGTTCATCAGATTGAATTTGTAATACCAGGGACCACAGAAGTACACAGGCACTCATGAAAACCACAAGTGGACACATCGTTTCACTGCTACTGCCATTTTCACTGCTACTGCCATAACAGTAAAAAGGAATCATCATTATTAATAATGGGCAATTACTCTGAAATAGTTTTTAAAGAAGTATTCCTAAAGGCACATGATGAATTTATGGCACACCACCAGAGCCTTTCATGGATATAAAGATGTACTTCAGCACACGACTTGTTTTTTGAACAAGGAGAAAGCTGTCTAGTAAAATTTTAATAAAGCTGAATGCTGAAACATAGGTGTCTTCCTTACAATTCATTGTAAAATGGGGTAAAAGTCTCCATTTGGAGTGAAAATATTAACCTTTTGTATATTTCTGTTTAATATGATCTCCTTTTAATGCTGCCGATTTCAGCCAGTTACATAATGCTTTGCTTTATAGACTTAAAAAAAGGTATCAAATCTACTTAGGATTAAATATCATCTTGAAGGATCTTATGTTAAGAACAGAGCTAAATCTTTAAGCAGCACCCACCCTTAATTATGACATACGTAGGTATTAAGGAAAAAAAGGTGTTTCTCTGAGTGATAAATGGACCTGAAGATCCTTCACAACATTCACTATAAATCACAAAAGACCATTAATAAACAGTCAGAAAAAAAATGACAGTTGCTACAAGTATCTGCTCTCATATTTTGCCTAATACTATCACCGTCATGTTTAAACCTGACATCTTAAATCTTTGACATGAAAACCCTTTAAGTCAAAAGGCTCATCTATTTTAAACAGAATTTTCTGTGCTTGTTATTTTGAATGACAGCAAAAGGAAACAGAGAATCTTTAATTCCATAACCTTATCTGGCTGAAAACCTTCCCTTTCTGCCTTTTACATCAACCCCAAAATAAAAGGAAGATCCTAATAGCTTCTGCACTTGCTTGCCTGGATCTTGTGGGCAAACAGAGCTCCATGTCTGCCAGAGGGAGCTGGTGGTGCTCAGCACCCCTCGACTCTGTGGGAGCCAAGTCAAAACAGTGCAAACACAGGGATTGCGCTGCCTGTGTGCCGGATGAGGACAAGGTTGGATCCAGCTTTCATTGAGACAGGAAGGAGTAACTGGGACTCCCAGAATTAACACTGGATGCCTTCCTGAAGTGTCACACTGTCTGCTTTCTTAACCCAGGCTGAGAAACTGGGGATGCCTGGCAGAGGCGCTTAACATCTGCCTGGGAGTGTGCAAACATTGCATTCCACAAGAGAGCTTCAGGAAAAGAGTGACCATAATCCTGAGCACAAAGTGGGTTTTGTCAAGGGAGTGATGAAAAACATGACCTTTCAACATGGACAAAATTATTTAGATCTTTAGGATTAGTTATATTATTTTTTCTTAAAAACCTTCCACCTAAGATGCTTTCTTTCTGGACATTTATGTTCCTGAGTGATCAGAAATGGACTTTTCAACATTACCACCATCCATTTTCCCCAGACTCAGGAAGGGTTATTGTATCAGCAGTGATTTGTTGAAAGTCTGCCAACAAGCAAAGGTCAGGAAAACCCAAACCCCTCGTGGACACAGAGGTAAATAAGCAAAGTTCGATCTCTCGCATTTTTTATTGTTTTCCACTTGATAATCATTCCTTTAGCAAGGTGCAAATGTGTTCTTCACACATCTGCCTAGACAGCCTCAATCTCTTAATGTTCCAAGTGTGGCATGGAGGTTACTGATTACATGAAACTCTTTTGCTCGTGAATGACAAAAATCAGTAGCGAGGTGTCACTCTACCAACAGGGAAGTGGAGAAGTAGTGACTTATTTTACACTTATAAAATACCCCACCCTCTCAAATTTTACCTGCAGTATTTGGGATGTCACAGACAATAAAGCTACATTAATGAAGGACAGCGCTCCAAAGTCAGCCCCTACAGCAGATGGTAACACAAATGGTCCAAAGTTGAGCACGACCAATTGCTTCAACAGCATGGTCTGAGATGAACACCATCAGTGCTTGCATCCCTGAAGAAATGCAGGGAGAGACACACAGACATTCTGGCCCAGGGCTAAAAAGCTCACCCTGAATTTCAGATCAGTGCTAAGCTGGATCTTGCCCGATAATAACACTGCTTGGCCGATCCCTCTGTTTTTGCAGAGCAAGACCTACAAGGCCAGTCAGTAAATTCAGATGATGCCTTCAAACTATAGGAGCAGCGTAGCATCTATTCACTACTCTGTTTCTTCCTTTGCTTTTTAAGTGAAGCAACATCCCTAAATGTTTTTATAAGTGATTTGTGCAGAGACTGCTGAGAGAAAGCATAGTGTGGCAGCATGTTCCTCCCACCACAGTCAGGCTGGATTCCTGCACCAACACACTGTCAAGGGGAGTTTGACATGGGCAAAGTTTTGAAGCTGAAAGCTCTACTTGCAAGTTTTGAAGTGGAGAGGCTGTTGTTTTTGAATCTGAATTCCTACAACATCGCTTAACGTCTAGGTTACAGATGGACTCAGGATCCCACACTTGGCTCCTGAGTGTAGATAACTGACACTGCATATCTGGGGTTTGGGTTCAAGTCCATCTTGAACACAAGTTTAGAATGAGAGAAATACATGCAAATAGCAGGCAAATTATAAGGCACTGCCAGCTGTTTTCTTCCACTTGCAAGGCTGTTTCTGAGAAAGCAAAGCATCTTTTTAAGCACAGGGTGGAATATGAGAATGATGACAAGCCGAGTATCCCTGAGTTCAATGTGAACCTGACATTCTCAAGCTTAGGGTGTCTCTTGTTCCTGACACATGACTTCTTAGGCCTCTGAGGCTACATTCTTTATTAAGTTTGTTGAGAAATGGAACAGTATGCTCACAACCGTTTTTTGGATCTCTCCTCGAGAAATATCTGTGTTCTATCTGTGCTTTAATGACAGCCTGCTGCTCATTTTCCAAGACAATCCATGCCAAAGTCCGGATAACACTTAACTCACAGGCTGGTATACACAGAGCTGGCCTTGCAGGTCACGTTCCCAACTGAGTAATGGACTCATTATATTATCCCTGGCAAGTCTTGCAGGTTGGAATTTTCAAACAAAAGCAAACAAAATCAACTTTTGTTTTGTGATTTGATTATTTTTTAATGCCACAGCTTATTCATTTTGGTTTATTAATTTGTTGGTCCAATGGTTTTTATGTGCTGCAATTCAGAATAGGTCTCTCTCTAGTATCATGTTTTATATAGATATGGGAAATGAAATGTAAGTCTGATACAATTACGGTTGTATGCCATGCAAGACAATACTGTAAACACGACGACAGCCTGGAAAGCTGCTTAGCAAAATGATCTTAATACACAAGGCAGTGTGAAAATGTAAAAAGAATCTATAATGACAACAAAGATTAGCCATTTGCTCTCTAACCTTATTTACAGAAGCAATCAGAGGTATTCAGGTCGAGTTAATGACCCTGTCTCCAATTAATTCAATTGTCTACAAACAACACTGATGCAGTGGTTGTCTCAGAGTCTGCCACATAGTCTCTGAGGGAATACATAAGACTCCATTAAAAGTGACAATAATAATGCATTTATTACTGTAACACTATTGTATTATAAATAAATTCCTGATGTTAAATTATGCTCCACGCTTTAACAGAAATTCAATTACTGAAATAATAAAAAAGATGGTGTATTTGCCAAGTGCATGGACTATAATTTGGCTGCTTAGTTACCAGCAGTTGGCTGTTTTGCAATTTCTTGTTCATAGAGTATTTCTTTTGAATAAACGCCAGACTTTTTCATACAAATTTCATGAACAAGTTGCAAAATGAAATTTTGAGCTTTTGAATCCAATTATGAAAGACATAACTAAATCTATTATTGAAAAAATATTCTTGAAAGCCCTTCTTGCTGTTGTTCGGCTCTGTGTAGTAATTGAGGTAAGCACAGGTGCTGTTCATTATGGGCCATTGTGTACCATCTGAATTCTGGGAACTGAGGAATTCAGGCAGTTTCAACTCTGTTTGTGTGAATAACAAACAGGCGTGATTCGGAGGTTGTTTGTACAAGCTTGCACATCGCTCTTCTGGGACTCCTAAGACACCTGCTTACCCTTTTGAAGCCAAACCAGTATCATTTATGTTCTGGCTATTCTTCCTACAGTGATTTTTGCAGAAGCAACATAATACCCCACCCCTCTTCCCTCAGGCTGCTGTCAATGGCGGAAGTAGGAACAAAAGAAAACAAAGGATGAAACCATTATGTAGTGGGGACGAGAAGCCTTAGAGAAGCTCTTTTCGGCTTGATGAGATTCAGGTAGGGAAAACCTCGTGAAAAAAGAACTGCTTCTCACACTTCGCATCACTCCCCCTCTCAACCAGTTTCCTGTGGTAGGCTGTTAAGCATAAAATATAATTAATTCTTTTCTCCTAACACCAATCTGTATTCTCTTTCTGGGGTTTGGCCACGTATTTATCTTGCTAATGCCTCTCCCATTGTCTTCAGATGTTTTACAGGGAATACACGAAGAGATGCACGCACCTTGCACATGAAAAACTGCTGACAGTCTCCTCATTGGATCCCACAGGTGCCTGCAGCCATATGGCAGCGTGTATGTGGGTCTGGGCTCTTCGAGGATGACAAACTCTCACCTCTGCATATTTCAAAACGTGCTGTCTCAACCATATATTTCTGGTGACAGTGATTATTTACTTTGCACTTTTATTTGTTGATATATTGCTAGTACTTATCAGCAGAGATGTTATCAAAACATCTGGGGATGGAGTATGTGGAGAGCAGCCGCCAGGCAGCCCAAAGGAAGGAAACGTGGAGGGGAAGCTCCTCCAGCATCAGTGTTAAAGGTACTTTACTTTTTACCCCGCCCCTTACACTGATGGCAGTGCAAGTAAAACTACCTCAGTTCAAGTACTCCTGGGAATATATCGAGCTGTTAGGAGATGCTATCAGACTACACTTTGCAGAAGTCAGCAGGCACAAGAATTCCTTGAGCATGTCAAAGATTCAGCTATAATTCAATGCTTCCAATATGATTTCTCTAAACTCGCAGCAGCCCAAGTTAGATGACTTATTCTCTGAATTAACCTCTGTCAAAAGCCATGTACAATTACAACAGCAGAGCTCAGTGCCATCTGAAAGTCAAGTTAAGACCTGGGAAGAGGAAATAATCCTGTACAACAAACAAAAAATTGAAGAAAGGCAACTACTTTCTTGAACTTCAGCAAAAACAGACCTTCAAGAAAGAAGGCTTGGGATTTCACCGGGCTGCAGGGCTGAGTGGTTTACTACAGTGGAAACTGGCTGGCAACACTGGAGAGGACCACGCTTACAGAGGATAATCCCACAGACTTCTAAAGGGAGTTGAGCTGGCAGCGAGGGACAAAGTGGCATCCCATTCACAACATGTGACTTAGTGATGAATGGCAGAATCCTCCTCCAGCCAGGGAACCAGAAGGAATCTGAGCAGAAGTAGGTAATTCCTTCCAGAGGTGTGGTCAATTAGCCACACATGGATAAAGGAAAAGGAAAAGGAGAATGAAAAGGAAAAGGAGAAGGAAAAGAAGAAAGAGGAATAAAAGTAGAAAAAGAAAAAAAGGAAAAGGAAAAAAAGGAAGAGGAAGAGGAGAATGACGAAGAAGAAGGTGAAGGAAGCTGAGAGCACTCATCAGTCCAAATCCACTTCAGGAACTTGAGGTGAAGGCGATATTATCACAGCAGATTACATGGAATGGAATGAAGTTCAACAGCAAAACAACATATGCAAGGATGAGAAACAAAAGGAGTTTTGTTGGGGAAGGTGGAGACCAAAATTATGCTGGCCTTCAAGCTCCAAGTCTAACATGGAGACGAGCTCCAAGAGCAACCACAAAGCTACAGAGTTTATATACAGGTACTATATTTCCCTGGGAGTGTGCCACGTTTTAATACACTGGTGTTAATTATTTGGGGTTTGGGCTGCAACTTGTAAGCAAGCAGTAAACTAAATTCCTGGAAAATGGATCAACTCCATAGAGCATCAACTCTGAGATAAATAGCTCAAATCTCTGGGACTAGGCACAGTCCTGAATTTTGCTGTATTTTGCCTGACTTGTATAAACACGCACTTAGTGCAGCCATCCCCACAGTCACTTGCACTTCTGCACTTCCATAAAAGAGACTCAGGAGAAAGATGTTTTCTGTGCATCTTGCTCAGCTTAGTCGCTGCTGGTCACACAGCAGTGGGGGAGCTGCTCATCATCTGAAGATCAGATATTTAAGGGGGACAGGCAAGACAACTCGCCACTGCCATTTCCTTCTTCTCGGTAAAGCTGGCCAACATATGAGGGGAAACAGAATCTATGCTTCAAGAGAAGGGGAGTGTGGCCACTGGCTTGGTGTGGGTATGGGGTACTTTCACAGCCTCCACACCATACCTCGAACCTGTGACAACACTGCTCCAGTGCTGGGCTGTGCAAGACCCACGATACCATGTGTGGGGGGCATTAAACACAAAAAAGAGATTATTTGTAAGTGTGTCTTTAAGCAAGAGCTCTCAAGAGGAAAAAAAAAAAAGAGAGCTTAAAGAAGCAACTGATGAAAGGGGCAGTGAGACAAAGTCCGAAATAGGACAGAAAAACTATGAGGTCTTGAGAGGAGAACTGAGGAGATACAAGGACACAGTAGCCACAGCCAGGGCAGGAGAAGTAGAGACTCTTGAACAATTTGTCATTTTTGTTTGGGTAGGAAAAAGTAGCCCAGAGTTTGTGGACTGAAGATGGCCTTACATTTTACATGGCCCTTGACCATATGATTTTTTGTAGCTATTACCATTAGGTAACACTATGGAAGGTATAAACATTTGGCCCAGCAAAAGCTATGGAAAGACTTCCTTGGCCCTCAGATTCCTGCTAGGGAGACTTAAAAGGTCACTCTACGACCTCCTTACTTCTGCTGAAGACTCTCCCTACGCTACAGAAATGGAATTCACTGAACATCTCAACGCAACGAGCGGAAGCAATGTCTGACCATCACGGTCTTTATGTCAGCATAATTCTGTATAGTTCGTGGTAGAGCAGAGCTAGGACCACTGCATGATGGGAGAGGATAAATTATTTAAATGTGGGACCTAAAATAAGGCACGAGATGCAGAGAGATAATGGCAGGAGAGTGACACTAACAGCAGTACAGGCAGATTATAATTACTTAAGTGGCAATTTGGCTGGGACACCAGGATTAACACCCTTCACTCAAATTCTTATGAGAGAGCAATGAAATCTTAAATGGGCGGACCTTTGCTTTACACCAAACCTGAAGCAGCAACTCTTAGGGCACAGTGGCCTCTAACACAACGTAAGGTCATTGTTTCAGAGGTGGCATGGGGACAGCAGCCCCTTTGTCAGCCCCTGCAGAGCCCAAGGCACCCCGAGGGTGCGTCTTCCCCAGCCTTGTCAAACCCAGCTCTGCACAGCCTCAGAAAAAGGCTGGAGGAGAACAGCACAGGTGGGCATGGCTGGGGGCCAGCAGAGCATTTAGCTGTCATTATTCCTACAGCAGATTCCCATGTACTGCAAAGTAGGCCTAATGAGGGAATGTTAATTTATATCCACTCACAAGAGCATAATGGGGCTCACACGCTGACCAATCGGGGGCCTACCAGGCTTTAAAACCTGGATACGCTGTGGGATCAGAGAAAGTTATAGACATGATAACGTCTAATAAATCAAATAAAAATGGATAGCAGCCAAAGTAAGTTCCTGCATGTCAGATATTAAATATGACTAATGTTGTTTGACAGTGTTCCACAGAAGGTGCATTGGAGTCTCACTTCTTCCTTATCATTATCACAGAAAGAGAAAGGTAAAGCACTGCAGGAATATAAATAATTTGAAAAGCCTCATAGACAATATTCTACTGTGCGCCTCATTTGCACTTAAAAAAACCTGCCCTACAGACCTTATGTACTTTTAAGATTCATCTGAAAGATACATGAAGAAGTCTTCCAGTCAAAAATGTACATATTTAATGGAATTAGATCTCTAGGCAAGAAAATGTCAGAAGAAAAGGAGAAATATTAAAGTGAATGCAGGGTGCTCCTTTCTAGTGCTTTCCTGCTTTGATAAATATCTTCTGGGATGTCATTTACTAGAAAGTCATGATTTAACAAAAAGAAAAACTGCAGTATAAAATATACTCTCTTTATTGCTGAAGTAAGTTGCTATTTTCATATTTTCCCTCTGTATTCAGCTTTTGTCAGCCAGAGGCCTTGATATTTGCTTTTATATCATCCCCATTGAAAATGCAGTGATTATTGCGAAATATTCAATTGCAGAGCTCTTCTGATTACATGGCAAGGGGAGATCACAGAAATCTGTACTGCCACAGCCCTTTCTCTGCCTTCCAGCCTCATGCGAGGGCAATCAAACTTTGAAAAAAAAAGAAAAAGTAAAAGACCCTGATTGTAGTGTTCAGTAATCACCCCGGGCCCAATGGGCTTGAAAGAAATCCTCTTTATTCTGTCACATCAGCTCCAGCTGCCTGAGCCGAGCAGCAGCCGAGCATCTGCAGAGCTCCTCACCCTCCACTGCTGGCAAAGCGGAATCACCTTAAAGCTCTGCCCCAAGTCCCAGCCTGCAGAGGCCCCTGGCCTGATCCTGTCTCACAGCCAGGGGTATTGCTCTCTATTATAACTTATTCGGAGGGTCTGCAGCTCCACTAGTGATGCAGAAGGTTGTACCACAGATCGTCCCCCCAGCAGGACTTGGGAAGTACAATCCTAATTAGCTCTTCCATGGAAAACACAGCAGAGCTCTTAGAAATTCTCCCCCAGGATAACCTGACAAAAACAAATTCTCATTAAAATCAGCGTTACTACGCGCAGGAAAATTTCAAACTCCCCTCCAAAGTAACGCATTTCTATTGGGAAAATTCAAGTAAAATATTTTGAGTTAATTTCATCTGCAATGAAATATTTTCTTTCATTAAAATGACTTAAAATGTTTTATGTAATCAGTTAAGCCCAGAGTGCAGTCCCTGCTGAGAGCCCTAAGTTGGCTGCATCCTGTCTGTGAGGGATGTCTTGTGCAGTGCAATCCAAAGGCAGTGGAACCTTCGATCAATTTAATAAAAGTGTGTTGCTTTCAAGTCTGTCAAAATATTTGATTTCGTTGGAGATATTTATGAAAAAGCACTTAATATAACTGAATTCATATGTTTCTGTTTCTTTTCTGTAAAAAGTTGTCAATTTTTCAGACTACACTAGAATTTTCCTCATTCTTATGCACGACCAACAGTTATGGGTTTTTTTTCACACACTTTCAGAAAAAGACCAAGAAGAATCTGCTAAGGGTTTCTAGGCTCTTCTCTGCATCTAGGTTTTGCAGTGATGTAACTATCCAAGTATTTTTCTTGTGCACACTGGTATGTCATGCAGGATGTATCTATTACTCCTATATGAGAACACACTTATTCATATACGAAGTCTTCAACAAAATGCCTTATTCCAAATTCCTTTGCATTTCCAACAACAATTCACCAAATCCCAAGTAAATCTTTTAGTACTTCTTGTGCTAAAAATCTTGTACAGATTTTTAGGGTGAGACCCTCTTGGCACACAGGCTGGAAAGTTCTGAATTGTCTGACCAATACTACAGAGATTATTGGGAAAAAAGGCAAGCATGGAAAATTAGGATTCCTATTTCAAGTCTTGTTTTTAGGCCACTGGACTAGACTTTTCCAGTTTCTCCTACTTTGTAAATACAGAATGCTGCTGCAGTAAAATGCAACCAGGGACATCCAGGATACCATTTATATCTTGTTAAATGCCTGCACATGTTCCTGTCCAATTCTCCCACACATGTACCTACCGTGCTGATACTTTGCCACAGATTTACTTCCCACAGCACAGGGGGAGCTCACCCTAAAAATGCCCACACTATCTCCAGGAGAGACGTTCCCTCCTTTCTGGCCATGCTGACCATTTGGGCAACAGATGTTGATCCCTGAAACATCCTTGTCACCATCTGTATCAGCCTGCACTGCACTGCCCAGTATTGTTTGCTTCTCAGAGAAAAATGGTTTCAGGCTATTCACAACCCAGCCAGACACTTCTGTATCAGTTATACTCACTTCACATTTTAAAGACTTTTTTTAAGTGCTCGGTGAAGAGTTGCCTTTTGCAAAATGAGAAGTGTGAAGGTCCTGCCGTAGCTGCCTGGGATGTGTTCCATCACATTTGCTTGTTTCCACACAGAACTGAACTACAACTGCTTGTTGTGGAGGAACTGATCCAGCTCACATTACCTTGACTGAGAGCTGGAGCTTATCCCAAACCATACCCCCAAAGTGCTGCTGCACTGAAGTACAAAAAAGTAATGTAAAACCACCACACTTCCACAACTTCATACCCATGTACTTTCTTTCAGTTCAGCTTTACTGGAAGTATTCACAGCTTTATGAGAAGATACATCCAAATCCTTCTGGTGGCTGCAAAGTGGCTGAACTTTACCTCAAAACATGAGCAACAGATTCATGTCACTGACACAGGCCCTTAGGCACATTCTTCATTGCCAATACTGTCTCTTAAAGTCAATGTTAGTGTTAGGAAGTTTATTTTGACTGGAAATCCTAACACCGAATTAGAAAGAAAAATTTTTTTTTATAAAGTAATAGATATTTCCTTCACTGAACTTGAATTGTTTTGGATTACACCAGCCTGACTCCTGGGACACCTGGCTCTACTCAAAGGCTAATGCTATAAGCTTAGCTATGCAAGGCAAACTTTTATTTACCTTAAATAAGTAGGATCAAAAAACCCAAACCCTTTCATTGGAGAATTAGCTCGCTTACCCCAAAGTCACAAACTGTCTGTCTTCTGTCTATGTCTTGTACCTAATGGCTTCAGCTGTTAGCCCCTCTTATCATCTCGTCAGCTTTCTCTACTTTTAGAATGTTTTGGAGCAAAATTCTCTGCTGGGGCAACTCCATATAAATTAATAGAGACACACCAGAAACGGTTTTGATTCATGGGGCAAACCCATCATTGGTGTGAAATGATGCTGACCTAAAGAAGTGAATGCATTAAATGTGTAATGACAGACCAAGTAGCAGCAGCAGCTGTGGTCCTTTGTGTCCAGCCTGTGGACAACTTTAAGTAGTCAGGAGAATTTGCTGCTGCTATTAAACACTGTGAACTTCTCTCACATGCTGATTAGCCCAGGTGCAGCACTGCACTGACCTTCTCCCTGATGTGGCCATCAGGGAGTGTTCTGGCTCCCCACAAACCTGGGCAAAGGATTTTCTAGTGGCATCTAACAATTAAGATTTCCTTTTTTTCCAGCCTGCAACAAGGGACACTGCTAGAAGTGGTAGCGATGATGCACACCAGCCTCCTGCTCATTAACATTCACTTGGGGAAAGAGATAATTTGCCTTTGTCTTTCTGAGCCATGTTGAGAAATTTATTTCAGTAGCATCAGTCACATAAGATGATAAAAATGGTGCAAATCATGTAAAGGAAAAGAAGCTGCCTTAGCATGATTTAAGTGTATACGATGAATAAGGTTACTAATTAATTGGTAAAGTGCTATTTGTAATTGTTCCTCTCTGATAAATGGATTAGAACAGATGTTTTAATGTCATTTTTTTTCTCATTGCTTCAGACACAAAAATATGTGTAAAACTGAAATAAAAAAGTGGTGATGCAGAAAGCAGGCTCTGGGAGATAAATGGAGGGTTACGTAAGACAAAAAAATGCCACACTCACTTCCTGGAACAGAAGTCGCCCAAAGAGCCCAATAACTTTCCCAATATGTGCAGTAAATGATGACATGAATGAAATGCATTGTTCATAAACGTAGATAAATAATGCCTAATCACTTCAAGCACTCATTTAGTGTTCTACAGCTCAGGACTTGAACTGCTGAGGAGTGAATAGCAGCAGCTTAGGAAATCAAAAGCACAACTCTGTGTTATCCTGGTCCTGGGGCAACGCCTGTCCCACTGTGGAGCTGCTGGAGGCCTGTTCTGCCTCATGTCTGGTGCCTGTGGAGTCCCAGCATGGCAGCGACTGGGAATCTGCATGGAGAAGAGACTCTGGTAATGCCACACAGGGGCAGGCAGCAAAAACCTGTAGTGCTGCCACAACCGGGCAGCCACGTGGTCTCCCAGGGCTGGTGAGCCGGGTGTCCTCGCTGGGGTGGCCATTCAGAAGGGAAGTGAAAAAGTGCAGCCTCTGTCATTTTATTCCATTGTAGAGATGGAAACTCTTTGGGACCAACATCACTTAAAACACTGTGGTCAGAACCTGATCCTGCATAACTGAATAATCCTCCATCATCTCCTGGATCTCGGAGTGCTGCAGGAGACTGGGGCTGTGTCCCATTCCACAGGCAGCACTGTGGGGAGCATCCCTGGGCACAAGGCACACTCACACACAGCCCCTTGCTCAGCACAGCCCTGGCTGTGCTCCCTGCCCTAGGCTCTGGGCTCCCCTGAGGTGGCAGAAGTGAGGAAAAGAGGAAGTGTCCCAGTTTCGCCACACGTTATCCCTGCCCCTCCAGTGCCCAGAGAGACAGGGCTCAGCACTGAGAGACTTTGTTGAGACACAGCACAGGGTGTCACAAAAGGGTAAAGGCATCAGGCCTCTAAGGGCCAGTGCACGGCCATCTGAAAAGAGTCCTGCAATATCCATCCTTCTAATGGTATTAAAGGAGGCACCATTACTTTTCATTTGTACAAAGTAATCTTATTGAGTGCAACATAGCTAAAATTTCATTTCCTATATCTTTATTAAAGCAGTGCCACTCTTTAAAGAGAAAGGTTAGCAGAAGAATAAACAGAAACTATTTTTATTGTCTAGGTTTTTTTTAAAAAAAAAGAAGAAAAGAAGAAAGTAGACTGGCTCCATATTAGCTTCTAATCAACCATGAATCATGAAGACTTTTTAGAAAAATAGTAAAGGACTTGCCACCATAACGTAATTAAGTTTTCAGCCTTTGGGGGGATTGTTTAAGTCTGACCTGAACCATTCTAGATGGCCAGGTCATCTGTTAGCTCTTACCAATGGACAAAGATTACATATTAATTCAAAGAGTGTGTACAAGACACTTGTAGAATTGAATGGGCGTGACAAAATTAGTTGTGGTTTGGTTTTTTTTTTTGTTTTGTGACATACGACTTCCTCCAGAATGCTCTGCTTCTATTATCCTGCACTGAAACACAATCATCTTTTAAGAAATACATAGTCTTGTGATACAAACATGTTTGAAATGGGGTGGCATGCTCAGGTGGCATTTGCCCTCAGAAACATTCCTTTTAATGCTTTCATTGGTGCCCTTATAAAAGAGAAGGCGTAAAGAGAAAGTACGAAAACTTCACTGAAGTAGTATTCTGAGAATATAAGAAGGCAAGCCTCAAAAGATGCTCAGATTATTACTGACAAATGCCACTGTGTGACACCACCTTGCTCAGTAGTAAATTAACTAAAGAAGTGCTGATTGCTTTGAAGTTAATGAAGACTATATTGCCTTTCAATAATTGGTGTTTGTTCAGCTACTATGATTATAGCTCTCTCTTTCTCGTTGAGCAATGTAAGATGGCAGAAGTTCCACCTTTTACAAGTTCTAAATCCCTGTAGAATTGGCAGAAAAAGCTGTAACCACAAATTGGTTTGCAATTTTCCTCTTTCTTCCCAGCAAGCTCTGTATGGTTATATTATGAACCTTGCTTCAAACAAACTGCTTCTGACTTTTATGATCCTTTTGTGATCTAAATGGCTATCTCATAAGATATTCCACTGCAGCTTCTTTTTCAATTGCTTTTACTGTGAAATGGCATTCTGGAGATTTCTGGGGACCATCTCACACTCTTATGGTATTGATTTGCTAAACCTGATGATAGGTTTACACTTAAGATGCAGTCTAGTATACGAACGAAGTGTAAAGCTTATGAAGAGGAGATTCAGGACTTTCAATAACCCCATTTTCTTGATGGGGTTTGCCTCTTTAAAGAAGGCTAGTGTTTTACCCTGAATTTCTGAAGGCAGGTTGCTATGTGGACTGCGTTTCTAATTGTCTTGGAACGTTTCCATTCCACTGAATTATGCTCACAGAAGAAGTATGGAGACGATGACTGCCAGTAACTCGTAAATCTTCCCAACATAAGGTCAGAGCAAATACACAAAAGCACATGGGAACCTAAATGGAAAAATGTATGTGAGATTGTTCCCAGAGTTCCCACTTGCGAGGATGGCAGAGGATAGATTTACTCCTGGGGACACTAAAAAAACTGACAACAAAACTAACTTCTTTGGGCTTTGGTGTTGGAGATATGCACTTTTCCTTAAAAGTCTGATCATCGTAAAATGGTACCAGGCCAAGAAAAAACAGTCTTTGACAGACTTATAGCATAACAATGAGTCAGAAATGCCTTTATGCACAGAAGGACAATTTTTTATTGGGCCAAACCACAAGCCCACGGCTCTACCTTTACTTTGGCAAATGTTATGAATTTAAGACATAGACCCAGGTAACTCAGCCACAGCAAAATAAAACAACCAGGTATTCACAAATGTAGTGAGGAACACCCAAGGAGCAGGGGAGTGTTCCAACAAGAGTTCCAGGACATTTTGTTTAGAAGATGGATAAATGCTATAAATGTGAACATCAGTGTACATATACCCAAGACAACATGTCTGTTCCAGTTTTCCCCAAATGCAAGTGAACTCCTTCCTGCAGGATGGTGCAAAAGTAGGCGAATGAGGGTCTGAGACAGTTCTGGAGTGGAGGCAGTATTTAGGTCTCTATAGATCTGTATGTGGCAAATTAGGAACTGAGAAATTGACAGCAGTGGAGCGTACAGGACAGAGAGAGTGGGGAATCCTTCACCCTGTAGCCAAGACTCTTAGAGCAGTGATCAGAGATCACTTGACTGTAGCACAATTATACGCCAAAAAAAAAGAATTAAATGGTTCCTTTTAAAAGAGAAGCTGGAGAATGTATGCTGGAGTACACGTGTGGAGCAATTCACTACATATATTATCAGATGCATGGCTTTATTACTGAAATGTGTGGACGTATTTTGTAGTGTGTGCCTGAGTGATGATATGATTGCATATGACTGCTGAGTGAAGTCTAGACGAATTGCTTGTTGATATTAAACAAATGAAGAAATTCCTCTAGCAATATCTGGAATAAGTGAAGATAACACTAGTTAGAGCTGACCAGGGTCAGCTTTTGCTTACACAACAACAATCTTGCATGCTCATTTCTAAGTCTGGCCTAATGTTTGACTTCTTTCTCTCTGCTTCCCGCTGCCGTTATTTATTTTTTTGCTTTGTTTTTGCATCTCTGTCCCTCAGCGGTGTAGGATCAGCACTAATCTCTTAAATGTCACGTAGACTAGAAATCTGGGATTTTTCTCAATACAATTTTCATGCCAAATTAGGTACACATAAAACTAAAGAATTGCCAAGTCCTGCAAGAACACTGACAGTGGGCAGTATTTCATGAAATTCATATGCGGTAGGTTAGAAAACAGTCAGAGCTGCAGAGCCTTTAATTGCTGGTGAGAGACTTTGAAATGTATTGCAGGGAGTCATTTCTGTATTTCTGTGGCTTGCTAAATGTAAGTTTCACATATGTGCAAAAAAGCTGAAAAGTTCATCCCCTCCAGGATCTTCAGACTTCCATAAGAAGCCCTGCAAGATTTGCAGCCATGTTCAAGCATTTAAAGAGTTGATCCATTCTGCTAAACTGTCCATTACAGACCACATAAATCATCCAAATCATCATCAGTATTATATTTCTTTGTTATTATAGATCTGGCAAGAAATATCTGCCAAGACTACAGCCTAGCTACTGCGACAGTAACTACACAATAAACATGAACATTTTAAAATACCATGACTACTTTGGATGGGAGAATAGATTGCTAAATTAGTAAATAACACCCATGTGAGAAGGTGTACAAGTATTTTGGAGGATGGGTTAGAATATGAAAAGATCCTGATGAAGTGGAGTTAAGATCCAAAGAAACCGGGTAAAATTCAGTGTGGACAAGCACAAAGTACTACAGTTTATCAGAAAAATTCGACAGCAAAAATACAAGATAGGGAATGACCAGTGAGGTAGTTTTCTACAGAAAGATCAGATGGTTGTAATGGATTACACACTACACATCAGTCAACAGTATCAGGTGGTTGCAGAAAAGGCAACATCCATCCTCTTGGGATGAATAAATAGAAAGTGTAGCTTCCAAAATCTGTGCTATAGTTCTTCTATCCGATAGCACAGGTATAGCTTAAGCTAAAGAACTTGTTTAGCTGGAAAATAAAACTAAATTTTACCTCCCTGCTTGTAAAACAGAACCAGGTTCTGTTTCTGAGGTGGTACATGAAATCTGCCTCTGTGCAAAGATGGGAACTACTGTCCAGAGCAAGAAGATGCTTCCAGGTCTGTTCTATGGTATCCCCACAGATGCTGAGGAATATTTCTGTTGAACCATAATTAACAATTTTTCTTGTTAGCAGCTAATATTTAATTCTTCATGATTCTATCATTTGCCTTGTTTTAGAAAGAAAAGAAAAGAAAAGAAAAGAAAAGAAAAGAAAAGAAAAGAAAAGAAAAGAAAAGAAAAGAAAAGAAAAGAAAAGAAAAGCCTCAGAAGCACAGCTATATGCCCTAATGTCCCATAAGTCTGGCACACCTTTATTTAATACCCATATCTACCTGTCTGACTGACTGAGTGCCCATCTGCTTGTCTATCTAGCTTCACAGAGATCTATACAAACCAGACCTATTCAACTGGATACACTGGAAATAGCGGCATACAGTGTTTCTGTAACACATCTAAAACTTTCACCTTACTTTTCATCTCAGACCTTTTTTCACCAGATTAAAATTTGTAGTGCACCGAGATAATTTTTTTCTTAATTTTCCTAAGTTATTTTTTCCTCCAACAGTTTTTACTGATTTTTCATACAAAGCACCTTGGGCTGTGCGTAGTCAAAGATGTCTTTGTCCTGTGCACATGCGAGTTGTGCACTACAGCACTGCTGAAGGCACATTTCAGAACAGGCATTAAGGTACTATATCCCCTGGGTCAGCTGAGAATAAACTCAAAGTAGAGTTGGCAAGAATTATTCTGTGATTTCCTCTGTGAAATATTTCAACATGGTCTTTAAAGACTCAACCAAACACTCCCAAAGCAAATTAAGCAGATGAGATTATCCTTCACTCTTGACTTCATGCCCTTAAACACTGAATGCAGACATTGCCAGGGTCGGATTCCCAGCTCCAGTGGAGATACAGTGACTGAAAATCAGTGCTTGTCAGCAGAATAAGAAAAAACAACACTCTATCAAGGAGGAACTCAACATCCTGGCTTTGAGAACACCACTTTACAAAGAATCACACTGTCTGTAACAGTAGGAAGGCAGTTTGGACTACCAACCTTTAAAATTTGTTCAACCAAATTCTCACGTAAGAGTCTCTTTCATCCCAATGCCTTTGTCTGGATGTGCTGGCTGTCCTTATTTTAGGAAATCATACTCCAATTATGCTTCTTAAAATAACCAAAGACAGACAGAGCATAAAAGCTTTACCTTCCCGATCAAAAAACTTTATGCAAATACACCAAGAGGAAACTGAACAATCCAAAATATACTATGTTAATTTTCTATGGCTATTCCAGACAAACATTAGGAATACACGGGCTACTTTTCAATGTTGGTATCAATATCAAAAGACTGGAAAATCTTAAAACACTGAAAGACCATCTGTGCATGCTAGCAACTGCCAAATTTGCAACTGTGGTTTCTTCCCTGCTAATTCCATATTTTCCTGATAGATTAATGGGCACCATTTATCCAGAATAAATAAATGTGGAAGTCCCGCCTTCCCCCTTCACTGTACCTCATCATGTTACTGATTTCCACCAGACCACTGAGCACATTAGTGCAAGTAAGCCTCTGTCTGGATTCAGAAATTATCACATTTGGTAGAGAAGAAACGCTTGGCATTGCCAGTTTCTTTATGTTGAAGTTAAAAAGAAATATATTCAGAGAACTCCAGACTACAATCAACACACGTAAAGTGCAGTTGAAGGATTTTCCTTTCCATTCTCTGACTTAAATGTAACCTATGTGCAAGAAAGCAGAGATATTTTACACATACAACCACTCCTGTTTCACCATGTGCATTTATCTTATTTCTTTTGAGAGGCATGTCAGACACATATATTTAGACTCCTAGCTTGCTAATTTATGCCAGCTAGTGTAAAATTATAGGGTAGAGAATAAAGTTGCAGAATCAAACCTTTATATGTGCTTTGAAGAAAGATTTTCTACTATATACAGTCAGACTTCCACAATCCACAATTTGCTAATCTTTCCACTAAGCAATTTGCATTCCTGCATGCACACACATGCATTCACAAACATACATCCTTCACACAAGAGAACGGTATTTCAGTGAGCTCTCGCATTATTCAGATTACACTGATTCCGATAAAATGTATTACTGTAGCTGTGCCTCCTTACATCTAACAGCATGGTTAATCTACAAAAAGTCTAACTACATGTATCTAACACATTATCTGTCACTTGGATGATTTCATTGTGTGTTCATGGGGTGATAATTGCAAATTTGGAATGCAAACAGTATATAACCTTGTTAAACACATTTCTTTAAGAGGAAGGGATATGCCTTTGCTGTATGTCTGCTGTCCCCGCTCACTGTAGCTCCAAGTTTTGCTAAGAGGTATAAGCTGATAAAGCCTGTTGGTGCATTTGCTGACATATCTTATCCTGAATGACATTATCATGACATATTATAGCTAAAAAAAAATAAATTGCTAAGGACTGGGCATCCCATTGGCAAGACACGAGCTTGCCACATGCCAAGAGAAGCATGCGCTCCGTGGATTTGGAGGAGCAAGGCAGAGCATTGCTGCTGTGCAAGCTCTGACAGGGATGTCTGTTGAAGTTCTTTGCTACTTCCATAATAGTCTCTGTCGTCTCTCCTTCCTTGTAAACACATATTAGTTTAAAAACAAAGCCTGGAAATTCCTGCAAGTGAAACACAACCGAGGAGCCACACAAGCCCCCTAATCCTAAGAGACAGAAAAGGAAGGTAGAGCAGCATGGGTTCACCTTCAGCCCAAAGAAATAGCAGATGAAACATTTTGGTTATATTTTCTACTAAGCAGTATTCCACTACACCACTGTTTCTAACATGCTAAATTAGCAATACGAAGGTTAAATTAACCTAAAAGAAATTACTAAAATAATCAAGGGAAATATGTAATCTCCTTCTCTCCAAGATGCTTTTCTCAATCTTATTTATTTTTCTAAACATAGATGCAAAAAGAGGCAGTCTTATTCTTTCCAAATAGCTTTTGAAAGCCTGGATTTCACTGGAAACCTTTCGTTTTTTCATTCCATTGCTTGAAACACTCTGTGCTAGATTTACTTGCTATTTGCTTAATTTTTGCATATATAAAATGATCTTTTTTTGATGCAGTTTCTCTATATTTACATCAGCGTGATGAGCAAAGTCAATCACATATAGCCTTAAATTAATGAGACTATGAAATAGAAACTTTAATTATTACTTAAGTAATAAACTCTGATATTAGTTAAATGAAAACTTAATGGGGCTTAGTGGGACTTAAGGAGATGATGAAGTATTTTTGAAACAAGGTTATTTCCTGTAGACCATTTATGGCTTTTACAGCCCTGAGTGGGTCTACAGTGACAAGCACCAAGCTGTAATATTCAAGAAGTTGAAGAAATAATATATTCACAGCTTTAGAAACACTGACTGCACCTGCTTGTTCATGCACACAGTGGCAATGTCATCATTTTGAAGGGAACTGGTTATTCAGTTAAACAAATACATCAAGAACTAGGAAGAAGAAGAAAAAAATCCAACAACCCAGAAGGCAGTTTAAAAAAAAAATTAAATCTGTAAAAAAAAATGGAAGTCCTCAGTTATAGCTTATCCAAGATTTTATGGAGGGAAGAAAGCTTGACTCTTTTGAGCCAATACTGTTTACAGTTGCTGCAATGAAAATTCTAATTTTGTGCTCTAATGAACACAAAACGATCCATAGTCAACCTTGGCAAAACTTATAATGACTGTGTAATTGAAGTGACTTTGTCACATTAAAAAAATATTTCACAAAATTGTAGGCAACTGCCAAGAAATAAAACTCTGGGATGGGCAGTCTTGGGTATGTGACACAGGCAGCCATATCATCCTTGCTGCTTGGTACATGCCGGGGTTATAAAGCCGTGAGGTATTTGTCTGCAGTTGCTCTTCTTACAGCATATTAAGACTAATTGTGAACTACAGAAAGTGCTTTGTGGTGAATGTGTGACCCAGAATTTTCTTTTTAAAGACACTGCTGGTGCTGTTACGCTCTCTGGCACAATCCACATGCATGGGACATGCTATGGGGAAAGCTGCCAGGTGAATCTTAACGCACAGGTTGTGTGTGTGACACTGGTGAACCTTGAAAGAATTCCTCCATTTTGAAAATTTACAGAGAAAGGGCAACAAAGAGAGAACGGGATCAGCCCATTAGGGAGGATACAGCTTCAAGCTCTGGAATGGGCAGAACATTCTCCAAGACACCAGATTCCTCCGGAAATATCCCTAGCAGAAAAGATGAACACTTGTCTTGCAGGTTCATGCTCACCACGATGCGTGTTCTGGGCTTTTTACTCTTTGACTTTCTCCCCACCCTTCCCCATATCCTGACCTCCAGCAGGGTCTATGCCTTCATCCTCCAGCAGGCAAAGCCCTTGCCTCCCTCCATCTGCCTGCAAGGACATCTCTCCACTGCCCAGGATGGGCCAGAGCTGATGGAGAGAAGGAAAAGAAGGTAGAGGAAAATAGCAGTTCTGTGTTAGTGAAGCATGTTCATATTTAACAGATGAAATACAGAGGGTTCAATTCATATTTGAAGGCCAAATTCTTCTCTAATCAAACTCCACTTACACAGAACTTGGCTTTAATTATCATAGTTTTGATTTTGAGTATGACTGACCAAGCATTTTCTATTTACTTATCATGACAACAACTTCAGCTAGCACCTGAGTAAATCCTGTGAAGCACTCTAAGACCATCCCCAAATGCAATACTAAAGCCTTGTTTTTGAGATTTCCTGAATGATCTGGGGATTGGGCACCTAAGTGTCTTTAGAAGAAATAAATAAAAAATCTCTCCCCATTTTCACTGTGGTAGGATTTTTTCCAGAGATCAGTATTTCAGAAGACTTTTTACAGCCCTCTTTCACTTGAAGGACAAATCTGATTCGACATGAAGTTCCATTACAAAGAAACTGTTACATGTGATGACACTGGTTATTGAAAATTGAAATGAAGTGAGAGGAAGCTAACACCAACTTGTATGAAATTCTGCTGTCTTTGAATGACACGGGGAACTCAATATATCTAATCATCAAAGTGAAGCCCATTGGGAACCAAACTACAGTTGTATTGCAGGAGGTTGCTACTTGATTGCTAGACCCAAAAGTGCTAAGCCATATGCCACTTATTTCTGTGTCTAAATAGCTTACTGTGATTGATACTGAGAGTGGCTCTCCTCTTCACAGTGAAACAATCATGAAAACAACAGGAATTAGGGTACAGTGGATACAGATTATTTTTTACAATCCTAATTTTCAACCCTGTCGCTTCCCTGAGCTTAATGTAATTTATTCTGTAATAAATTCGAGCACATGCTCTGTATTTTCCCAGCAGAACACTAGCTTTTGCATAGACCTTAGTGTGCAAGCTGCACCCAGTATCTTTCTCTCTTGCTGCTGTTGGTGTGTGGCCAGATGAGCCTGATTATAAGGGTTCAGTGTTGGCCTTGAGTGCAAAAAAATTTCCCTTCTTTCTTTAGAAAGATTTTTTTTTTCCCACCGCCCTTGTGCCAATCTCCTTGATTTTTCTTCCTCACTAATCTGTCTCTCTGAATCAGCCTTTTCCCAGTGCTCCTGCATCCTCCCCATGCTCAAAGTCGCTCCAAGGTCAGCGGTGGGCCCGGGTCCGCGGCGCTCCACGTGTCCCTGCTCCCAGCTGGAGGCAAAACGCGCTCTGTTTACAATATGCTCAGTTTCTGCTTGACGAGGCCTGGAAGCCGCTGCACAGATCTGAACTCGGGTCCCGTGGCCGGAGAGCGCGGTGCTGTCACGGCGTGGCCCTTCCGCAGCGGCAGGGCCAGCAGGGCTGCCGGAGGAGCTGCTGCAGGAGCTGCTGGAGGAGCTGCTGCAGGAGCTGCTGCTCCCATTACAGCGTAACGGGAGAGCCGCGTGGCTCAACAGCCCCGGCGCAGAACACAACGCAGAAATCAGCCCCGACATCACGGGCACCCCCCACTCCAACTATGCTAATGTCTTCTTTCATCCATGATCTCTGCTAGTCACATAGTGTTACAGCAAAGTGCTCTGCACTTAAAGGAGTATCTGCGGCTTCCCTGCCACTATTAATAAAAATGTTTAATACTCTTGTTAGGAGGCGCAATTTGATTACCGAACTGTTATCCAACAAATCCTGAAAACAATTCAAAGTAAATTTCCCTAATATGTCTATTTTTCTATCCTGCCAGAAGGGTTGCTAATGAATTTGCTGCTTGAATGCACAGACAGATTGGGAACTATAACTGTGCTGGCCTGGGCAACATGGCACTGGCACCAAAAACCTATTTGTACCCATGCAAAGTTCTCTCTAGAGTATGTCTTTCATCCAGAGGTGATTTTCCAATAAAATCAGCCTCGATTATTGCAAGCGCAGGAGCAATCCCTGAGGGAGTATATCAGGCAATTCAATACTAGGAAATGTTGTACTAGGCAAAATTAACCTTGTAGCAGTGTTATTTCCTGAAACATTATCTAGCTTTGCCTTTCTTTCGTATTCATTGATCATAAATGACTGGAATTTTTTTCTACTTCTTTCACTTAGCACAAGATCATTATTTTTTGTAGTTGTATTTAAAAAAAAAAAAAAAAGCTTGAAAGACAACTGTTTTTATTTTATTTCTCTTCCTCAGTACCAAAGTAAAGGACCTTTAGCTGCATAGCAGCATGTTTTTTGGGGCATATAAAAGGTGATAACAAGGAGAACGACGTTTCCTCAGTCCTATTTTCTTGATCATGGTAAACAGAGGAACCCTACTAGATATAGCACCACGAGGCCACAAGCCAGAAAGAAAAGGAAACTTCATTGTCCCCTCGCACACCAAGGAGAAGTAGGAGAAACACCAGTGAAATTGGTGGAGTTTTACAGTCCAAAGGACAGCAGACACAGGCCCATAAATTTCAAAGATACAGCTGACAGCTTCAGTGAAATCCCACTGCGTTGTAGCTTTATCCACTGCATCTTAACAAGCTCTCCAAGGCAGGGATCTTCATCTGGAGAGTGCCTAGAACATGCTTGAATCTAACTAAACCATACAGTCTTATATATACTCTAACAGTAACAGTTTTGCTCTGGTTATTTCTCTTCCAGCAACACGCAAATGGTGTAACAGTGAAATTCAGGGAGATCTGAATGCTGGTTCCTATGACGGATTCAGCCAGCTGTACTGAAACCAGCAGCACAGGTTCTCCCAATTATATCAGGATCAGGACTTTCCTTCAGTTCTCCCAGCATTTGTTGATTGGTTGCAAGATTGGAAGCACATTTTTAAAGCATTAATATAAAAAAGATCACAGGTAGTTAGAAAATAGTTGTTATTTGATGCAACGCCCAAAGCAAACACTTGGAATAATGGTTTGAATAAATGCTAAGTAATTTAAAATTAAAAATAATATCCAGGAAGACAAATATAAAATCTAAAATGATCAAAACCACAGGATGAGTGAGGAGGAACAAATGGGTACTCCTTTGATCAACAGCAGATACATGCTAAAACTGGAAAAAAAAATATTGACCTTAACTAAATTTTTTTTCCCATCAAAAACAGTCAGACAAAATAAGGTTTTGTTTGGCGCTAACTTTCATTTTTTCAGAACTCTTAAAAATGGACCTAAATTTAATCCTGACAAGCTGCATCACAATGAAGGTGTCAAAATGTTTTGAAAAATAACAAAAGTGACCCAGTTAAAAAGAAAACACTTTTTTTTCCCCCCAGCTGCAAGACTCCTGACAAACTTTACAGAAATGCGTGATTAACCTTGATCGACTGGCATATACGTGTCTCTGTAAACAGAAAGATCCAAATACAAGGATTCTCCAGGTGTGTGAAGCTCTGTGATGGCCACTGAGCACCTCGGCAGCTGAGGGGCATCTCATGGCTGGATACAGCCAGAAGTGCTCGATATTGATGGTGTGCATTCAGATTTGCAAGAGATGAGATGAATGAGCTCTCAGGGTCTGTCCATCTCACTGTCTTGTACGCAAAGACTGTGCACTCCGCAGGCCATGTGGTAATTTAACCTACATCTCCTATAAATCACACCATCAAATCGGAAGCATTTCACCATAAAAGTGTGTTGCGCCCATTTGAAAAACACGTCCTCTCTCCAGGTACCTGCTGTGGAGGTAGCTGAAAACCTTAATAAAGCACTACCTGTTTTACATTTCAGGACTTAGCCAATGCGACTCATTTGTACAGTTTTAAGTCCAAACAAACTGCTAGTCAACTAAATTATAACTTATTACCACAGGCTACAGACTTTTAATACATTCTGTGGTTGGAACAGGACTGATTTACTGCTTTGGGCCCTGCCAGTAGTTATCATGCATCATTTCCCTAGAAATAAAAATAGCCCTACTGTGGTTATCCTCTGGACTGATAAAAATTTATCTAACAAGATGTGTCAGAGGAACAAATTCAGAAAATAAAGGTAAAATATTAAATAGACTTATTATTTTATGTCTAAAGTACTACATCTTCTAGCTGCTGTGATGACTTTGGAATAAAGCAAAAGGTACTGCAAAAAGGAAAAAAGATCTAAAGGAGCAATTGAGCTCTGATAAAACCACATGGGGATAGCTGAATTGTCAGAGCTTTGCAAGAGTCAAAATTTACATAAAAATCAGTATTTAGGGATTAATGCAATATCATCAAAAAAGATTTAATATGTGCGTTTCTTTGCAAACAATTTAAAAGCGGGAGTTCTATAATCCATTTCCAACACTAACCTTTAACTTGCTAGAGTAAAGTAATCCTTTGCAACATTTCTAGAGTTCACATTCTGCTGAGGAAACGCAGTCCCTAAATAAAGCTCACTGGAGATCAGCAGCAGCCTGGGCCTCGTGGTTCCACGGCGACACTGCGGGCGCCGACCCTGCTGTGAGCGTGGTGGGTCTGTACAGACTCCAGCACGGGGCCCAGCTGGCAGAGTCTGGGGCATTTGGGGGTTTTGTGAAATTCTGGACGGGCTTTATTGCTGGTGCAATAAACCAATCCCATTGACCGATCACTGCACCTGTGCAGATGCTTAAGTGGACAGACTAGGAGGATCAGGGGCTAAAGAACATTGTCTATAATTACCTGTAAGCGGGCTTTTTCCTGGATTTCTGCTGGGGATTTGAGTGCTTTTGCATGCTAGACTTAAAGTATTAAAACATAAATATGAATGGATTTCTTTGAGAAATGAATATGGGCAGGCATTTTAGGCACTATGTTATAATGGATTTTTAGAACTAATTGAATTGGTGCTGTCTGATTTAGTAGTTCGCCAGAAATAGTCTGAGGAGAAATGTCAGGAAGGAAGGTTTAGAATCAGAGACAAACAGGTGGCATGTGGAAATTGCTTGGGAATTTTACTGAGAATGAGTTATAGCAGGTTTGGGTTTTTTGTTTCTTAAACCACTTTTAAAGTCCTTTAGCAAATGTCCTCTAGGTACGTATGGACAAATGCCCATAGGTCCCTATGGTGCACAGGTGCCTATGTATCCGTGTATGTACATCTATATACACAGAATGATGGAACAGTTTGGGCTGGAAAGGACCTTTTAAAGGTCATCTGGTCCAAGCCCCCTGCACTGAGCAGGGACATCTTCAACTAGATCAGAACCCTGTCCAACCTTCCCTTCAATGCTTCCAGGGAGGAGGGATCCACCACCTCTCCGGGCAACCTGTGCCAGTGTTTCACAACCCTCACGTTAAAAACTTTTTCCTTATATTGAATTTAAATTGATCCTCTTTCACATACATATATGTGGCCATCCTCCCATACAATGGGAGGCTTTCCAACCTCGTCATGACACACTTTTTTCATCCCTTTTTAAACACAGGCCAGGAGATACCCTGAAGCGGAAGAGCTGCATGTGTACCAATAGCATGCTGCCTCTTCCCTACTTCTATTGGGTACAAGTGCCTGATCTGGCTGGTCAAAAACAAAACAACTTTCAGAGCCAGCCCACTGGCCTGCATTTTTGCCAGTAGGAGCAGGAGATCTGTTGATGGTTACTGCTATTACAGCATACATTAACTGACCCTCGGAGCCTGACCTGCTCGCCCTCCTGCTTAGTGAGTCAATAAGAAAATCCTTTGGCTCTGCATGACTTGCTTAGACCTCAGACCTTCCATGCAGAATAAGGTCTAGCCAGGGAGGCAAAAACAAGGTGCCACTCCAGCTGGTAAAACAAAGATATTTTTAAAGTGCAGTCAGGAGAAACAGGCACTCCTATCCCATGTATAATCAAGGATGAAAAGGCCACGAAAAATACCACTGCGCTTTGCAAATGAGAGGTCAATTGAAATGTCAAGATATCAAATGTTAATGGATTGCATTTCCAATGATGGCTGGGACAGAAAACCATACCAAGTCAAGTCGGATACCCTTCAGAGGAGAAGATGAATTTTATGGCAGGAAAAGACAATAAACACCAGAAATCTTGCTGGTTAACAAACTTGTGGCTGATGGAAAACAAATATATTTTGAAAATATAAAAAGCAGAGGGATTTTAACACAAGCTATAATCTCAAAACATGTATCTGGAAGTCATTAGAACTACAGCAAATTTAAGCATATGCAGGTGTTTGGGGAAAATGCCATTACTTTCTATTGAAGATTTTAAAAGGTACTATAAAAGAAGGGAGTATAAAGGACACTCAAGGAAGGCAATGTTTTCTTCCCTGAAGCAAGAAGTCACTTCCAATATTTTCACAGTTCTACAGAATTTCATGGACTACATGACTACACGCTTAATAGTATCCATTTTCCATTTAAAAATTCCAATTTATTTCTTACAAAACCCTTGTAATTTCATAGTGTTGGATGACATCAGGTTTTGGCCAAATCATTCTTTCACCTGCCCACATTTTCCCAAGGAATCCATCTGGCCATTTTCATAAAGGACTGTAATCTGAGACATTGGTTTAGAGTGACATTATATCCAGTCCTTAGCCAGAAGGGCATTGCCATGCAAAGAACTCATCTCTCTTTGTACGGAAAACCTGGAAAGAACATGTTCATCTTCCTAACACTGTCTCTGCCCAGCACAGCAGCCAGAGAGCCTTCCTTTCCAATTGCACAGAGACTTGCCTTGTGTCTATATTAGCTCACTGGTGGGCTAATCCACATTATTAGTGGATCTGGAGTAGGAAGGCTTCTTGGTCTACTCAACAGAGGGATGTAATACCAGGAATAAGAACAGTGACTAATCATTTGCTCTTTTCTGAAAGAATAACTACTTGAGTGGATTCCAGAGAAAATATGAGGAAAAGGGTTTAAAACAAACAAAAGACTGTTTCCCCCCACATTATGGTGCTCAATGTCACACAATGTTGTGGGGACAGGAGGTTTCTAGTAAACTGATTTCAGGAAAGACTTTGCATGGAGAGTAAGTCCGTTGGTGCCTCCTAAACACAGGATGTTTGTTTCTGGAAGTGCAAAACGCTGTGTGCAGGAAGGTGGGAGGATACTCCCCACGGAGGACGCCTCCGTAATCGCTGTTCTTCACCCTCCCACCTCCTGCTGCTGCCAGAGAGAAAGCACCGGGCTGGCTCACCTCCAACCCACACTGATGTAGAGGCTGCCAAGGCAAGTGCATTTGTACTTGAGAGTGAGGACTGCCCTGGATATGGGGGGGATCCTGCAGCTCAACCCACCCATACAGGACAAGTGATGCAATCCAAGTCAACATGAACATGATTCCTCTAGGCTTTGTGCTGATGTGGGTGCCCATTGTTTATACAAGTTTGGAAAAAATCTGGGTTTCAGAACAAAGCTATTGTGGAGTTTAAACGATATCACTGTTTTTCCCCTCTTGCATCAAATAACAGGGTATATAAAAGATTAATTCCTCTGGATGTGCCCTAATTCAAAACCATCTCGCAGTGTAACAGCTCTTTAGAAATCATAAACCCTCCACAGAGTGAAATTGTTGAAGTCACGTTACCTCTTTCAGATGCAGGGATAGGAACAGCTTGATAAGGACGAGCAAATAAATAAGCATGTATGGCTTTACATCCAGGAAATCCCTTTTGTACCACAGACTCTCAGTGTAAACATGAATAAAACCAATGGGAGAAGGCAAGTGCTCCTCACATAACAAGGTCAGGAGAGCATAAATAAGTTAAATGTCATGGATTCAGCAGTTATGGGGCCCACCTTGGTATCACACACAGACAGAAAAGGGTCTTATGCTTTTGGAAAAGTTAACTACACTATTTCCACCAAAAAAAAAAAAATAAAATCAGTTCTGCAGGCACAGAGATTTCTTAGCTATTTTCTGTGTGCTTATTTATAGTAATATTATGTCAGATGATGCTACCAATACATAAAGATGAGTTCTGATGACGCCTTGTGCTTTCCAGTACTACAAGCACCACAGAATTGAGACCAAACCTTCCGAAGGAGCCAAGCGCCACTGCACCTACTTGGACCGTCAGGAAGCTCACACAAGATAGTCTGAGCACCAACACACACTTGGACATTAATAAACCAGCTGCTTGGCTGCTTTACTGAACTGCAAAAAGAAAACTTCCTTTCCTCATAAGTGTTTAATGCTGGAGGGATTCAAGAGAACATAAAAGAACAGTAAACTTCCTACCAAACATTACACCAGCAACATTAATGAACCGAGCAATGAAAAGCAAATAGACCATTCCTACAGAAATCTTCATCTTGCTCCTAAACTAATACTTTAAATGGTGGCACTATTAGGCTCTGTCCAAGGACATTATATAACCTACAGTCTTTAAAAGGGAGTAATTTCTGCTTCCAGTTTTGGAACACAAGAACTACATCAGCATAATGTAAAAACAAGGAATTTTTTTATGCTAATGACAACTGTGAATATTTTATATATATATATTTATACATGTAAAAAATATATATATATTATAGCAGATGTCAAATGCAGTTAGATTCAACTCTACTTATTAGTGCATGGCTTTTAGCCAAAAGCAATTCACATTTGCAGAAGTGTACTATCACATATGTCTTAATAACAAAAATGTGTTTTTAAAAATGTACGTGATAAGTCACATATGGTAGAAGGAATCTGTACAGCTTTCAGCCCTTATGACAATGGAAGCTACTAACTTTATTTTGCATAGCTGAAGAACATTAAAATTCAAGTGAAATTCTTCTTGACATTTGAGAGCTACAATAGCAGCAAGTGAAAGCTGGCCAAGCCCGAGCTGTACTAAGTGTCACTCTGAAAATTATATAAATGCAATCCATGGCTACTACTGCTATCCCAAATACACTGTTCTTTCTTTTGCCCTGAGAGCTGTAGCATATAGTGGTAATTGTATACAGGTACCTTAAATAGTTACATGTCACTGAACAAAACTAGGCAGATTTTTCAGCTGTTTTGTTATGCAGAGTGTAATTAATATGTATAATGGATTCCCCGGGGTACTAATTGAAGCTGCCACCATGAACATAGTCAAAGAGAAGTTAAACAGCCAGTTGGGGGAAACATGACAGGGTGAAACACACACATGTAGGTGGAAAGAGCGAGACTGTCCATTTGGCCTTCTTCCATCTCAAAATGTTACACTTACTCAAGTCCCGTAAAAAATTACTCAACCAAAATCAACCTTTCCCCCAACTCCCAAATCTTTCTGGTGGATTAATTTGGCATCCATGTCACATACATGCTGTTTAATAACTACAGTGCTCAGTGTCTCTGTTATAAGTGGGAAGACACAATTCAGTTGAGTCATTCTTGAAAATTTGACTCAAAATATATAAAAAAGTGGATGAATGATAAATGATTATTTTGGAGCTGTTCCCCAGGAATTTCATCACCTTGCACCTCCTGGATCCTGTATAATGTGAGGTGAAAACACAGCTCATTTCACTCTCTATTAAACAACCACCAGCTAACAATGACTTTAATTTAGCTTGCACTGAATTTGAACTAGCCCTATAGGCAAGAAAGGTCCCTTGTCTTATTACGAGTTTCACATGCTATCAGGTCCCTGCTGGATCCTATTTCTAATTTTTATCAGACTGAATGAAACATAAAGAGAGAGTGATTTATGGTCATCTGACATATCGCCTAATCACTCCAAGGAGTGTTCATACACATTTTGTGTTCACTTTATAAGGTGTAAATGACTGTACATGATGGAAGCCAAGTGAGAAATAGAACTGTACTCTTCTGTGTGCTAGAACACAATGATCAGGGAGTCCTGTCAGTGCATGTTCTTACATACACAAACCCACTCCAGTCTAAAAGTCAGCATGATCAGCAAACCACGATAAAAACGAGAACATTTCCTCTGTCTGTAACAGGAATATACAGTTACTGGGACGTAGTTAAACTGCTATGATCACCTACTGAAGTTAAAATATGTGTTTTTATTGGTACATAAGAGCCCATTAGGACTGGAGTATTCATTATTTAAACAGAATAACTGATGCTGTTAGCTTTAACTGAAAATGCCTTTTCTCAAAGAGCCAGGACATCTAATATAGCAACTTTCTTAATTCAATGATATATGGTCGAGTGTTGCCGCTAGTGCCCTAAGATTTAAGAACTTATCATAAAATGCCCTTGAAATTGCTCCCTGGTAGCTTGCTCATCCTTCACAAAGCCCTGCTGCAAAGAGCAGAAACATGCGTGTGTGTACGGTGCGAGAAAGGCGCATGCACAGAGGGAGAAAGAACTCTTAATCAACAGGATGGCAAAGCCTTGATACATAGGTGCAAAATATTCCCACGTGTCTAGAAATTATTTGGCACATTCCTCATTATTTCCCCCCTGTCAGACCTTCTTGAGAATTGCAATTAAAAATCATAATCTTTTTAGCATGTACAAACCTCCCCAAGGCTAGGAGCACTATGTATTGAGTATGATTGTGATTATTTGGCAGCTATTCATAGACAACACATTAATTTATGGAAACTGGATGAAACTTGAGGAGTGCAATCATTAGGGACACATGAGAAATCGAAAGCTTTCCTCAGTGATACTGACCTTTTAATTGCTATGATTAGGGGCAACATGAATTCTATTACCTCCTTCATCACCCTTCTTACTGTCTTTTTAGTCCTAGTATACAACCATGTCATTAAACCATTGCATTTTCAAAGGGATACAAAAATAACTTACTTTACAGGAATGTTTCTCAATTTTGTCTTTTCGGCAGCCTGTAAACACAAGAGGGGTGGGGGAAACAAATCATTAAGCAAGAGCCACACCAAAGCAAGTAAACATCAGCTTATGGGAGCTCTTCACCAGAGACATCCCAGAGCTGGGGCACGGGCTGTAGGACAATTCAGAGAGATAGTGCTGGGTCTGAAATTTGTGGTATCAGTGGGGTTTGTTTATTTTGATGGCCACAAGTGTTTAGGAACTGCTCATTCAGGGCTGTTACTTCATTTCCCACTCTGAGGTCTGGCCCCTTTGTCGCAAGCTATCTTTCCCTACCTGGAGCAAGAACAACAGGAAAAAATAGGGGGAAGAACGGTCTCCATTTCCAAAACTGTTTTTATTCACCAGCAACAGAAAAGGGCAAGACATGACCAAATGTTCAGATCAATTTCCTCTTGTGAAACCTTTGAGAAAACACACTCCAAATCATCTAAATGAGTAAATCTTTGGGCCTCTCGGCCTGCACCACCTCAGACATGGAGCCTGGTTCCAGTTTATTGCTGAACCCATTGATCTGTGTACAGTCCATTTATCATTCATGAAAAGAGCCAGTGATCTTCACAGTATATTAGAAGAAACAACTCAGATCATCTGTCAACGGCCCTCTTATTTCTGTTTCCCTCTCCACGGGGATTTCATCTCCTTCGATTCTTCTTGAATTAAAATGTTGCTAAGCAACACAGCTGGGGGCAGCGATGGCAGAGCCGCGCCAGTCTATCACACTGGTTGAGCCGCTTGAGATGTTAGCGGAGACTTTTCCCTTTAATGCTTCTCTCGCATAATTATGTAATCTGAACTGACCTTGCATCCCACTCTGGTTTTGTTCAGAATAGGTAAATAATATTTCAAAGGAAGAGGGCTGGAAATATCACTGGCAGAAAAAGCTAGTGTTGTATCATTTTGGAGAATTCCTCCTGGTGTTTGCAGAACAAGGCTGTAATAGATTTAAATGCGGAAAGCGGTCAGATGGCTGGTGAGATTACAAGCACAGAGAACGGTGAAAGGCAGAATTAAGATAACTGATCCATAAACCCATTATAGAAAGGAAAGTTTTAGTGCCTAATTACCTCCAGAGGTATTTTTACAAAGCCTGCCAACATTTAAGAGAAGGGTTTTGGTGAGGAACTTTAACCTCTGCTATACTTAGGGATGGAAATAAAATGGTTCCTACATAGGAAGTGCTAATATTAGTGGTTCAGAAAAATGCTCATATAAGCCCTTGACAAATTAAATCCTTTATGAAAACTGATGAACTTTTGAAACCTCTGGGATCTGCACAACTGGGTTCCAAATTTTGCCAGAATGAATTTTCCCTTGGGCTCTGTGATGGGGTTAGTTTTTCAAAATACCTGCTGTTTTGGCACTTTTGCCTCCCATCATAGCAAAGGTAATATCTGTGTTTAAATCCATGGAAATCCCTAACAAGGAGTTTAAAATTCGGGAGAAAGAACGAGAGCTTGTGAGAGCTTGGATGAGGCAACAGCAGTCCTCTGGGCTGGCTCCCAGTGTGCAAAGAAAAATGTGTTTGTCTCATTTGGATTATATTTTTCATCTAAAGAATAAATCAACAAATGCATGATAGGAATCAATTATATTAATTGTACAGTAGGGGTGCTAAATAAAACACTTAAAACTCAGGAAATGCTCAATTTCAGATTGCACAAGTAATTGTGACAAACCCAAGCCTAATTATGCCGTCTCAAACAAGCCTATGATGAAATGGGGTCCCTGCCTCAACAGTGAGATAATGTGATTGTGTCTCTTTCCAACAGTTCTCTCCCAAATCTCCCTTTTTCAGTAGCCATATGCAAATGCAGAGTCAGAAGCACGCTATTAAGAAACTTTCTAAGTAATAAACTACACGTAACAACACACAAATGCTTCATTTAAAATGAACTGAACACCATCAAAAATGACATTTCAGTTTCCCAAGCTTCCCACTAAATGCCAAGTTTCAGTCCCATCCTGCAGGAAACTAAAATTATTTTTAAAGCTCATAAACATTCTTCCACAGTATCAGAATTTTTTTTGACTGCAGAGCGCTATTTTCCTTGACTCTTCTATATACCAAATAGCTGGGCTATAACAATTCTGAGTTCAAGCACGTGAAACTTGCATCTAAATCAAGGGTTTTTCCTGAATTATTTAAAAATCACTACACAAAATCAGATTTCAAAATACGGATAAAGAAGAGGAAACAGCAGAGTGGAGAGTGTCTAGGATCACAAGTAAACAATGATAATGCAGTTGACTTAATACAAAGTACAGCAGAATATATTCTGGAGAGCATGTGCGTGATGGTGTGAGCTAAACTGCTTACATGAAAGATTAAAGAAGATGAAGATATTTCAGAGAGTGAGAACTGGCAATGTCAGTCACAGAATATTAAAGAGCAGAGTCTCTAAACTGCATGTTTGATTTTTGACCACTTAGCTACGTCGATCGCAACTGTTTACCCTGAAAGAAATGTAGCAGCTTCAGGAAGAAAGAATTATAGATATATTTTACTTTTCTTGGACCGTGAACGTTCTAGCACATATCTTTCCCTAGATTTTTACATGGAGAATTTCCACTTTTTTTTTTTTTTTTCCTTTGTTACCAGAAAAAGGCACTTTGCTAACTCTTAAGAAAAGGCACACGCTGGAGGAACAGTGCTCTTCACACACGTGCTTGCTTATACAAAACTGAAAAACCACTGCAAGTGCTCAGGTTAATCTACATGCCAGCCCGGTTTAATGTTGGATCATTAGACAACTGGTCATTTCCTATTACAAAGGATTCGCTTTGAGTGGGATCACGGTGATGTTAAACACAGCACACGGTACGTCAGGGAATCCGTCTGAGAAAGAAACGCAGGATCTGTCCTCCTGCTTTTTATTTGTCTTGTAGGTATTGCTCATTCATTTTTCAAAGCGTATTTGTTGCGATATCACGAGCATGCCCAGTGGCAGAAGATAAAGGAAGGCAAAATCAAAGTGACATTGAGTAACTCTACACATTAAGCTTTGATGCAGAAACATATTGTTTGAAAATATTTGGTGTGCATCAGGTCTGTCAATTAGAGCTAATTATTTTTCTCTGATCAGGAAGAATGCAATCTTGTTTTAGGCAGGTTTCTTTGAAATGTACGTCTTTTATATAACTTCATTATAGGAAAATACTTCTTCCAAATTACTTCTTTTCTTGGCTGCTTAGCTATTGACTCAAATTGTCTGTGTTGAGTAGTTCTCTCTGCTTTGATAATTAACTTTTGATCATTACTGAATTTAGCAGCTCTAGTCAGATGTGTTCATAGCCATCCTCCTCAACTACTTCAGTGTTCATCGCCTTTAATCTTTGAACAAAATGATCTCATTGAGCCTCCATCAGCCTCGCTACTCAGTTAATAATTCCTGTTTCTCATCTTCGTGACTGAGTTTGATTTGTTTTAGACTTGATGCAAGCTTTTGATTATTAATTTAGGATATTTCAAAGACAAACATGTTTTAAGAGTTATTTTTTTTAATCTTATATTCCTAGGCCTTTACAAGTAAGAAACTGGTTTTAACTTCACAATGATTCCTAAACTTCACGTATTAAAAGTATTACCTAGAAACAGAACAGGTGGGAGGTCCCTGAGCCACCATATATGTGCCCTCAGTGACAGATGCTGCTGCCCAAGATTGAAATGAAATTGGACTGGTATAATGTAATATTCAATAGGTGTTAGGAGAATTACATCATGGGACCTTTGCTAATTTTGAGCTTGAAAACATGCATTAAAATAATTTAGGATGATTAGAAAATGAAAATCAGAGTGAACCAGACAATCATTCTACTTTAATTTGTAATTTTCTTCTGACTTTTTTTAACAATTATGGCCTCTCCATAATTGTGCTTTTGCTCCCTAAGACCTTATTTCAACAGCTGACTGCAGTGTTGAATAAGAAGGAAGAAGATGAGGAATATGTGAAAAGCAGTAAGACCCTCTGAGGGTCATCCCTCAGAGCATTTTTGCCCAGAGATGTTTTACCATGATTCTTGTAGCTGTGACTGACTCGTACCTCTACACCTGATTTTGGTGCCAGTTGTTTTACCATTAGCTGAAGAGGCACCTGCACTGTGCTGTACTTCTTCTGCAGTGTGGATTTACCCATAAACTTACTTTGTTAGAAGGTATTTAATTATTACACAAAAGATTATACATGGGAATAAGCACAAACTGCTTCTAGATTGCACACAAGGACTGCAAGATGTGAAAATGATGCTTTTCTTCATCACTATCCATTACCTGACTGGCTTTTGGATTGAATGAACCAGAAAAAGTACTCCAGTCACTACAACTTTCCTACACCACAAAGGAGAGGAGAATGAACTGACAAGAGGATGGCTCAAAAATAACCAAGTAAAATAGTTGGCATCTGCAAAAGACAAATTATATTTTTGGGGAAGTGTTACAGGGGAAGTGTCTGCTATCCAAAGAAAAGATATATTTTCCATTGCATAACTGAAAATCCAGGATTTTCATCGAGAAGTATTTGATTTTTAAAAAGTGAGATTAGACAAAGTTTTTTTTCCAAGAATGCCCCCTCACCCTCTTGACTCAGAAGCACTGGTGAGCCAGCTAAGAAGGCAACTGCTGAGCCTCAGAGCATCTCTTAGGGTGAGGCAGATGACACTTCATGCCATCGAATGTGTTGGCAGAAGAAGGCAGGCCTTCATGCTCAAACTTTTCCCCTTTTACCATGAGCTGCTGCAACTCTAACTCAGGTTTATTTCCCAGTTTCTAACCAGCTCTGTCTGCATGGGTGAACAGCCAAGTGAACCTACACAAATAAGTTTACAACCCACCACACTCTTCTCCTGTGCTGTAGGTATAGAAGAGACTCCTCAGAGACTCAATTCAACAGTACAGCAAAAACAAAGACAATTTCCACCTTAGTTGAGTTATATATATATATACAGTCGATATCTCCTCCTAGATTATAAGTTGCTTTGGAAGTTATACCATGCTCTTATTTATACAAAATGCCTTCTCTATGATCCTAAGAAACCAACTGAGAACCATGACTTACTGACTGCGCTGTGCTCTGATTTCTCCAATTCTATAGTTGGTGCTAAATATGACTTCCTGTGGAGGAGGAGAACATGACGTGCAGCAAACAAACCACCCAGAGCTGTGCTGGGAATCGGAAAGCCAACCCCAAGGCCTGAAGGATCAGTATGTGTATGTATAAATATGTGTGTTGTGTTCCTTATTTTTTTTCTTCTTTACTTCATTGGTTACACTCTCCTCTACCTGTCCCCTAATGTCAACAGAGGAGATTGTATTTCTTTATTGCTAATTGCCTTTGACATGAAGTTGGCAACCTTGTATTTGAGATTCTGTGTATGATGTTCCCAGTCAGTCTTACCTCCAGGACAAAAAGCCCAATGTTACTGTATCTAGGACCAAAAACAATGGAGAAGATACCGTCCCCCTCACGTCACAGTTTTAAAAATGAGTATTTTTCCTTTGGGATTCAAATGTGTGGAATGGATTAGCCAAAAACCATTTTTTGAAAGATCAAGTCACCAAGCATGTGGTGTCTGCAAATCAGAGCCGTTCACTGAGCCCTCGCTGTGTATGAACCACAGAGAGCTCCCATCATTGCTGTGAGCAATGCAGTAACCTTCACGGCTTCACAGAGAGATGCTCAGGAGAACTTGAAATACTGCAAATTTCATTTCAATCATTGCAGTGGAGGTTGGGTAAAACAAAACAAAAAAAAAAGAGTTTAAGTGACCAAATCTAAACCAGTCTATCTTCGGTTTAGGAGTCACCTTCATCCTTGATGAAAGGGAACTGCCTTTAATGGAGCAACAACACAGATACATTTGGGCTTCTATCAGCATTTTTTTCCAAATCCCTGTTTTCCGTCAGGCTAACGGAGGAAATCACACTAAGAAAGCGTGCAATAAAAAATGTGGCCACTTCCAATTCTTGAAGAACTATTCTATATATATTTTTTTTTTAAACAGAGAAAAGAGCTACACACACACTGAGGGCACACTGCGCTCTGAGGAGTGCTTGGCTGCTTGTGTAGACATATCTGAGCTGGTTTTAAATTAGCTGGTGGGGTTTCTGTGAACACTGTTGCTTTTGCCACACAGGTTTCAGTTTACTCAGTGTCTTTGGTGAACTCTACAATACAAACTGTTACAGCTATCTGTTAGTGAGTGGCTGTACTGCAAAGATAACTCACATAACATGTTTGCTTATTTTAGGACTTCAATACTAATGTACCTTGACAACAGAGGCTTGAAACAGTGTCTTTCTTTCCCAGAAAAAATGTTTTTGATGGGAAGTTGCTATTTGTACTAATTTTGAGTCCTCAATCCAACAAAAGAGAAATTGTAACATGACATTACAGATTCTACTGATTCTGCTTTTGCAGCCCTACGAACCACTGTAACCTACTCCGGGTGACTCTGCCTTGTCAGGGGTCTTGATGGTCTCCTGAGATCCCTTCCAACCCCAACTATTCTGTGATCCTGTAATTCTGTGATTTTCAAGTTAATTTAAAAATGCTAACCAGTGTCTCATGAAACCTAGTAGATTTAAGTGTTCTGACAGCACCGATTGACTACGGCAGAAAATAGAACTCTTTCTAGAGCTAGGCCTGATTTTTCATAAGAATTGTTTTATTTGGAAAACAACTATACATCCCTGGTGACAGAAGTTTGGAAAACTGTACTGAATGGTCCGTTTTTAAGAAAAAAATTCTACATTGAAATTGTGGTTTGAAACATCATTTCCTAGAAATTAATTAGTTACAAATTGATTACAAATGACCAAGGCCTAGTGGATGATAATCCTATTGTGAAAATATAAAAGATCTATCTGTAACTAAAACTCAGTATTTGCTATTGTCTTATTTACTGATGATTTTTCTAAAATGTGTGTTTGGTTCAACCCTCCAAAAGGGTAATAAATAATAAAAAAATCCATTCTTTGTTACGTTTACTCCATAGCTGTACTTCATCATGTTAATCACATTATTAAAAATTGAGGAGGCAGAAGAAACATAGAAAAGGTCAAGAATCCTTTACAAGAGAAACAAAAAGATTTCCTTAAAATTCCTTCAAGGAAGAAGCAGCAAAAGGCTTGTTTCAAAGAATATCCTGTGACCTTACTTTCCAGCTGCAGACAGTCCCCACAATCTGTGTACTGTTCAGTTTCCCAGTTCTAGCAGGAGAACCATCTTTTGTATCCCTGAAACTTATCTGAAGAGTGCTGATATTTTGTGGTCTTATTATTAAGCTCCCTCTCTCTCTCTCTCTCTGTCTCTCTCTGTATGAGGTGTAGTTTTAGAGTGCAGTGCCCGATTGTTACTTTTGCCATGTTCACTCGCTCTGCCACAATGGACAGGCAGACACCTCAAGACACAGCCCCTTGCACCCCTGCTCATTTGCAGTTTATGCCCTTAGGTCCTCCTTTGTGATAAAGGCCTTTATCTCATTCCTTTGGGAATCCAAGCCATTCTTAGTCTTCTCCCTACTTTAAATAAATGAATAGTTCCCTAGACTTGAGAAGCAAAAGGGCAGAGTCACAGAGTACCAGCAGTGCCAATAAACTGATGTGGCTGCTGCTCATGGTGCCCATTTATTTCCTGTGCAGGACTAAAGACTTTGAGGATTTTAATTTATACTGAACATTACATCTATACTGAATGTTAATTGTATTACAAACAGGCAGCAGACACAAGAAAGGTAAACACACACGAAATAACTCTTTGCTGACCTTGGTCTGGTTTAGTACATTGCTCAGATGATTTAGCCAATGACTAAATTGCACAGTTCCAAAAATTATACTTGATAGTATTGCCATGAAATTGGTAATTTTGAAAAGCAGGCACACTCTCCATGAGAGCACCCTGCTCAAATCAATTGCACTGTAGCACCGTGGTCCTGACCTGTCCCTGTGTGCAGGCAGATCTGTCCTGGAAAGAGATTCATCCTGCCAGCACAGAACAGAGCACCTACAACCCCAGCAAACCTTACAGTGGCAGATGAATTCATCCTAAGAAAAATTAAGGTGTTTAGTTTTCATTACTGTTCTCTTTCTGGAATACCTCCAGGGGAGATCAACTTTTACTTCTCTCCTTATTCTGGCTGACAGAGGCTAATTACTGGATTTATCAGGCCTTTTTCAGCACCTACTTTACGCTTTGTCTGGCCATCTATGAGTCCCTCCTTCAGCCTTTTGCAACCCTGCCTGTCTCAAACTCAGAACTAGCACTATCCTCTATCGCTGTAAAAGACTCCCAGGAATTCAGATTTTGAAGTTCAAAGATGGTTACTCAGGCTTTTACAGAAGAGCAATGCTGCAGATGGCCAGTGTAAGAAAACCAGACACTTTCTTCACCAGAATGCTTCACAAGACATTCATGATAAAAATCACACTCTCCTTCTGAGGAGAAAAGGGAGATAAATGTGTCCTATGTGGTCAGAGTGCTGAGCACTGAGATGGCCTGCAGGTATCACAGACTTCAGATTTTACAGGAGAGTCTGGCCAAGTCTGGCTTTTCTCTTAGCAACAACAATGCTGGGGTTGATCAATTCTCTCACCTGCTGCTGCCTCCGCTTTGTTGCCAAAACACTACAGGGCTTTTGCATACGTAGCATACATAGCAAGAGGCTCTGGGGAAATATATTTTCCTCCATGCTTATAGTAAAGACTCCTTTACAAAAAATTGTGTGCACAACCATGCACACACACAGAGTACATGGTCCATCCTGTGGACTGAAAGCCTCATCTCCCTCCTCTCTCCCAACCCAAAAAGGTTGGCAGATCTCCAGCGTCAGGTTCTTATGGCTATACTGAGGAACAACCTCTGTTTAACTGGTGACAGAGGCATCAGGAGGTCTAAAGCTTCTCCCTCACTTGAACAATGTCTTACAGAGCTTGACAGCTTCAGGCTGGTGGCAGGAGAAGTGAACCCAGGAGCAGACCCTGTTAAAGAGAGTGCTGGGGGATTACGGAGTGCCTGCTTACTTGTGGGAAAGAGAAGAGAGGGCTTCTTGAAGATGTATCATGTAGAACTTCGTTTCAGCTAAGGCGTTTCATTCCTGCTTCGTTAGGGCTGCCTGCCTGCCAGCATTTCTTTCCCTCTATTGTTGTCTCTACTGAGGTGGGGTGTTTTTGACACTGAGCTGCCAGTGTCAACCCACAGAAACACTTGGAAAAGGTGAAGCAGTGGGAGGGATGGAGTTCGTCCAGCTCCTGTGCTGGTCTGGGCAGCTGCTGCCCCAGAGCCCAGGTAAGAGCACAGCTGCAACCTACAGGGGCAAAGTCCTTCTTGTTGATCTGTACTCCTGTGCACTCTACAGCAACCATTCTTCCTGAGGGTTGTATTAATCCCCTTCCTCACTGACGGATGACCTCCACAATAAGAACATGTGTGAAAAAAAATTACATGTGATTCTGTGAATTTGAACAAGTTAAAAGCTTTTGATAACACTGTGTATTCTAGTGGTGTGCTATGCTTTTTGCAGAAAGCTCAGCCCGGATCTCAGGATGGCTACTGAAAGCTTCTGCTGAAAATAAACAAATGATATGAACCTTGTGCCATTACCATATGAGTTACAACCTCAGATATGTCAGTCATCAAATCTCTTAGTACCAAAGATTTGCCTAACAGAACCTGGAGTATTAATTTACACAGTTGATGATATATTGTTGTTTCAACCAGTGTTGTGCACAATAAAATAATTCAAATAACAATTAAAATGGACTGAGGTAGCAAGAAGGGACATATATCCATGAAAGGATTTTTCACGGTTAGAGACTGACAAGGTTGGGGAATGACTGTATTACCCTAATAGCTTCTGTTTTCATTAATGGCTTAATGAAAGCATTTCCCTACAATTACAAAGCATGACTGCAGATCTCAAACACTGGGATGTGTATTCTTTATCAAACACATGCTGCTGTGGCTACAACTGATACTGCACCACTCTGGGATTTCAATGGAACCCAATGACAGATAAACTGTTTACATTAAAAGACTCTATCAAAGTTATTTTGCACCTAGTTTCATCCTAATCCATCTGATTTTTCTATAGCTTTGACAAGATGACCTCTCTCGCTGTGTGTGCAGTATTGATGTCATTACTGAAGAGCTGTTCTTCAGCCTTTCTGCTGATAACAAAGTAAATGGAAATGTAGAGAAACCTTGGGGTGGTAAACAGCGTGTTCTGGATACAGCTAAAAAATGGGAAAAAATACAACAGGAAAGGCTATCTATTGTTACAAGGAAAGCGATCACTGTTGCACTTTAAAAAGTGTTTACATGATACAACGAAGGCATATTATGCCTTAGAACTTCATAAACTTTAAAAAAATTAACTTGAATAAAGGCATTGAAAGCTCAGCATGTATTATAGGAATTCAAAGCTCAGCCTATGGCTGATTACCTTTTTAGATTCAGCTAAAAAGTCAAACATTTTGAATTTAATTACCTAATACTGACCTAGCAAAAAAGAATTATGTTTATGCAAAATACAAACAATAGAGCAGGGCCACGGATTACACGCATGTCTTGTGTTTCTAGGGTTTTCAGAGAAGTGGCAATCACTAAGGGGAGAAGAAAAAAAAAGTCAAATAGAAAAGAAAAACATCTTATTGATTTGTTCTGCCAAAACCACTATATACATGAAATACTGAAAAGGGAGCAGGTCTGTAACTAGCATCAAAGTTTCTTTGGTTCAAAACCACACAGAACACTACCAATGTGCTTTAAATTAAGTACACATTTAAAAGGTTAACAGGACTATTCCTTAGGCAGAACAACAAAGAGGAGCTGGTTAAAGAGAATTTGGTACACTACAGCTACTTAAAGTATTGTATCCAGGCACAACTCATTTAGATGCCTTTGAGCTCAAAGCTAATTTGAATTATACAGAGGTGTTTTAGAGAACAAAAATATTAACCTGTGTTTTATCTAAGCTCTTTCAGCTGAACTGAGCTACTAATTAAAAATCTTCCCTACTCTTCCAAATTTCTGATGTACTTTCTGAACAGAGCAATAAAGCCATCTACAAAGCTGTGTCCTTCCTCAGAGAAGAGTGTTAACATTAGCATCTCGGAAATGCCTTGCCATCTCCTGGTTTTACTAACAGCATGTCTGTCATCTGCCTCGATTGCATCTCTTGTAGCCAGTCTGAACATCCTGTGCCATACTGAATGCAATACATGTGCCAACGTGCCAATGCTCCTCTCAGTGGCAACACTAGAAGAGTTCACAATCCAGGCAATGCTTACATGTAACAGTACCTCTCAAATAATACATTAAACAGATGTGTACCTGATATTATAAATATGTGACATAAAAATCTATTGGGTTGGTCAGTGTGCATATTAAAAACCATTCAAGTAGGTCAAATTGTGGATAACTTAAAACTTTAAAGACAGCAATTTTAATAAAACTGTCAATACTATTTTCTTTGTAAAAACATTTGACACTGATTATGCTGCTTATATTGAAAGAGAAACACAAGGTCTGTATCTTCAGATCTTTTATTGAACTGTGAGCGCAGCATCAATAACTGCTTCTCAGCTGTAAATGAAAATGGATTCCAGATCTAACCCATCGTTTTCTGTGTGTCTTTAATCCCAAATCACCCACAATGAGACGTAAGAATCAGCATTTTGTCTATGGGACAAAGCATGCGTCACATGGCCAGCTCCACAGCGTCTGCACTGGAGGCACTGTGGTTGCGTTTACACGTTTAAGATAAAGGTGGTAAATGCAGCCTCTCCCTGCAAGGGTCAAAAGGTGGGAGCAGGAGTTTGCACCTGGGGTGGAGTCATTGTAACTTGCCTCATGCTCTACTGCATTGACCAACATGGTCCAAGGCTTTCCAGATCTGAAATCTGAAGGGACTCACATTGAATATCTCACTGGACCTCCTGCAGGTCACAGCCCAAAGAAATTCACGGAACAATCTCTGCATCAAGCCCACAGCTGCCAGAAGGCTAAAAGGAAAAGAAACCCACAAAGTTTCCATGCAATTTGCAGCAGTTTGGAACTAGTAGGCTGAATTTGCAGTCAACTCTCACTTGCTGAAGCCTCTTAAGCCCTCTGGGGTGAAATTAAAGTGTACAGCCTCCATCTTTTTCTTGGTGATGTGCTGCTAGGCCATCGTCATGCGTGCCTTGACCAAAATAGACATAACACTTCCATTAAGGAGGGGTCTCCAAATCATGTTTATAACTTTCTGGAGCAGTTTCCAGTTATTCAAAATTCTGTTTGAAAAGGGAATGCCAAAAACTGGGCAGCACACTCAGTAACAGCCTTGCTGATGCTATCTATAGAATAAATACCTTCCATTGACCTCAACTTGGCAGCTCCTATCCTATCCAGAAATGAAGCTCAACTTCTCAGTTACATGACTGACTGGAGCTATTGTGTGTTGTGCTCCTCCTCAGCAGCGGGGAGAAAAGGAAGGAGATCTGTAACACCTGAAACAGTACGAGGCCACAGACCCCTGGGTAAATGCAATCCAGTTCATAAATAAGGGTGCTCGTTCATAGGAGTGAGGGAGGAAAACAGAAGAGCTTTGTTTCTTGCAGCCAAGTTTCTAACAATCTTCCACCATGACAAACGGACTACTGGTAGTCTCAGAAGATGGGCTGATAGATCAAACTCTCTCCACATATTATAGACTTTCACTAAAAGTTGATATCCAAGTGAATTTATGGATCAGTGTCACTACTGTCCTGCCATGTAAAAATTGAAGGGTCCCTAGCAATTACCAAAGGACAAGTCCTAGGGCTCCCTATTGACCACTGTTCTCAACGAATTTCAATTTCCTTGACATTAGAGTCATTAGAAAATTAATAAAGGAAAAAAACCTTGATTTTTACATTCTGTGTTGGGGTTTTTTGAATAAAAATGAGTAAATGCCAGCTCATGCTTCACATTGGCTGCAGGCTTATAGGAGAAAAGATCATGAAGACTGTAAAGACAATGATTCCATTTCCTTATAGAAATGCTGCATAAACTGCTAGAATGGTTTTGAGCTGAGAGTTTTAATCTTTTCTCTCCCTGCCAGAATGAGCACATGTGTACACCTGAATAACAATGGTCATTTGACTGCAAAATATGTATGTTAAAAAAGCCCTTGAAGTTACTTTGTTGATGTTTATGTGTCTGACCAGTGGGCCAGATCAACCTTTCTTCCAATTTCCAATCCCCTCTCCTTAAAGAGATGTGGCAGGGGCTGCTGAAGTGTAATGAGTGAGAGATGGAGCAGAGTCATGCTGCTCAGCATTGCAAGGCCTTAGCCTGCCAAAAATATAACGGCAGCCACTTACAGTCATTCATTCAGGAAACCTAAAAAGCTGTGAGCTGTATAATTTTGTCTGTACCCTATTTGTAATACAAATAGAAGAGATGCAACCATACATATATGGGGTACACAGGAAAGCTGAGGGTTCCCTTGAAGTGCAGGGCTTTTAAGAAATGTTCCCAGTGTGCTTGTGTCCAGTTACTTTATTTGGAATCCCTAAGGATACAGGTCAGTTTATAGATGACACCAAGTTGGGCGGTCAGTGGTGGGCTTGGTAATGCTCACTTCAGAGCTGGACCTGACGATCTTAAGAGAGATTTTCTAACTGAAATGACTGTATGAAAAAAAGCCCAGAAATTTTGTAAGTAGTACAAAATTTTGAGAAACTACATAAATGGTCCCTATAGTGCTCTCTTGTTTGTCTGCAGCCTCTGCTGTGAATGGGATTACTGGGAAGACACGTGGAGCTTTGGAGCAGTCTGAGGCTTCCTGCAGCTCAGGCATATCCCCAGCACAGAAGGGCCCAGGCTGCACCCCTGGCCTGGGAGCAGTGTGACACTGTTCACACACATGAGGCATGTCCCACACTGACAGCAGTCATGTTCCAGAGTTGTCAGTACCCCTCTGTGCACTGCATTCCTTCCTGCTTGGGATTAACATCAGAGATGACATCTGCTCAAGTCAGTGAGGGCTTTTCGTTTGATGTCAGCAAACACTGGTCCAGGCGTTTGCTTCTTCATTCACCAGTGATAAGGGATTTCATCCTAGCAGTATAAACTGTAAATTCGGAATTCTACTTAAGTCACTAGGAAACTGTTACTGTAGGAAAACAATAGTAACTGCTACCTGACAATATATTTCCATTTCTGTATTTTAGGCATCTCAGGATCAAAATGTCATTTTACAGGACCATTTGGGCAGATTTCCAAAGATCAAGAAACCTGATGGTGCCATAAGTGACCATGTTTGCACAACGCTGCATTGCATGAGTACAGGATTTTGACCCTTTGGCTTCAGAAGACAGTGCGAGTCTTCCCAGTGCTAAAAAATACTGACTTGTATGACTAAGGGGCCAACTTCCACCAGAAGGTAAATCTTTCCCGGCATGACCCTAAAGGATGGATTAGGTAGGCTGAAGGAGAATATTTAGGTGGTTTAAAAATAAATAAGAAAGAACTATTGGCCTATAATTAACATTTCCCAGACTGAACAGATGATCTTATGCTGAATTATAACATTACCTTCCTCTCTATCGCAGACGTTTAAACATTTGAGCCTATTGCATATATGAAGTAAAATGAAGGATGAATTTAACACAAAGTTTCATCTTTTTTTTCTGATAAGAATGCTGAGAATATGAATTTCACCACCTTTCTTTCCCAGCATTATCCATACATATTTATAAACGGGAAGGATAGAGAATGACATGAGCCAGTTTTCTGAAAATGATTCTTCATTAACATCCCAAGTACATGGAGAAACTTTCAGTATTGATTTAGAGCTACATCCTGAGAGCTTTCCCTTTCACAAATGGGAATCACTGGATTACTGTGGACTCCCAACCCTTTACTCTCTGACTGGAACAAAAACTTACGGACCAAATTTTCTCGCATGAGATTGTGTAAATGGATTACAAAGTGCAAACCAACTCTGTGGTTGTGTTGGTGCTCTGATGCACCACATTTTACACACATTTGTAAAAAGCTCGCCAAGTCAGAATATGGGAGCAAAGCAAGGGGAGGCTGTTCCACAGTCAGCTTGGTAGAATGGAGGACAGAGATTCAGAGCACATGAGCTGTTCCTGGGTGATGCTCTGCGTGGTCTCTAATCCAAAGGTTAGTAAGTCATATTTTGGTTTAGTTTAATCCACTTCACAAAGTTAACCAGCAAAACTGAAGTGCATTCCTGTTTGAGAGTAAGTTTCCTCCAATGAGAAGGAAGCAAACAAGGTTTAAGCCAATGGATCCTGCAGCACACCAAAATGCTTTTCATTAAAATATAGTAAGTCAACACACAAACAGATCCAACCAATGAAATAACTTTGTCAGATTAAATGGTCTATGCAGTTATATTAGATGTATTTACCTGTTCATTGTCATCTTCATCACTGCTGAGTTTTAGATCATCCTCAAGCATTCTGAAAAAAAGGAGTAACAATACAGAATTACATTTAATAAATTAACTTTATTTACAATGGGCCAAATCTACACCTCAGCAAAGTCAAAGAAAAAACTCTTTTTCAATTCAACAACAGCAAAATCAGACCTGAGGTAAGTAAACTGATGAATACTCCATGTATGTATGTTAAGGAAGAACAAATGCCTTTCAGACTCATCCATCATGAAGTTTGGCAGTCAGCTGCTCTTTCATGTCCTCTTTTATTTCCACATTGTCTCACAGGAATAAGTCCATGTACACCTACATGTATTTCCAAATCAGAAGAGAAATTCAGCCCTGAGACTGCTAAAAACTGAGAAAAAGTCATCCATGTTTCATTCTCAATCTGGGGCACCACCAATTTCCTTTCTGGTACCAATTGCTACTTTATCAAACTGAGAATACAAAGTGGAGAACAGCAAGAAGAGGAGGTGCTTGTTTGAAGTTTGATGGGACCTCACAGTTGGTAGTATCCAAAGGCAGAGCAAACATTTTCCAATCTGGGAATCTGCCAGTTCATACCTCCATTTTTTAAAATTTATTTTTCAATACAGGGAAATCTCACAGGTCTGCGCCCTGCACTTGGTTAAAGGGGAAGGACGCTCCTAAAAGATGTGGCTGGCCCTATGCCTCCTTCCTTTCCTTTGGCAGAAGGAAGAGTTGGATTGCACATTACTATATTAACAGTCACATGACTTCTTTTTCTTTTAATCCAAGACTTGGGTATGGGAAAATTCATGGGGCAAGAAACCATGTTATTTGCTGCTACAAGGACAGAAAAGGTCTCTTCTTTGAGGGTCTGCCTAACCAGAGAGACGAGCAGTCACCAAATACACTCCTGTATAGCTTCCCATATATTCATGCTTCTATCTGAGCTGATAATCATCTGGGCACACTTCTACCTCACACCCATCTTTTCACCTTGACAAATTGTCTTATCCCAGGATGACATATGAATGAATCGGCACATCTCCCTCCAATCTGCTGTGACAGCCACTAAAATTGCAGATCTTTCTTTTTGCCAGCCCCATCTCCTTTACCCACGGCAGGAGGCTTGCAAATTGCAATTATTGTTTCCTTTCTGCCTTGATGGAGACTGAAGTCTATGATTTTTTATTGTTAGCCTTTAAATAACTCTAGCAATCAATGGATGTTCTGTTAGGAAGGGGTTTTTTTTGTTTGAAGACTACCAGTAAATCATGGAAGGCTCCTGATACATGGAATTTTAAAGAGGGGACAATAATCCCAAATGTGGAAATATCAGAACATTTGAAGCCCTGATGGTGCCCTTAAAAAGAGAAAGTGAAGGAGAGCTTTAAACTGGTTTGTGAGTCATCTGTCTTCCAGTGACCTCTGTTGTCGGGCAACCCAGTGGTTACAAAGTACCTGGACACATAACTACCAGTCATTAGCATCCTGATAAATGGTGATGCCTCCCCGTAATACGTGAACCCATAAAAGTACGACTGCAGCATGGATAAAAAAAAAAATTCTTCTAAAAGTTAGGATTTGTGGTGTGTTGACCTTGGCTGGATGCCAGGTGCCTACCAAAGCTGCTCTATTTCTCCTCTCTTCATCAGGACAGGAGAGAGAAAATGTAACAGAAGGCTCATGGGTCGAGAAAAGGACAGGGAGAGATCACTCAGCAATTACTGTCATGGGCAAAACAGACTCGATTTGGTGAAATTAATTAGAAGTATTGCCAATGAAATCAGAGTAGGGCAATAAGAAATAAAACCAAATGACAAATCACCTTCCCCCCACCCGTCCCTTCTTCCTGGGCTGGACTTCACTGACAATTTTCTCTGCCTCCCCCCTTGCAGTGGTGCAGGGGGATGGGGAATGGAGTCATAGTCAGTTCATTATACACTGTCTCTGCAGGTTCTTCCTCCTCAGGGGGAGGGCTCCTCACGTGCTTCCCCTCTTCTTCCAGCATGGGGTCCCTCCCGCAGGAGCCGGCCCCTCACGAACTTCTCCAGCTCGAGTCCTTCCCACAGGCTGCAGCTCTTCAGGAGCAGTTCCAGAGTGGGTCCCTTCTGTGGGTACATCCTCTAGGCGCAGGCTGCTCCAGAGTGGGTCCCCCACAAGTCCTGGCAGCAAACCTGCTCCAGCATGGGCTCCCCTCTCTACAGGGACACAGGTCCTGCCAGCACAGGCTTCCCACAGGGT
>VZTA01018947.1:5789-52530 GCA_013398855.1 Mohoua ochrocephala
CCCCTCCCGAAGCTCCATGGCAGGAGCTAACGACTCCTCTCGAGGCAGCTGCAGCTGGACCGGACATTTTAATGCACTATTCTTGTCCTTTTTTATATAAAAAAAAGCTCTCAGGACTCTCAAAGGGAAGGGTTAGACCCATGTCACCCTCACAGTGGGTGTAACTTGGTGTACTCTGATCTCTGTCAGTCAGAGCCATAAAACCCCACTCGAGATGGTGGATTAATGGCACTGAGCAGCTGGATGAGCAGCTGAGGAAGAAGGGGCTGTCACCACCCCTCATCCCCAGCACCCACCTCTGTCCCAGCGAGGGATTCATTTCTCCCACTATTGTGTTTTGTGGGAAAATTCAGTTTACACCTTGAGTTAATGACACAATGGAGAGGGAGGGAGCTTTGTGGTCACTACCCCTCCTTCTCTCTGAGCAGAAAATTGCAAAGCTCACTGGTGTTTAAAGGCAATTATTTTGATGAGCCAGTAATTTGTTCTGGGGATGGTATCACACAAAGTAGCCCAGAAAGCTCCTGCACCAAAAAACATTGGGAGAAGAGAGGTGATGGAGCTGAAGACAAGAAGACTGGTCCCCGCTTCTCCCAAAAGGACACAGGGGTGGGAGTCACAGCATCAGCTCTGTCCCTGTGGGTTTCATCATTTTTATGGACATCTGGACCACGTCAGGGAGCCCATCCACCCCCTGTTCCTGCAGAACTGGAGAGGGAAAGGCACTCCCCACCTCACACCAGCAAGGCAAGTTCTGAAGTGCCAGCTCTGGATTTAAAAACGGCAGTAACTGGGAAAGGCATTTTCAAGAAATGTCAGATATATAAAAATTTACACCAATTTTTTTCCCTCCCCTATTTTCATTGGAAACATGTAAATTTGTGCTCTGAATCCCAGTCGTTTGGGTCAGTGCTAATTCCAGAGCAGCAAAACATCACATCCACATCAGCAAGGCAGTCCATGAGCAAAGCAGGAGTCGTGCTGAGCACTACTCTTTAAAGGTAGCCTTAATAACAGGGAATGAGCACTTACTGAAATGGTAAAAGGAAATGTTAATTTAACTGTTAAATACATAATTAGGTTAAGTACTTGTTTCTGCAATTGTAACACTTCAGCCTGATGCAAACTCACTTTCTGGCCTGTGCAATAGATTTAATTTCTTCCAGTATTTTTTTTTTTTCAACTAGAAAGAGGTAAAACACAGGAATTGCTGCTACAAAGATTAGATATAATTTATCAAAGTGTTTTATAAAGGTAAAGCATCACACAAGGCAAGGACTCTATGGGGGTGTTTCAGCAAATGAGCTGAGCCACTGCAGCAGCTCCTGCTCCTCTCCAGGTGAACCTTCCCTTGTCTTCTCCAGCTCCTCCAAGGCCACAGAGTCCCCTTTGAGTCCCTCACGAGGCCCCAACACAAGAAAGACACGGAACTGTTGGAGTAAGTCCAGAGGAGGCCACAGAGCTGCCTCAAGGGCTGGAGCCCCTCTGCTCTGGGGCCATGCTGGGAGAGCTGGGGGTGCTCACCTGGAGAGGAGAAGGCTCCAGGGAGAGCTCAGAGCCCCTTGCAGGGCCTAAAGGGGCTCCAGGAGAGCTGGAGATGGACTTTGGACAAGGGATGGAGGGACAGGACACAGGGAATGGCTTCCCACTGCCAGAGGGCAGGGCTGGATGGGATATTGGGAAGAAATCCTTTCCTGGGAGGGTGGGCAGGCCCTGGCACAGGGTGCCCAGAGCAGCTGTGGCTGCCCCTGGATCCCTGGCAGTGCCCAAGGCCAGGCTGGACATTGGGGCTTGGAGCAGCCTGGGACAGTGGGAGGTGTCCCTGCCCATGGCAGGGGGGTTGGAACCGGATGAGCTTTAAGGTCCCTTCCAACCCAAACCATTCCACTATTCTGTGATTTCGGTGGCTTCTCCCATGTTTTGCTGAGCTGCCTCAAGTTGCTAAACCCACAGAGAACAAACATGGCCCCTTCATCCCAAATCCGTGCTTTTCTGCACTCACTGAGCTCAGTGGGCTCCGTGAAGGATCCCCCAGCTGCCAGAGCTGCGGTTGGGAGGGGATGGGACCACAGCAGCCAGAGGGGGAGGAGGAGGAGAGGGAGATGGGGAAAGGGGAGACAGAATCCCCTCTTCTGGCTTTCCAGCAGCTCAGATGAACAGCATGCTGATTTTATGTACAGTCAGATTTTGCAGAATTACAGCCAAACTAAGGGTTATGCACATAAGCAGTTATAAATTTTACCTAATTACAAGAAGAGCACCACAATAAAGTAAAAAAATACCCCAACCCACAATGCAGCTTTGTATCAGTTAGATAGAAAAATAGCATTTCTGGATAAATAGGTGTAATCCATTTTAGGAGGCAATGAGGAACTCAGAAATACCTGTTCTTTAACTACAGCCCCCTTTAGACTGAGGGGAAAAAACCAGCTACTGGGTAAATCACTGCAAAATGTACTGCCTTTGCAAAAATCACAAAATAATTCTACCAAAACATTTTTAACACCTACATCATTTCTAAAAAGTCTACATATTTTCAAATAATTACTAGCACTTCCATAAATATTTAATGCCGTCTACAAAAGTTCTTTGACAGAACTAAAAACCCACTGTACAAACACGAGTTTGCTTTTACTGACTAAATAATCAACTCAACAACAACTTACAAATATGATTTTGGCTTCATTAAGACATTGAGATGCTGGAGCGTGTCCAGAGAAGGGAACAGAGCTGAGGAGGGTCTGGGGCACCAGGAGGGGCTGAGGGAGCTGGGGGGGCTCAGCCTGGGGAAAAGCAGGCTCAGGTGGGACCCCCTCTCTCCCTTCAACTCCCTGGAAGGAGGCTTTAGGTGGGGGTCAGGCTCTGCTTTTGGGTAACAAGTGATAGGACAAGAAGAAACAGCCTCAGGTTGCTCCAATGGAGATTTAGGTTGGATATCAGGGAAAATCTCTTCATTGAAAGGCTTGTCCAGCCCTGGAACAGCTGCCCAGGGCAGTGGTGGAGTCTCCATCCCTTCAGGGATTTCAAAGCCCTGTGGATGTGGCACTTGGGGACATGGGTTAGTGGTGGCCTTGCCAGTGCTGGGTAATGGCTGGACTGGATGATCTTGGAGGGCTTTTCCAGTGGAAATGATTCTGTGATTTGTACTTTTCCAATTTTCCAAGAACTAATGTAAAGGCCATCAGCACTTGCTACAGACTTGACAGCTGCAGCAGGGGAGTGTGGGGGCTGAAAGCTGATCTGGCAAAAGGGAAAAGACAAAACAAACCAGCAGCTGGAGCAGGGGGTACATTTTCAACAGCACCAGCGACCTGGTCTGGCTCACACAAGCATTGCTGACAGCAGGACCCGGGGAGGGGAAGGAGCTGCCACTATTCCTGCTGGAAGGGAGCTGCTCTTAGGTGAACTCCAGCTGGATTATAAATCCATAGCCTGGGAGATTTGAGATTGCAATCTCTGATCGTACCTGGCAGAGGGATTAACGAAGCTCCCTGATAAGCAAACGCCTGGCTGAGGTTTCCCTCTGTGAAACCACCACCCACGGGCTTGTGGAATTTCCATTGTCATGGGAATCCTGCCTGGCCATACACATCTCCTCCACCACCTCACTCCTTCAGAAGGGTTCTCTGCACGGGGGTAGGGTTTGGGTTTGTTAAAACTCAGCATTTGTGCCACTTGTGTCAGGAGTGTGTGCACTGTGAGGGATGGCCAGAGGGACACTTCACAGCCCAAATTAACACCTGCAGGAACAAATGACAATTTCTTTGTTGTCCTGCACAGAAAGAACAGTCTGATCCAACCCTTGCTAAAAATTAATATGCCAATAAAGCACAGCAGAAAAGGAAGGGGGCAAGAAAAGTCTGGAGAAGTCCACAAAAGCTGCAGCCCTGCCACAGCCATGGGGCAGAGGCCCTTCAATTTGGGCAAACCATTCACCTGCGTATCTGAGTAGGGGCCAACATGATGGATTTAGAAGCATAAAGCCAAGAATAACTACAGTGGGAAACGTAAGTTTAAATTATTAGAAGGTAAATATATGGCAAGCACTGCTCCACTGTGCACACAATCCTTACAGAGCATCCCTAAAGAGCTGTATTTTGCTCGAAATTTGCATATTTTCTTACTCCACGCAGTTATGACTGCGAAGTGCATATAAAAGAACTGCCACGAAATCCAAAAGAGAATTAAAAAAGAATAATCAAAGTCACACTTAGAATTTTATGGGGGACTCATTTAAAATCCTACCTGATTCGCTCTTTCAAGGTCTGTCATGATCATCTCGATTTCATCAGCCCTGGGAGAACAAGAGAGCAGAAGTTTTGTTATCACACAGAGAACGGCTGCTGCACGAGCTCAGGCACAGCAACAGGCACACAAACACCACCAACTGTCAATATTTATTTGTAAAAGGACACAGGAGGACTGAGCAGCTCATCCCCTGACTGGTGAGATCCTCTGGGGTTTTCTGGACCACTTTGCAAGTCTCCAATTCCTTTTCCTGTTCCCTTTCTTTTGCAATGCAATAGGTAAATGGATGTCTGAGCATATTCATTGGATCTTTGAAGGTCCTTACTCCCCAAAATTGCAGGCAGGGTCATTTTTCCAACATGTAAAGGTGCTTCCCAAGTGATAATTATGGAGAAGTCAAAGACTGCAGATCTTCAGTCAACTCCCCATATACACAAAAGCAACCAGCTACTCCTCTGTTTCAGTGTGCCCAGAAGTTTGGTTCTAAATTTGGCTAAAAAAAAAGAATCAAGAGGTCAAAGAGACCAAGAAATTCAATTTTACACTACGTGGAAAAGAGGGGGGTTTTGACACAAATTTATCAAACTCTAAATTTAGACTCTTAATGCACTTTGCAAAGCTGAATTGGAAAGTTAAAGGGTTGAAAACTATACCAATAGTCAAGGAAAAAAGAGATCCTTCAGATCCCTGTGTTAGGGAGCAGCTCCCAGACCTGACCCCTTAAAAATCAGCATTTCTAATACTTTACTCACACAAATGGAGCCAATCCTTAAGCAATCTTTTCTTATCTTCGTGCTCAATCGTGGGCAAATATTTCCCACTCAGGCCCTCACCTGGGAAAGGTACCAGGAAAAGGGCTGACAGCCCTAAAGAATGTTCTGTATCGATATAATAAGACATATTATGTCTCCCCAGACATTTTGCCTGTCTTGTACGCCTGGACCATATGGAAGCAATAAACACTGTCCTCATCTCCTCTGAACAGCAGCTTTACCAGCAAGTCCTTTTGCAATCTGCCAACACCATAATGTCTGGTTTTTGTTTTTAATCTGTAGCAGATCATTATCAGTAAAAGCTGTGAAATACTGGAATTCCCTTCCTCTGCCCATGCAGAAAAGTCAGGGTTTGTTTTTCTGCTGATTCCCACAGAAGATCCATTTCCCCGTGCAGGTGTTCGTCAGGAAAGATGGTTAATTGAAATACATCAGGCTTCTGGCACGCTCCACGCTGGATCATTACAGTGAATATCGACTTATTCCTCAACAGCATTTTAGGCTTTTGGGTGTACACTTAGGGAAATGCAGCAAAAGATCATAATAAGTAAATGTGCATGTATATAAGTTAATGGAAAGTTATTTTTAATTACAGCCTTTAATGTTGTCGGGGCAGCATGAACTGCCTTCTGAAAAAACCTTCTGGACAATAATGGAAAACAGATTAACACGTGTTTTCTTGTGCAGGAGAAGCTAATGTGCGCTTGCACTGGGAAGAAATCCTGCACACCGTGTTCGGAATTAATAATAAATAATGGTCATTACTTACTGAACTGAACAACCACTGCCCGGGCAAAAAAGGATTCAAGGGAGCAGCCACGAGACTGACCCGCACACACCAACATCAGCCTGCAATAACACTTTCCATCTCTTTAGCCTCTGCAGCTGTGAAACATCTTTTGTTTTAGACTCCAGGCCCAAAAAACTTATTAACCCACTTATGGAAATGACAGAATTTCACGTGAAAAAGACATTCCAAAGCCCATGCAAGTGACCCCACTGTGTAACAGAGGTAAGAGGGAAGAGAGAATCCCAGCACACTAAAAAGATGCTTCCCAGCATTTCACAAATATTTTTAGCCAGGATAGTTTAAGGATCCTCTATATATAAGCTTATGCATTCAGGCTGAATTTATGTGTGAATGCCTCAGGTTATATGGAGCCAGTAAATGATGTCTGGATTATGTCACACAGATCAGAGCTGGGAATGTCCCATCCCAGCATGCCAGCTACAGCTGAAGCCAACCCAGCTTCCTCTCCTCCTCTGGAGGGTGAGGAGAACAATAAAATCCCTGCCTTTCCTCCCAAACAGGGGGTGCCAGGTATCAGCCAAAGGTCTGGAACACTGCAGCACCTGAGCAAAGTGAAAGACTCAGAAGCAAAAACCCCTGGGATTGAGAGAGGAAGAGTGCCTGGCTTTGGGAGCAGAAGGTAGGGTTTCAGCCCAGCCAGGGAAACTCTTTGTTTTCTGGCAGAAAGGAAGATGACTCTGATGGAGAAAAGATGAGTGGGAAGTGATGCCTTAGGTTTTGACCTTTATATTTTTCAAATCCTGCCCTGCCTGGTGTGTAACTCTGAAGTTTGGTGTGGCCTGTGAGCTGCTGTTCTCTCCTGCTGGTCAGACATAACAAACCCCCTCTAGGTTTGCTCTCCAAGGACACCTTGATTGTTTCAGGCCCCAAAATGTGTAAACTAAAGCCTTGAGAGGAGGGGCAAACTTGGGGTAATTCCATCATGAACTGAGGTTATAATTGGAGAATGAACCCTGAGATGCAAATGAACCAAACTTATCAAAGTGTGAAGAACCCGTGAGCCAGGGCCCATCTTGGCTGGAGCCTCTGCACTGCCCAGGGTGAGCCTTTGAAGGCCTTCAAATAAATCCCTCCTTTTATTCTCTTATTCTTGTCTGGCCTCTGTTTTCAGGTAGCCACTTCAAGGCATCAGAAAGGGCAGAAGTTTGAGGGGGTCTGGACCCATCCAAGGACCTTCAGCCACCTTTAAAGGGGCAAGGTAAGGGGAGCCAAAGGTAGGGAAACTGGAGAAGAAAGAGGAGCAAGGGAAGGAACAGAGGGATATCCAAGGCCAATGGACCAAGGGGAGAGGGGACCAAGAGCAGTGAAGCAGAGGAGCACCCCGAGCCAGAGGAAGGGTGGGTGGCTGCCAGAAAAACACAAGATGGTGCTGGAAAAACAAGGTAGAAAGACTCAACCCTGCATTTAAAATGGAGAGAAATATTAATGCTGGTATTTGTGTCCCATTTTGGCTGGGGTCAGGATTTAAGAGCTCTATTACAGCACTGGGATACACAGCCAATTACAAAAAAAAGCAACTGAGGATATAGAATGCCATAAAAATGACATTTGTGCCCTTCAGTGTGCGCAGATAATTCTGACTGAATCCAGTAAAGTGTCAAACTGTAGCCAAAGGCAAAATTGTCCCTTTGTCCTTGTATCCAGACACACCAGCTGACTGATCCTGAACTCCCCTTTCCCTCCTACGTTTTTTTCTCCCAAGCTTTTCAGCACACCTAATGAAAGGATGCGACATCTCCAAAAAAATTCAAGCAAAACCCCTCCAGCCTAGCAGTCTGCACACCGATGGAGGGTAATGCTGCAACCATAAACATTATCTTTAAGTAAAGTAATGAATTAAATTACTCTGTATTCTTTCCTAGCACAAGTGTCAACAGCATTCAGGAGAATCTTCAAAAGGAATTCAGGCTTTTCATTTTAAAAGCTCGACTACCACATCAGTAGCTGGCACTCAGCAACCTAAAATCACTTATTTGAGAAAGTCTCTAATAGCTGCATTCACTGTTTGCTCAGCACAAGTATTTATTATAAAATAAATTACAGTTCTCACACCTTTTATGCACTCTCAGAAACAACCCGCATTGATTTATTGTTTACAAAGGACTGTGTCAAACTCAGACCTGCCAGGCACGAGGCAGCTCCGCTTGGCTCACGGAACGAGTCCCACACAGGTCATTTTTGATGTGTTCACCCTCCGCTACATTCGCTCATTTTCAGCTCTTCCTATTTCAATATTCCTCTTAATTTCAGTGGAACAACTTGGCAGGCAGAGCACCATCCAGCTCCGGGCTTGTCCTGCAGCCTCGCACTGAGAATCTGCTGGGAATCTTCAAGGGAACAATGACCTTGGAAGGGACCTTGAAGATCACCTTGTTCCACCCCTGCCATGGGCAGGAACACCTCCCACTGTCCCAGGATGCTCCCAGCCCCGTCCAACCTGGCCTTGGACACTTCCAGGGATGCAGGGGCAGCCACAGCTTCTCTGGGCACCCTGTGCCAGGGCTTGCCCACCCTCACAGGGAAGAATTTTTTCACCTAATCAGCAAATTTGTGGTTACATCAAATTTGTGGAATCTATTTGTGACCAAAGTCACCCCGTGTGAACTAAACTCACTTTTAGGAACCAGAGATCTGTTTGTTTCACTTTTTACTTTCTTTATTGCTGAAGGAACACAAACCTTGGCCCTTCATGAGTGCCTCAATTTCCCCATCACCCCAAGAGATGAAGGCAAGGAGAAAACCCCCAAAGTTCTTTCTTCAGACAGGTACAGAGAATGAGGGCAATTATTAACAAGAAGACATTTTACTAAAACACACTGGTATTTATGGTGGGTTACACCAGATTTCTACCTTGGAACCCAACATGAATCAGGATTTGGTCAAGGGTGATACTTTCTAAACATTAACGCAGACCATGAGGAAAAAAAGTGGGGAAAAGCTGTTTTCAGGAACAAATGTTATCTACCCTGTGTTTTTGCATTCCACAGATAATATAATCATTTATCTGATCTGGTTTCTTATAATCTCCGTGGCAGAGGAAAAGTAATCATGTAAGCAAGACAGTTCTTCAGGGTGTATTGCAGCTTGTTCTAAGTTCCAGCATTTTCAGACTAAGGAATTTAGGAAATCAAATTTTAAGCCCGAGCATTCGGAGCTACAAAATCAGCATCACCACATAAAAAGAATCTGAACTGTTGAAACAGCACGACCATGAAATATTCTATTATTCCTTCTCTTGGTACTGTGTTTGAAGTGAGAAACAAAATGCATTAAAAGCTATAGATTTTACAAGGTATAAGCTTTTACCAGTCATGAAACAGCCCTCAAAGCTAACATGCCATCTATAAAAAACAACTTAAGGAGTTGGAAAAAAAAACCCCAAACCACCCCACTTTTCAATTCAATTGCTTATGGGAAATAAAAAGTGCAGAAAGGCTCGATTTTCATTTTAAGATCAAGAAAACCGATTAGGTTTGAACAGCATAACAAGCCAGCAAATTCAAGGGTTGGTAACAGGGAAGAAGCTCAGTTCTTCTTCTCAATAAAATTAAATGGGACGAAAACCCTGAACACCACAAAGTTATTCACTCGCAAGCAAGAAGAATCTGGACTTTATGATTAAAATCCAGTTGATCCAAGTCCTTCATTTAGCTACCAGCTTAAAGAGGCAGAAACAATTCCTTTTTTATTAACATGACAAGTGAATGGTTTGCCAAATCTTGTGGCTACAGCCCCCTAAACATTCAAACTTACTCAACCTTGAAGGAAACTGCTGTTGGATTCTTTATACATGGAAGGACTGAAAAATACAGATGACACTTTGGAAATTGCAGTCAGTGGCGTGGCCCAGAAACTTCCCTACCAGGGCAGATTAATACTTTGGTTTGGCAAAAAACAAACAACATTTTTTCCCACACATTTGTTTTCTTTAAAAACATGTAAAAGTTTACTAGTCAGAGCAAACGGTATATGGAGCCAGTGGGGCTCGTTAAAATGTTCTAATTACCCAAACATTTACGCAGGCAATTTCAAACTAAAAGCAGACATTATCAACTAATGTGCATTTATGTTTAATTAAGGAAAAAAAAAGAGAAAAATCCTCCTTGTAACGTATATCTGTGATCGGCACAGAGCAGATTTTGGCCAAATTAGGTAAACAGCTCAGCCTCTTAGAATTACAGGCAGTGCAACCCAGCATTTGGCCAGCACAAGGCAAAAAATGTGAGGTTATTTGGGATATTTGGGAAGGGAAGAAAAGAAGAACAGGGACCAAAGCATTTAAAGGGAAAAAAAAAAAAAAAAGAGCAAAAGGCAGCGCACTGAATTTTTTCAGGTTTCAATGAAATTTTTATCAAGGAAGGTTCCTGGGTCTAGGAAGCAATTTCGGATCACTAAACAATGGCAGAATTGCCTGCAGCCCAATGATCACGGCATTCACTCAGGGCACGAGAGCGTTCCAGCATTTGAATATTCAATTCTATTTTTTCTTGAAGCAAAGCAGAGGGATGACAAATTCCCTACCCAAATTCTAACCACTTCCTAAACTCTGCTGGTGGATGCCCTCATCTAATCCCTGCACCTCAGCGATCTGCCAAGGTGCCTGGGATTTGCTGCCTAATTTCTAGGAAAGAAAAAACCAACAAACACTTTCTTAGAAAGTTTCCAAAGGAAGGTAATAGAAAAAACCCACTAATTTCATTTTTTGGCACTTTATGAGTGTCACTGTACACACATTTATGTGCTTTTAGAATTCGTAATTATTCCAATCCAACAAACATCCACAGAGCATAAATTCACCTTTACTGCCAGGACAAGATGGAATAATAGGCAGAAGGGTTGTACAAAGAATAAAATAAAAAGTTATTTCAGCATAACATGTCAGAGGGGAAGATCTCACACACTTTTTACTACTAAGTTCTCAAATCTACTTTTCAAATTGCAAGAGCTACAGGTTAATATTTTCTTTCAGAGCAACCCTCTAAGGATCTTCAGATCAGATAATCCTTTTTCCAGTGTCATATAAATCCAGGCCTCTTGTAAAAGAATTTCTCTGTTCAGGGATTCATAAATCCACCAAGTTTAGTAATGAATTGGGTGTTTCCTTTCCTAGGAACTCAATTGAAGAAAAAAAAATCCCCTCTCTGCTAAGCAGTGAAACACTGGAGGCTTTAAATTGAGAGATCAAAGGCAGGCTGGGTTCAGGTGCTCCGGTGATTACACCCAATGCCATCTGCACTAATCTGGGAGTGGGGAAACGTCCGCTGGACACTGCCCAGACCCTCCGTGCAGACACCCCGCACTAAATCAACTTCCTCCCTTGGCAAAAAGCAGAGAGACCCAAGGCTCTTCCCATCTTTTTGTGTTGTTTTATTAGAATTCATCCCGGTTTCCTCTCGCTGCCCCCACGCACGGCACCGCACACAGATCCAGGCCGGGGAAATAAATCTCATGGAAAGATTTCTCACACCAGGATCAAGCAGCCACACCAGCTGCAGGTATGATCTTCAAATAAATGAGGGCCTGGGCGCTTGAAAAGTGTCAAGTGATCATCAGATATTGAAAAAGGTTAAATGAACTGCTTATAAAGCCCAAGATACTGAGCAGTACCTGGACAAAACAGGAATCGCCTCAATCATTTGAGAGAAAAGACCCTATAGAATAAAACATCTTTCAGTCCATAGGAAAAGTGCTTTCCAGGAAAACCTGCACAGCACTTTGCTTCCTCTTCATGTTTTAAGTCAGGATTTCAAGGATAAAATAATAATGTTCGCAATTATAAAGTTTTAAAGACAACAGCAATCAGCTTTATTCCAGTGATACACGAGGAAGCAGTTTCAAAAAATCATCAGTGTTTTCTTAATCAATTCTGGAGAGAAACTGATCTGACAGACACTAATTGATATGCTCAATGAAAGACAGAGAGGAAAAATAAGAATTATATGTAACAGACAACATCAACTCACGGCACCCCAGAGCTGTAATTCCCACAGTGTCACACACACACAACCCTGGCTCACTTGGCAAACCAGAGAACACTTAATGTAAGCAGCTGGAAGAAAGAAAAGATCTATTGGTTGGATTAAAAAGTAAACCAATATAAAAACAGATGATGCATCTTTTTTATGTGATGGCAATAGTATGTTCTTATGTGGCACATATTTGCACGTGTTGCACCACGGCCAGTATGAATTTTGGCTCCCCAGACTGTTCAATCCTTCATTTAAAAATCTCTTACTCAGCTCTCACTGTGTTTTTCTCTCCCCAAGAACAGATCTCTTGGGAACTCCGTGTCCAGCCATCACGCTGCCCACCACAAAAAGGAAAAAAAATGCAATAAAATGTTTTTCTCCCGCTCTCCTGATCAAACATTCCTCTCTCACAGCATGTTTCTGCTTCACCCTGCAAAGCCCTCTGAGTAGCATTAAAATCAGAAATTAGGAGTGTCCAGATTTGGGTCATTCTGGGTTTCCTCCTGTCTCAGAGCACCGGTCACAATCCTTTGGGGTGCAGAGGAGTTCAGAGAAGGTGTCGAAACTCAAGACAATTTTTGCACCTGAAATTCGCAGAAACAAATAACCTTGTTTAGACAGACCTACAAATCCATTTCCACCAACTTTTGAAGGAGCTGGTGGGAAATTTGGAACCTCTGGAGCTGTGGGCTCCAGCCTGCAGGATCTCCTGCAGGTCCTGCACTGGGACACGAGCAGAGGAGACCCTGCAATTCCATTCTGCTGGGACCCTTCTGACCTGCCTTTACAGGCCACGGGGAACAGCAGGAAGAACATTCTCATCTTTAATTTTTCATGTATTTATGTCAGAATCCCTCCCTCATTGAGGCCCTGAGATTGAGGTGCTGCAGCAGCACAAACCCAGCAGATCTGCAGGATGGAGTCCTCAGGGTGGGGAACAAAACCTCCAGGTTGTGCCAAGTGTTTGTGCTCAGGGGAGGTGATTCAGACAAACATTCCCAGCAGTGCCAGCCTGCCCTGGGAAGCAGGAGCCGTTCCTGATCCGACAGGATTTCCTAACAACGTGAGATGACATGGATGCAGCAAACTCCCAATTTCCTCGTGCCTCCTGGTACAAATTGAAAGAGCTTTCTGCAATTCCCCTCTCCTGACTTCAGCTGATTCAGTAACACACCAGAATTTAAACACAGGCACCCTTCCTTCTCCCCTCCTTGCGCACAAAGCATATCAAACCCACGGAATTACTCCTGACTTGGCCTTGAGCAGCCAACACGATGTCAATTTTACATGTTTTATAAAGCAACAGCATGTAGAAAGCAACTCAAATGCAGGTCATATCAAGCATGTGACCCACAGAGCAATCAAAGACTGCCTGAAACTGTCATTCAAGGTTCAATCAGCTTCTTGCAGAAAAAATGAAACATCTGTGGCCCAGAGAATTAAGTTATGTATTGCATAATTCATCTGGTGTCTGCCACAGCAGCCATTTTAATGCTCTAGTGATAAACATGTTTGATTATTTTTGTTTTGTTTCCTGTCGCCTCCATGGTATTTCTATTTATCCACCCATACCACAATGCAGAATGGAGATAACAAATGTACAAAACAGTGTTATAGTCAGCTGATAAGATGTGGGAAATCAGCAGCCTTATTAATCACATCAAGGCAGCAGCAACTATCAAACCTTCTGTTCCCTGTAACTGCCCTCATTTGGGGTCTTTTGGGTACACTCTGTAGTTAGATTTGCTGATGATCATTGTTTCCCAAGGATCCAAACACTTGGATTGAGCTTTAGAGGTTTTTCTATTAGGAAAGCTCTCTCCTCATACACAAAGCAAGTTCCTCGCTGGTTCCCAGGTTTTCCATCCCCTCAGATCTTTCTGACCCTGACATGAGCAGGATGAACGTGCGTCTCACACCAGACACTGGATCCTTTTCCATTCACTCATTCCACTGGTGGGTCTGTGACCCACACTGGCAGAAACCCTAATTCATCCTCTGCAAGTCATTTTGGGAAGTGATTGTTTTATTAATGGTAACTCAGTTCACTTTACTCCCAAACCTGCACACCCTGACACTTTCCCACCTGCCCTGCACCTCCCTGACTTCCAGGACACATCCCTGCAGGGCAGGTGGGGACTTTGAGGCTCTGGGTCCATCCCCTGCTCTCTGGGTGTTTATTCCCATTGCCAGGAGTCGAGCATTTGTGCAGTCTGCTCACAGAGCTTCAGCTGGCAGTTAATTTGTTCCCCAATTAAATATCATCTGAGGGAAATTTAATAAACTTGGGCGATAGCGATTTACTCCAAAAAGCAGCTCTGAACTGCTTTTGAACTGCTGTAAGAAAACAAGGAGCAGGCTCTGGAGCGGTGGAGTCGGGTGGGCTCTGCCCCATTTTTGTGACTCGGAGTCTGTGGGATTCCAGCAGTGGGGAAATCCTCCCCAAGCAGAGCAGAGGCTGCTCTGGTGGGAGCAGTCTCACCTGACAGCCAGAGCTGCTTCCTGCGATGCTGCTGCTGGAGGTGAGTCAGGGATAAAACACATCCTCCCTAAGCCCCAGCCCAAACAGAGCCCTGCTTCCCATCGATTGTCCCTATAAAGTTGTTTAGACAGCACCGATTGTAACAATATCAGCTGTGCCAGCTGTGCCTTTTTAGCTGCCCCCCATTGCTGCTTCCTCCTGCAACATCTCCAGGTCCCTCATCCCTCATCCCTTCAATGTCCCCTCTTCACCTCCCACCCACAAACTGTGGGAAATACAGATTAAAAACACTCTCCAGCCATGGAGACGTGGCTGATGAACCTGCAGCCCTCAAATGGGTTCTTTGCCTGCCTTTCCTCCCGTTCCCAGGTCCTACAAGCTCCACCAGAGCTCCCTGTGCCGGGGATTTCTAATGCTGTTAATTACTGCCGAAGTCAATCATCGGCTTCCAAGTTAATTTAGGAGGGGAACTGATGAGCTCCAAGCAGGCTGGCAGTAAAACAGACCCCAGGCTCGTGGAAGCTCCATTTCCTTCGGAAACTGGGATAAAGCTGTGGTCCTGCAGGACTGTGGATGCACAAACAGGCAGCTCTGCTCCCAGGGCACAGCAGCAGAACCCGTCAGGTTTTCAGAACTTGCCCTTCTTTTTAAATTTTACTTGAAAAAAAAATGTAGAATGAAGTATAAAATAAAAACTCCCTAAAAGAGCAAATCTTATTAATTCTGCCTCTACAACTTCTACAAGCTCTTTTACAATTGTTTCTCCAACTAACGAAATACATAGAATTTATTTTTATATATATTATTTAATAATAATAATAGTAGTAGTAGAAGCAGTAGTAGTTTGATATTTTGAAAATAAAAAACCTGCAACCATTTACCTATTTTTACTTATGGAGTTAAAATAGATAATTTAGCCAAAATTAGAAACCTTAATTGCAGGCATCTTAAGTGTCATTCTCTTTTATCGGAATGGCAATATTTTAGATTGAAGAATCAGCAGGAGGAATTGTCTGTGCTTTGATTAAAGATCCTCTAAAAATACACACAAATATTTAAATTTACTTAATAATATCACTGCAGTTACAATGTGTAAAATGAGCACAAATATCTTGTCAAGGATATGGGGCGGGTTTGCTGGCTTTTGGGGGCTTTTTTTTTATTAGAATCACCATGTCACATCTGAAAAATCCCTTTAGGTTTTGAGCAGTTCTGACCCCAAAATGAACAATCTTCCCTCATATTACACCACTGCCAAAAGCACAGATTTCTGTGTGTTTGCTTTCTTTAGAGCAAAAACAACCTCAAAAATTGGAGACTGTTCACAATTTTTACTGTATCAACATTCATATTCCCGATTAATCTTTAGGAGCTTCTTTCCAGAGACTCAGCACCTCCTCTTCTCTTTAACCACAGAGAGAGCTGAGGAGCCCAGTAATTTGGAAAAATGAGGTATCGATTGATTTCTGCCCTTGTTCCCCTTATTTATTCTGTATCTTTGTCCATCACTGTAAGAACCTATAAAAGCTTTTCTCTAACTCCCCCCCGTTTATACTCAGTGCAACAGCTTAAAGTCAGCTTGAAAATGAAAGAGCACAGCCAGAATTCTGTGTACAGGTGTCACTCCACGGGCACACATCAAAGGGAAATCATTGCTCCCCACCAGAGCAGTGACAGACCCCCAGCTCCTGCCCATGGAGAACAGCAATCCCCCAGTGAGCTAAACTGGGATCAGGGGAAACACCCCACACTCAAGAAGGGAAAGCCATACCTGTTCCAGTCACCGCTCAAATGCTCGAGCTCACCAAATTATCTGTTCCTTTACCCAGTCTGACTTGATAACTGGTACTGGGGAGTGTAAGACAACATCCTACAGGGCCTTGGGAAGGATTTATTGCCAGGAACACAGTGAACGTGTCCACCAGGCCAACAATCTCCAATTCACTATTTCTTACCAAGCTGTTGATGCACCCCCCAAGCACATTCACCAACACACACAACAGTATCCTGCTTCCCCCTGCACTGTCAAACCACCTGCAGCATCTGGACAGTGTTCATGGGCAACAAAAAGGCATTATTTAGTGATGGAATCTGCATTAAAAATGCAACCTTTTGCCTTTCTCAGTGTAAAGGACATGCATGGTGTGCAAAAGAAAAGCTAAACACTGACCGCAGTAACACAGCATTCACGTGGGAGATGCATTTGGGGAATGCTTTAGATGCTCTTGGCTTAGAGGTGAATACAGGTGATGTGCCCATTCTCTGTTAGCTTCTCAAGCAAGTGATTTCCTTCTGGCTATTGAAAATAGCATTACATGGTCTTTGATAAAGGCAACTGATGTCCTTCTCTTCAATAAATGGAATGAAAATTGCAGAAAGCACGATAGAGATGTGTTTATTCGACATTTGGAGTAGGTTTTACCTTTCCCAGGAGCTATGCTGAGGATTAACAACCAGGATGATTGCTGTCTTTATAATAATGTATTCAATTACCAATATGGTTTTCTCTCTTCCCAATTTGTTCCAGCTTTGCTCTGAATGGAAACACCACTCCTGTCAAATGGCCATCATGTCAGCACTTTGCAGTTCCACTTCAGAGCTATCAACAGCATCAATCTTGCTCACCCCAGTGACAAAGCAGCAAAACAAATACCAGACAGAAAGAAACAAAGGAGGGCACGTGAGACCACAGAGTAGGGAAAACAGGCCAGGGGAAGGAGAACAGGCAGCTGTTGTCCAAACCTGCACAGGCACCAGTTCATTATCACTTCATGTGGGCAGGCCCTTGAGACACAGAGCAACCTCCTGGGCTTCAGATGCAGGAGCTGCCTCCCTCTCTCTCCTTTCCCTTCCCTCCGTGGGACACCCAAAAAGCAGGCTCAGCCTCCAGAGCCTCCAGGAGTTGGTCAAGGAGCTGGATGAGAGTTTGGCACTGACCACTTGCTGTGCTGGAGCTTCCCTCGAGCCTCCTGTGCCAGCCGAGCATCCAGCAGGTTTCATTTTTACATCTTTGCTGAATACGTAACTCTGCTCAATTTTTTCCACCTTTAGCATTCAGTTGTACTGGATTCTGAGGGATGCTCACTAATATGACTGACAGATTGCCTGTCTACACAGAATACAAACTAGATATGTATTAGACAGCAAAATTACTTTAAATAATCCTTCGTGGCAAACCCCAACAACACCAGGTACTACTGCAAGCCCTTGGAGGACAACAGAGCAGGATTTTCTAATTTAACCTTTTAAAATGTTATTTGCAGAAACACTTTTCAAATTCTTTATTTCCCTTTCAACAGTTGTTGAGTCTTTAAAACGCTGCTGAAATAAAACAGCTTCAGGCTTGACTAATGCTGTACTCCATGGTAAGGAACCATTTGATTCTTCTGTTTTGACAGTTAATAGAACAGGTTTAGTATTTCTACGGAAGGGGAGTTTGAACTGGAAATATTAGTTTTGTGTTGCTAATGACAATTCCTCAACATTTCTACTACAGCAGAATCCTCAAGTGGATGAAAAATATCCTTCCTACGTTAACCAACAGCTGCAGAAGAGAAGGGAAGTGAGGAAATGCCAACCAACCTTTTGGATTTGCCTGGTTTTTGATGCAGGGCTAATTCTGTAACCAACAGGTCCCAGAACCACAAACCCAGCACTGCCTTAATGAGCAATTTCACCCTGTTTAGACCCTCGGTGCCCAACACTGTCCCTGCTGTTCCCGGAGCTGGGGAGGTGTGAAGGTAACCCTGGAACCCTGTCAGGTGTCCCACCTGCTCCTCACCTGCTCCTGCACCCAAACTGCTCAGGTGTGGCAGCCTCTGCCCAGCTCTGTGCCCCCCCAGGTCTGAGCCCTTGGGTTCAGCTGGGCACTCCTGTGGGGTGTGCAGGTGTACCCAGGCCCAGCCACGGAGCAGGGCAATTCCCCCTGCTCTGCCCAAAGCACGCCGCTTGTGCACTGCGTGTGTAAAAGCTTGGAACTTCCCAGAAAAGCTGATTTAGTCTTCTGCTGTTTTCCCTGGGCTCAGCTCCTTTTATGGCACTGGGTAGTAAATCATTATTCCAGGGAACCTCACTTTGCTTCTCCAGTGTTTTACAAACAGCGAGGATTGGGCTCTCTGGCTCTGTCTCCCTCCTCATCACCTTTCCTGGTGGCTGCAGCTGCAGCATCTTCCCAAGCCATGGGCTGAAACATTCAGCAAGAGTTTACTTGATGTTATGACAGAAATAAAAGGTGTGGGAGGAGAGGTCTCTGTGGGCAGGATGCACAAATCACATTGTAAGGCTCACGAATTTAATCCAGAGATGTTTTTTCTTAAATTTGTTCCAAGAAATGGTCAATAATTAAGTCTTCCACAGGCCCTGGCCATTTAGGTTATTTTAGAGTATTGAGTACAGCTAAACTTACTTAGCCCCACTGCTACGGAGGTAGAAGGTACAAGAGATCAGGAATCAACCAGAAAAAACGTGAGTGTAAATGATAAATAACAGAAGCTTAGTTAATACAGATACCAGACAGTACGTTGACTGAAAAACAGTCACAAAATTATTAAGTTTATCCACCATACACTGCACAGAAGGATTGTTAAACACTGCCCTGGGTGAGGACAGGCATGTGCCTGGCAGGTCCCACCACCGCCAGCTCCCTTGATGGCAAGGCGGTGACAGAAATCAATCCAACAGGCAGCAAGACAAATAAGTCATCTGTATCACAGCTAAAATATGGTGTTGATCAATAACAGAAAATGAACTCGCACTCCTTTGCCAAGAAAATAGATTATTTAGTCAGAGTACAGACAGACAGAGATGTTACATAATCAAAAAATAGCTCGTGCTGCTATATTTAGTGGCCACTGTCTTTTAGGGAGGAGGGCAAAAGTACAGCCATTATCAGCTACAAGCCCTCTGCTGAAATGGTTTTCTGATGAGTTAAACTGGTCAGACATACTTAACACCAAGATGTTGTATATTTAAAACTACAACAACTGTGACAGTACGAAGGCAACGAATAGGGAAGAGACAAGGGAGTCACTGCTGTCCTACGGACAGAAATCCTCAGGGTTAAAAGGACCAAGTCCCAGCCAGAGCTTGTACACCAGGGGATCTCCAACAGCCATTTCTAACTTCCAGACTACCTGGAATTTTCCATCAAAGGATGGAACATCAGAACAGCACATTTACAGTTTATGACTGGTCGCCTTTCACAGTTATTGCTGCGATTTCTCAGCAATAACCAGTGGAATTGCAGGAATTTGCAGAACACACAGAAAAATCACCGATCAAGACCATCAGCACAGAGCTCACTTGATACCACTGCAGCCTGTCTGGCCATGGCACAGCCGAGAGCCTTCCTCCACCCCTGAGATCCAAAGGGTCTTCATTAGAAGCTCAAAGGAAAGTCTGTCCATGGATGTTCCCCCAGATGTGAACGACATCACCATCAACAGGATCATCTTCCCTCCAGCTTCCCCACCCAACAATAAACACTGGGAAAAAGAGTGCCATTAATGGTGAAGTCAAGCACCTCTAGTTTTTATGGTTTCAGATATGGAGAAAGTCAAGTAAGGCACCAGAAAAACTAATAGTTAAACTAAGGGCTTCCACCCTTTTACCTAAAAGTGGAAGAAAACTCCCTGTTCTGAACTGGAACGTGGAGAAAAAGAACATTTAGAAGAATAGCCAGCGATTAACCTTGGTAACCACCATTTGTTTTACTGTTTTAGGGTTCAAACCCAACAAGGAATTACAGAAATTGGGATTTGCATGAGGTTTAATAGAGCTGCTTTATGTGGGTGTGCAGCCACAGCAGCTCCTGTTTAAAGCAGTCCTGGAAGGTGGTGATTCTGCAGGACCATACCTTTGCCATGTATTTTCCCCTGGAATATCCATTTTGCACATCCAAAGGAGGCAAAAACTTCCATGAAGACAAAAAATTCTCGGTGAGCATTTTAGAGAGATAAGAAAACAAACAGTCTAAACAGGGATCAAAGATGCTGCTTCAGTGTAAGATACATTAAAGATCCCTCAAATGTTCAGGAAAGCTGGAGAGGAAAGCAAGCACCATGCCCATTAATAATAATAATAATGAAAGATAATTATAGCTGACTCCAAATGTTAACAATTTAATAGTTACAGGATCTAAGTGCTGTAAATGACTAATGCAGGCAGCAAATGTATTTGCAGCAGCGTGCAAAACAAAGCCCTTAAAAGTAGATAGCTCTGGGAAAAAAAGGATAAACTGCTTTATAACATCAGCTCTGAAGCACATGACATTAAGAAGGGCTCTGTATTATCTTCCTTTTGTGACTGGCGACAAGAACATGTCCTTGATTTACCAAGATGATGAAAACTCAGTAATGCCCAATTTGGGAGCGCCAGATACCTGCATGATTTCAACAAAAATGCTGTATCTTTACTGTTCTTATGAGAACGATGCATGATGGGTGATTTTCTTCTGTTTGCACAGAAAGTCACAACACACTTCAAGACTTCATCCATGTGAAAAGCCAAGGAAAGACTGCTGATGAATTTAAGTGACTACAAACAAACTGCAACAAAACGGATTATTTACCACCTAAAACTTGCAGGATATATTCTCCTACCAGAAACTGTGTTGGGGAATGCTTTCATTCGATTTGCTCACGATGGTCTCTGTTGATGAATACATCTGATTTCATGCAAATGTGATTAAATAAATCAGACAATGTTAGGCTGTATCGAGTCTCAAGAGGTTCTAATTCAAGATGTGAAATACTTGCCCCAATAAGCACAATTGAGCGAAATCTTGTGCATTATTACCTTCTTAACCTCAAAAACCCTCTGGTTGCCTCCTTATTATTGGGCTTTTTGGCGTAACAGCAGATTTTGCTCAAATTGCCCACACTCATTCAAAGGTATGAGAGGACTGAAGAAGAAGGGATGGGAAACGAAAAGGAGAAATAAAGAAGGTGGGGAAATTCCTTCAAAGCATCTCGACTTGCTTGGAGCTCCCAGCTCTTGGCACACAGAGGGATCAGGGAACACGGACCGAGTGCTGCGGCTGACATTTGCAGATAACAGAAATCAAAGGGAACGGCTCTGAAATCCAGGCTGTTGATAATCAGGTGTCTACACGTGATCTTACAGGTCTAATCTTAAACAGTACAAGTGTTAGACCTTCACCGACCACGCAGAAGTTCACGTTACACCAATCTCTTGGAGAAAGGAACATCAGCCAAGGAATACGGTGAGCCCACGCCACATATTCCTTGCAAATTAAAAAAGGCTTTTTGGAAAGGTATCAGATGAAAAGCAGCATGATTCAGAACAGGAACTGTGCCTGCAAGTGGCAATGCCACCTTGTTCTGTTATTCCCCACCACACTCGCATTCTGCCACCTGCAAAATGACTCCTGAGGGTGACAAGGTTGTCACTTCCAGCACAATTATCCTACAAAAATGGGTTTCTAGCTCCCAGGCTCCAGGGAATGAAGGACATAGGTGCTTTTCCTGACTGTCATTTACTCTCTGTGAAATTAATTTCAGATGGGTCACCAAACCCCTCACTCCTCCTACAGCAGATTTTCACAGAATCACGGAATGGCTTGGGTTGGAAAGGACATTAAGGATCATCTCATTCCAACCCCCCTGCCGTGGGCAGGGACACCTCCCATGTGCTCAGGGCCCCGTCCAACCCGGCCTTGAACGCTTCGGTCACTTTTTGTTCATGCCAGGTGCACCTTCTGACAGGAGGCAGGAATTTTACCCCTCTATCAGTCAGTCCCCAGATCTCTCCCAGAGTTTAGCAGAGAGGGGAAGGATCCCACAGCCTACACATCCTGTGAGGAACCACACCTGGAATTGTAGCCCACGGATGGAGCTCTTCCCACCCAAGGGACAACTCCTGCCACTAAGGCAAGGCTGAGTTTGCACTGAACCAATGGATTAGGGCTCATCCATACCCCAAAAGGGTTTGTTTGCTCTGCTGCAGACAAATTCTGATATGAACTGGCAGACAATGCACCGGCTGAATGCTGGAACAAAGAGGCTGTTGGTGTCTCCAGCAAGTCAGGGACAACACTAAACAACTCCACTTGTAAGCAGAACATTCTTTTCCCTGATATCATACACAGAAGCTGCTGTTTAATTAAAACTAAGCTGCTTAAGCCATTAAACTGGCAAATGGCTGTACCAAATGACTTGTCATTGTTAGCATTCCAGCAGCAGGAGTTGTTTGTTGTCACTCAGATGGCAACTTCCAATGCTAATGCACATTTCCCAACTGGCTCCACGGATCTAAACCAGCCCAGGACAGGGAAGTTATTAAAAGTGCTGCTGCATATTACCGAGGAGTACCTTCTTCAAAGACACCCACGTCGTGTACTCTGCTGCAATTTAATTATTTCAAACTCCTGCCCTAGAAATACGAGCCATTCCAGGCATTTACTTGCATTTTAAAAAGTAGAACATGTATCAATTCTGGCTTTGAGCCCCAAGTTTAAGCAAGTCCAGATACAGCCTCCTGATTTAGATCCTGCAGATCTCAACATCAAAATCTGTAAATTAAAAAACATAACCTACTACAGCAGCTACTTGATTCTGATTACATGCAAATAAAAAAATAAAAATAAAATTTAAAAAAAAAATCAACATTTTATCTTGGGTCAGTAACAAGAAAAGCTCATTCTGGCTACGCAGACAAACTTCAAAGCCATGGACAGTGATCATCAAGAATCCAAGTGGAGACATTCCAAAGGACGCTGTTTGCTTATCACTCGGATTTGGGTCAAGACAGGGAGCATCGGGCAGAGGCGTCTCTGGAATCCATGGCAGGACACTGCCTCTTGCTCCTCTGCAATCTTCCTTCCCTTCCCCTGAATGGGAAGGACTGTGGTGAGGAACAGAAATGGTTAAACTGAATTTGTTCTTTTTACTTCCTATGAGTCATGTTCCTCAACATGTCCCTCTGCATATAAAAATCTGCTACAACTCAGTAAATAAGTATTTCCACTTTGGCTTGGTAAAAGCAGAGGACTCCCACAATAAAGCACCACAAAGGTAAAACAATGAAAGAAGGTAGAATGATTAAAACTGCCCATCCCAGTGCCCTGAGATGGGGCAGTCAGTGGCAACACAGCATTAGTATTACGGCAGATGCCATATGCATCTTTTTTCCTTTGGTGTGGTCTCCAGGAAAAAAGAACATTTCCATTCACCACAGAATGACCTAATGGACGTCCAAATGAATGATCAGCAAACGCATTTTATGTGCTTCTATTTATGTACCTTTAGTTTTACAGCTACAATGCAAGCACCAGAACAGCACTTCCACTTTCCCATCCAAGGCCTGAAAGACTATCCACATTAACAAAGTCTGGCCTTACCCTGGGTGCCCTTTTTACATATGGCACAACTGAGTCATCCCCCTTGCTTTAGGTAGTGTGCTTGACACAACAAAAATAAGATGTAGAGCTAATTACCATTACAGCAATAAAAACAGGAGTGTCCTTTTCATAAGCCAGTCTCAAACTGAATTCCTATCAAAAGACAGTGTTATTTTTATAGAAATAAAGTTAATAGATACCTAGAACTACTGAATGAACCGACAGGATCTCTCTGCATTTAGCAACAAGCCTTGAAAACCTTAATCTCGTGAGTCAGTAATAACAGTGGAGGAAGCCAAGCCAATCTTGGGTCTATAATAGCAAGACGAGCTGTTTAAAAGATCTCCTTTGAAACAAATGTGTAAATGTCTCACCAAGGCTGAGCTGCTGATTTAAGATTAGACAGTGTAAATGTACTTATTTTGTATCAGTTAAGAACAACTTGTGTTTCTCATTCACAAAGGTTTAAGGCAAATGGTTGAACAGCACTCGAGCACAAACTCCTCACTAAGTCTTTCTCCAAATGCCATTGATACTCTGCAAGTCCTGTGCCCCATCTAATTTTCTCTATCACAATTTAAATACATCAGGCTCCTTCTTCATTATCAAAGTTAAACCTACAAATACAAATTTTCTCTTGACAAAATCCTGCCGAGGTCCCCGACAAGGCCAGTCCTGGCTGGGACACTCTGCTACCAAAAAGAACCAGCCAGGAGAAAACCAAAGGTTACACAGAGAGACAGAGGAGGATTTTGAAACCAATATTCCTCCAGATAACGCATTAGGAGTGGTGTTGTTTAAGAAGTAAAGGGCTGATACAGAAATGCTGATGATCAGCACTGCAGCACTAACTGCAGAAAAGCAGAATTATTATTGCCAAAACTGCAGAAGAGTAAAAAGTCCAGACATTAAACCAAGTGAGGTGAAGAAGCAGCTTTAGAGCAGATGAAATTCAGCACTGACAAACATGTGCCAATGCCCTGAAGAGTAATAATTTGAGCTACTTTTCTCCACTGCCGGGCCCTACACTTCTTGCTAGGTAAATAAGGAGATGGACTAATAGGAACATCCACATCTAGTTAAGATCATATTCCCAGCAGACCAAAATCCCCTCAGATGGACTATCACGGCTCACCACATGAACAGCTAAATGATCCAATCTGGAAGAGCAGGAACCTATGGCAAATTCATCTCCATGACGCATTACAGAGGTGATTTAATTTTTTTCCCTCTCTGGCCATCGAGCCTGGGTCGTTATCGGAGCCCAGACAGTGGGCAGGACAGTGTCCTTTTATCCACTACAGAATGACTGCAGCCTTGTTGAGCCCAGGAAAAGGAAACAGCCTTAAAAATTCCCACTATTAAAAGAGGGAAAACATATCCTAGATAATTCTGGGAGTCAAAATCCCAGCTGTGTGGAGGTATCTGGAGTCTTCATCCCATGTGTGTTAATCTAGAGGGAAATGAAGTGCTACACCCCGGGTAAGGCAGGGGTTAATTCCGACTGCTGTCGAATGCCCCAAGTCTGTGCTCTGTTCATCAGAGCATTAAATCTGAAAGCTCAAGAGAGTAGTGCAGCCGTGCTGCAAGGGCTATGTTATAAAGTTCTGCATTAAAAATTCATATCGTAGGCTTGCCACAGTACTCTGCTCTGGCTGAAAGGAGAGCTGGCGGGGAAATATTAGACACCCCACTGTCTTTCTGGCAATTGGAGACATTCCTCAACAAACAGCACCTCAGGAAGGGAATGAAAGGGCAAACAAACCGTGAAACAAATCAATGAGTTCAATTATCTCTCTCTCTCTCGGAAAGGAAACTTTTCATTTTTAAGGCTGTTTCATGAAATCTTTTAATGACGGCCCTGCACACGGGTGCTGGGCACTCTGGCTGCAGAGCTGGCTGCTTGGCAGGGCTTTTTATTTGTTTTACACGAGACGCAGACTCCCAAACACAGAGGGTGAAACAGAGAGCAGGATATAGGGATCTCTCTGCAGAACAAGAACTCTGCTTAGCCTTTACATTACCACGACCACGTGGGATAAGAGGCCGTGGAAATTGTTCCCACCTTCCCCGAAGTGTCTCCAGCAAAGAGTGAATTTAGATTTATTAAGATGGTTAGTTACTCCATGGTTAAGTTATGTGCTCCTCACTACTGGTTAAGGCCGTGTGCATTTCACGGCGATTTATGGCAGCCCAACTGGTGGATGACACAGTTCACAATGATGGAAATGGGTGGTATATTTTTATGAAAGCCATATGTGCCCCTCAGGTTATCTGTCTGATGTAACCACTGTATTCGGGCAGGTTAATAATCCCCAGCCCATAAATGAGGAAATACATAGGAAATGAAACATCAGTAAATACATATTCTGGAGGAAACCATGCAAAGAAAGTTACCTGCTCACAATCCTCCCTTGCAACTCTGCTTAGCAGCAACTCTAATAGAAAGATTCCCTTTTCCCAGAGCTGAATTTCGAATCAAAGGAAGGGAAAGGAAGAAAATAGAAACCATTGGACAAAAGTTGCCATGGCACTTCATCTATATTTTTATGAATATATCTGGTTGTGAGTATAGTTGAAAACCCGAGTGACTTCAGCCCAGCAATCTGGGTTTGGAGGGGCTCAGCCCCACGAGGAAGGGCAGGAGGGCAGGAATTCATCCAGAGGGTGCAGTCCCCAGAGAACCCAGGAGATTTATGCCTAGCACAAAACAAATCAACACCAGACTCGCCGAAAGCCCCTCACCAATAAAAACCTGTACAGGGGGAGGGAATAAACCCCCACTATTCAGCTGAAAGTTCATTAGTTCCACGGAAGGAATGAAGACGGGCTGGAGAGCTGGTGATCACAAGTAACCAAAGATCAGCTATTAAAAGGCACTGAAAATCTGCTACAAAAGGTTACTAACCCCAAGGCAGTGCTTCAGTCAAATTTAATTTTTGCTCAAAATTTCTTACAAACGGGCACTGAGAACTTGCGAGCAAGACTCGATCAGCTGGGCTTTATTCTGCGTTTCAAGGAGCTGCATCCAAGCAAAACAGGGGAAGCAGAAGTCCTTTCCTCCATGTACTGCCCTGATTTCCCAGTTGTGATCCCTGCTGTAGTACTGGTTGCCTTCCAGTATTCCAGCCCCTGACCAATCTCCCTGTGACTCAGTTTCTCACCATGTTAAAAATGTGGGAGGCAAGGCACAAGATCACAGCCTCTGCTCTGCTCCTGCAGAAACGCCAGATAAGCGTTAAGGGTTAATAATCTCAGGCTTACAGGATTTGTGTATTATGCATTTGTTTATTTAATGCTTTACATGAATGCTAATGAAGTTATTAACAGGCCTGCATGTTGTCTATTGTTTTTCTTGGATTTAGTGTCTGCACCATCCTGCCTTATCCCTTCTGCTCCATGAGCTGGCCAACACCCAGCTCTTCCAAATCCCTGAATCAGTGTTCTATCCTGGATTCTCACTTTCCTGATCAAAGACTGTATTTTTTTAAACTTCTCTGTTGAAACATTATCTTTTAAAAAAATCTCATCAAGATAAAGCAATTCTATTTCCCCACATCAGATATTTTCTGTGACACAAAACTGCAATCCCACATGGCCTTATTGTCTTTTAATTAGATCAGAGGATATGCAAATGAGACAATATTTCTTAGGTCCCATTAAGTGGTGTCTCCAGGAGGATCAGAAGGGGCTGAACCAGGCAGGACACTCTCCCCTGACATCCACACCCTCACGCTGACCTGCCCCACGCTCCAACTGCTCCTCAGGAAAGTCTTTGATTTACTGGAAATGCCAGTGTTTTGTGGCCTTATTGCTGCTCCAAGTCTGCAGACCAAAACCCCTTCTGTCCTGCAACCAGGGCACACAGGGCAAATGCAGGGGTGCAAGTGTTGGGGGGACTCCTGCACGTGCCAATGCAGACACCTCCCTCCCAGCTCTGCTTCTGCCACAGACACAAGGAAAAGGGTTCAAAAGGAAGTCAGAGATTTATATGGGAGCAGGCAGGAGAAACATCTGGGAGTTTTACAGCAGGGATGACCTCTACAGCAATGCAGGCACAGGACTTCCTTCTGTAGCCTTTACCCTGAGTAATGAGAACACCCCTGAGCTCCCAACATCAACAGGATTGACTGATGACACAAATCAGAGATACTTTTTTTTTTAAAGCAGCTGTGGAAAGGATAACATCCCTGCTTCTGCAGTCAGGTGGCTGATAGCTGGGGCATCACAGCAACTTTTTAAGGCAAGGATGGGATCAGAGCTACCTACATTGAGGTGCAGGTTTAATGAAATGCTGAAAAACCTTGCTAATGAGGAAACAGCATAGGGATACTTCCATAAAGCAAGTTGGGCCAGACGCAGCCCCTGACAGTGACGGCTCACACCTTCCTGTTCTTGGAAAAGGCACACAAAAAACCCAAATGAAAGCACTGGAGGAATGTGGAAGTCGTCTGTATGAAGCAATGTGGGACTCGGGGGAGCAGGTCTGCCAGTTCTCAGAGCAAACACCTGGATTTCCAAAGGGAAAGAACATCAAGACAGAAGAAACAGACTGTTTTCCAGGACACAGAGTTTTAGTGCCTGGGATCTCACAAAGTTTCCTGATTCCCATTCTCACTCAGGACATTCTTGTCTCTTTCCATTAAACGAGGGAGCACAACTCCGTGACTCATTTCTCTGCCTGCGTGGGAGTGGGAAAAGCAGCTGGAATCCATCCCTGGAGCACAAGGAGAGTTTCCAGTACACACCAGTGCGGGAAGCCACCCATTAAACACGTGGCCAGGTAGGGACAAGCACCGCAGCACCTGCTGGTTTAACTCTGAAGAGCTCTGCTCTGGGGCTGGAAATGGGTAACCCCACGGGGCAGGGCCCGATTTGGAAACAGCTGAACCATTTGTTCCTGATGATCCCAGGGTTTCTCGCCTCCCCCGCCATCCCAGCCCTGCAGGAGCTGGAGCACGGCACAGCCACGTGCCCTCCTGCTGTCACAGACAAGGCCCCGCCAGGAAGCGGTTCTGCACCAAAATAACTCTGTTGATTTGCTACTTTGCATTGAAAAAAAAAATTTTAAAAAGAGACTGCTGTAATTTGCAGACACACATGAAAGAGCTGCGTGGAATCCAAGCTCAGCTGACTGGCAGACGGAAGCCCAAGGACCTTGTCCCTGCTGGGGGCAGATGTGCCTCTGCCAGAGGGTTTTCCTTCCCTCTGACTCGCTCCTCTCCTTCCTCACACAGCCCTCCCAGGCACCTCCAAAGTTCAGCTGCTACAGATGAAAGGACCTGCCGTGGTGAGATGGCTCAAAAAGGTGGAATGTGCTTTGGTTGGCCTCGCAGGGAAAGCCAGTCCCTGCTGGGAGGCCGGGATTGCAGGACACACTCGTGGTCCCTCCAAGGCTGGGATTGCAGGACACACTCGTGGTCCCTCCAAGGCTGGGATTGCAGGACACACTCGTGGTCCCTCCGAGGCTGGGATTGCAGGGTACACTCATGGTCCCTCCGGGGCTGGGATTGCAGGACACACTCGTGGTCCCTCCGGGGTGGGATTGCAGGGTACACTCGTGGTCCTTTCGAGGCTGGGACTGCAGGGTACACTCGTGGTCCCTCTGAGGCCGGGATTGCAGGGTACACTCGTGGTCCCTCCGAGGCTGGGATTGCAGGACACACTCGTGGTCCCTCTGAGGCTGGGACTGCAGGGTACACTCGTGGTCCCTCTGAGGCCGGGATTGCAGGGTACACTCGTGGTCCCTCCGCTCCTGGACTGAAAGCTCTCAGAGCTGCACCAGCCTGAAGAGGTCTGGCTGACAAGAGCGAGTGGGGACAGACAGCACAGGGACATGGGGACACTCCTGCCCCTTGTCACTCCACACAGATCCACTGCCTCTCCACGCAGCTTCATTCCCATGGAGAAGCCCTGGTTGCACCCATGGCCGGGATGACCCCCAGCCTGGCTGGCGCAGCAGCCAAAGTACTTTGCATTTATTTAAAGATTTCCATCTAAGGATCTCATGTCAACCCAAGGTTACAGATAACAGGGTGATGACTAGAATATGCTGGAATACCCTAAGGCTATTTTTTTCTACTTTGGGTTGTTAAATAACACCAGCTTTTAGGCTGTACTAGAAAAAGGAACTGAACAGTCTCACTGGAGGTTAAAACACAAACAAAATAAAAGCCCTGAGAGGACCTAGGGCACTTTGGTGCTGTCAGAAAGTTACATTAACTAATTACAAGCATTACAAATCTAACAAAAGAGGCAATAGAGCCCAGCTACAGCACGAAATCCTACTGACTCCAAAGGCTCCATTTATACGGAGTTCCCAGAAAAGCAACCTTAGAAATGAAAAATGAAAATAAATAACCTTTTTGTCAGTTTGTGGTTTATCATTTGCATGTCTGCATATTTCTAGACTCCAGCCAAGGCCAGACTGTTGCCTTTGGGCATTATCCACTCTCCTCGTGCCTCAGTTTCCCTATCCAAAAGTAAAGGTTAATGCCAGTGCTTCAAGCAAGCACTCAGGATTTCACAGAACCAAGCGTTTTACAGCAACACTGAATTCTCTTCCCATCCAACTTTGCAGCCTTTCTGGTGTGACTGCAGGCTGAACCAGAAATGTGACAAAAAAGGCTGGTTTGCACATGGGCTTGCAAGACCCCTTTCTCACCAGAGCTTTAGGTCAAAACAAGAAGCAGCTCTCCAAAGTATTTCCATTCATTTTCACTTGTAGGTTTTTAAGCAAAATATTAATGTTATAATAGTGACTTTCAGCCTGGTGAGTTTTGCATAAAGCACAGTTAAAACTTTGAACCTCAAATGGTAAAATGCAGACAGAGCTTTCTGTAAGATTCAGAATATTCAATTTTTCTTCACTTTTTTTTTTTTCCCCCTTAAAAAAAATAGTTCCTGTAACATCTTCCCTGGTTTTTCATCCCCTCACTGCCACCACTCCTGGGGTTTCACTCGTGGCAGTAGGACTGGGAAACTGAGGAAGAGAAAAAACTCTGAAAAGAGACACGGCCTATGAAGTTCTCCATCTCCTGTTTTTAGGGAAATCACTTTAAATACAGCAGTAATTCCAAAGCTGAGCATTAGAAGTTAATGACTCATCAAAAGAACAGGAAATAGGAAACTTTAAGACCTTAAAGGCACAGCAAATAGAAGCTAATTCATGTCATGTACAACACCAGCACCCTAACTACAGTATTTCGTGCTCAGTGTGGGGAAGCAGCATTTGAGACCATCTATCACAGTAATTATGTGATGCTGGAGGGAGCACAACTTTATTTTTTATTCAGTTTGACCCTGAGCACCATCAAAATGGAAGACTACAAACATTTGAGAAGTGATATATTGGCACCAGCCAGCACTTAACCAAGAAAGATTTGTTAAAAAAAAAGTAAAGCAAATAATTCAGCTCTCACTAACTATTGGGAATTGCTCCCCTGAAGTCCAAGTTAACTGAGATTTGCCCCAATACAACAGAAGATTTCACACGAATACTTGAACTCCAATTCCACCACGTAACTTCAGGCAGAAATAACTCTTCAGGAATTCTCTAAAACTTCTGGTCCCTTATCTCCAAGCCCAATTCTCCACTCCTTTCATGCAGAAAAGCACATCTGTAGAACTTTAATCTACACTGATGCCTGAAGGACAGGTCTGTTTGATAATGTGGAAGAACAGCATCATTTACCCCAAAGAGCCAAAAACCACAGGCAGCTCCTTCTGTTCCCATTGTCCTCCTGTGTCATCCTTAGCTGTGCTGCCAAAAAAAATAATAATCAGTCTGATCTATGGAAGGACAACAATTCTCTGCTTCATATACTGGAGGCAAAATGTTTTTCTACAAGTTATTGAAAGTAGCTGTGTTTGGATGACTGCTTCAGTAAATATGAAAAGCTCCTTCTCCGTTGCATTCCTGTGCTACTTTTAGAAGGACAAAAAGTCTGAATCTTACAGAAAATCCACTGGTAACAAAACTGGTGGTGGCAGAGCTGCTCTGACTGACAACCTGAGCCTAAACATTTTCTGGTTTGTGTTGTTTATGAAGGGTTTTTATTGCAGAAGTTGGTGGGGGGGGAGTGGGCAGTACCTAAAATCCTCACAAGACTACTTAAAGCTGGCTGGTGAAAATGCAGCATTTCAGTGAAATTCGATATTTTCTTTCATCAAAGGCAGGGAGCCTCAACCCACATGTTAACAGTAATGTAACAAGCCTACTGTATGTGCTGCAACCCAAGGTCCTTTTCCAATTAGAATTCATTTAGGTTGGGGGAGAGCAGGGGTCGGAGCAAAGAGGTGGCTCTGGAATTGATCTAAAACGGGAATCCAACCGTTCCGGCTGGGAGCTCAGCTGGGAATCCCAAGCACTTGCTTGGACTCTGCAGCAAACCAGAAGTGAAAGAACACTGTTGGAGAGAACAGTTTGTCCCTGGAAAACGGAGGAAATGTATACAGAATGTTTCTTTTTCTACAAAGAAAAGAAAGAAAAAAAAAATTCTGTTGCACTAGGGTAAAAAAAACAACCCCAACATTCTTTCATTTTGCTGAAACTCGAGCCTGAGTTTGCTTTTCTGTTCCAGGTCTGATAGAATCTCCAGATCAAACTCATTAGTGTTGGTTAAATCCAGGTTTGCTGATAGGAACGTGTGGGACAGCAAACAAAATCAGTGTCAGGCCTCGAGAGAGGATGTGCCTCTTTAATTGAAAAAGGCAGAGTAATCATTCATTTATTTAACCCAGAGATGATTATAATCTGAAAACCTTGAAATCCTCTTACACAACAACTGTTTTGGCAAGCCCCTCTGTGTTCCAACAAATATTAAACTGTGCTTGCCATTTGTCTAAGGAATCTTGTATTAATAAACATGAAGAAGAACACTTTTACCTCCCACACTCAATGACAGAAGAAAACAAAGACCAGCTGTATTCATCAATGGATCCTTGTTCTGCACATAAAGGCTAATTACATTTTACTTCAAGCCTACACATGGAAAACTTTGCTCCTGCCATCTTGTCAAAGGCAGCTTCTGATATTCCAGCTGACAGACTGCAATGACTGCACATAATAAACTTCTTTTTTGTCATTAACACCTTCAGCGCCCGGCCCGGGGCTCTGCTGGGGCTCGGGGAAGGGGCAGGGGCAGCACGCACCCACCTGCTGGGAATTTTGTACGTGGGGACGACAGGATTGGGCTGGGAATTTTAATTGCAGCCGCTGATCTCATCTGGAGGTACCTGGCTGTGCCTCTGTCCCTCCCTCTGCACGCAGAGTACTTTGAACAGGACGTTGTGAAAAGATAAAACAAACAAGTTGGCAGAATGATTCCCAACTTTTAAGATCACCACAACCGGTCTCCAGGATAAGATCCAGACTCCTTAATGCTGATAATGAAGACTTCTCACTCTGTATTTCTTTTGCTTCTTGGGGTTTTTTTTTCTTGTTTGAAAGATTTTCAAAGTTTCAAGTAGTTGAAAGACAGCTTTATTCCGAGACCGAAAATCTTAAAAGCACTGTTAGCTTTAAAAAATTGACAATTATCTGTTTTTTTCCTGAAGGCACTCCAATTCATCTGCATCAAATAAGCGTCTGTAAAACTAACAATTCTGGCCTAAGATAAAAATCACATGTTTTTAAAACATAAAATTAAAATTGGCAATACAAGTAGCTTTTCAGACTTAGATCAAAAGAGGGCTTCTCTTAAGAAAAGAATCAAACTGTCTTTCACCCTTTTTATTGGTGTTTTTTCAGCCTTTCTCCCAGCTTTTACAATTAAAATAGATGACTCAATTTCACTGTCTACATTCAGTTCCCTTTTCATGTTCTTCTAGATTTCCATATTGCAAAATGTGGGCTACAAACGCTACAGACGACCGCTGTTATGCAAGAACTATTCCTGCCATTAATATCCAAAACAATGATAAAATATTTCTGCTGTTATTAGGTCCTACAAGTTTGTTTTCACAGTACATTAGTCTGGGAGATAAAGTACAAGCTTAATGTCTGCTTCAGGATTCAGCTCCATGACCACTATATTCCAGACCCAGTCCCCATAATCATTGTGCTACAGAACACAATAAACTTCTTGTTCCTGCAGAGGCTACTAATTTTATGTAATTCTCTATAAATTAGGTAAGAGTCATTCTCAAGATCATATAAAAAAGAAATATTTCTGTGTGAATCTCCCCGAAAGAATGGAATTAGAAATGCAAACAAATCTTTTAGAGAACAGATTTTGCTCAGTGCAAGACAAATTACGGCACTTAGGGAAACAGTATTAAAAAATGAAGCACTCTGCAAATAAACACATTAAAAAGGGTGAGGGGTTATTAGGTTCAGTGCCTACAACCACTGATCTCTGCCTGTTCCCCCAGAAGCGACTGCAAGATGAAATAACAGCAACGATATCAGTTGTGTGCAGGAAAAAACAAAGGCAATCTGCAGGAATTTAAGGCTCCATCTGAACCAGCGTTTGTTTACATCCCTCAGAGAGGGAGGAATCAATGAGGGAACAAAAATACTTTTGATCCCCTTACAGGGAACTCATCCTACAAGGAGCTCAAAAAGGAAACTGGACTTGCAGAGCCAGACCAAAATTCACCTGAAAAGATTATCCTGAAGGACGTAAAAGGTGTTTAAACTCCAAGTGCTGACTGCTAACAACCATGGGCTGAATTCTGTGAGCTCTGGGTTCCCCACATCCTCAGTGGGGAATCAGATCCCCAACAGCTAGAGAAGCACGGGGTAAGAGATTTGGAATTGCTGCCAGTTTGACTGGTTTTTGACCCTGGGCGGTGGGCACGGGGAGGTGACTTTGAGTCCCAGCCCTTCCCTTGCAGTGTCCCGGCCATCTGAAATGGCTCCTTCGTTCCCATCCCATTTCCAGACACTGAAATGACTCTTTGTGCTTAATCCCGCTGATCATGAGAATTCCTTCTCATTATTAGCTTTCCTTAAATATGAAGGGTTCAAAGGAAACCAGCAGCAGTCTGTCTCTTTTGTTGTTCCCTGCCCTGATTGTTAATAAAACCAGAGGATAATTGGAAACAGTAGCTATTAAGAAGACAAGAGTATATATTTTTAAGACTACCTTCATGTTCTACTTGAAAACAAGGAAAATCTGCCCAAAATGCTACTTTTGGTAATTAAGGGTGAACCTGGCAGAGCAAGGACTGCTACCCCAAAAGCAGAAAGAACCAGGGTGCCTAGGAGTCAGAAATCCTTCACTAAATGAAGTTTTATTTTCAGCAAGATGGGAAAACCACAGTAAAAATACCTTATTTCTGAAACTGCCCTATGTCTGAATAAAATACAAGAGACATACAGGGTAAGGGATATGCAGATGAAGCACCTGAGAATGAAACCAGGAATGCAGCAGCGTGTGTGCCGGGAAAAGTGTCTTGTTGGGGGGAAGAAAATATGAAAGCTAATAATCTCTCCATAGGAGGCCAAATTATGACCATGTTTTCCAAAAAACTTGGACGCCTCAACCTCCCTCATCTCATCTCTCTCCAACAGACAGACGCAAAACAAAAAAATCAGTGATACCCTGAAGGAAGACACAGAAAGAAAACAGGGAAATCTTACTTTGCAGTAGTTTCTTCATCGTATTTTGTTTTCAGATCAAATAGTTCTGTCCTGGTTTTTTCCAAGGCTAAAAGGTATAAACATGAAGCATTACAGTACTGAAATAGCAGTATTCAGTCATAAATAAGGCTGTACATCTCCTGACGAAAAATAAAAAGCTGCACACCTCCTTAGCTTTATCTTTCTACCCAGGCAAACCATTATGGGTTAGAAAAAACCATAGGGTTTTGACTTTTTTCACAATTTCTTACGGTATTTCTGTTACATTGCAAAAATTCCCAGTTTCTGCTTGACCAAGCTAGACATTATTAGCTTCTTATTAAACTGGCTAAACTGCTTATTCCTTTGAAACACTTATTGCAATAGTTCAAGGAATAACATTTCTTCTGTTCTCATAGTAAACAAAGCCAAATGTGTCCAGACCTGGAATTTTGAAGTATGCAGAGATGAAAATTTATGGCAAGTCATAGCAACGGGCAAGAAACAGGGTTCACACCGATCACTACAGATACTTATCACAGTTTGGAAGTGTGTGGAACCAGAACACACATGGATGGCAGGTTCCACAGCCTGCTGTGATTCCAGGGATGCTCTGATTCCGTGTGTGCTCCATGGCCTCATCCCTGTATTTGCCAGTGACTGGGTGCAACAGGAGCGTTTGCTCTGATTCACAAAGCACATTTGAGCTCTGCTGGACCTCCCTGCCCTCCGAGAGCTGCTTCACACCCATCGATCCCTGTCCTCTCACCTCCCACCCGATCCCCTGGAAAAGGTCACAAAGGCGATGCCAAACCTGTTTGCAAAGCTTGAACTTTGTGTTCAGCTTCCTCCAGCTTCGAGGCTGTCGACATCTGTGTCTCCTGCAATTTTCTGTGAAGGGGAGAGGAGAGGTGAGAGCAGAGCTCGTGATCACATCAAACAACCAATTTGTGCCTCGCAAATTTGGAGGATGGAGCGATTAAACGTCTCAACTGGAATCAGACAACTGCCAACACCCCACAGGCTACGAGGTGCTTCCGTGGGACCCATAAATCCTGTCACGTTGTGAGATGCTGTTCCTACTTTGTGGTCCCACTTATTAAAATTTTAACAGCGTAGCCACCTCATAACATAAGCTGTGAACATTATACAAGAGTTGACTGCTATATAAATGACAACTTCAGTGGAAGGTTTTCTTGAGCATAATTTGTTTTGGAAATGTCACACACATTGAGAAAATTGTCACCAAGCACCCTCTGTTGTACAAAGTTAGTACAAGAAGAATGATACATTTCCATTTTAGTGTCATAATGAAGGAATTTGTTGCCATAACTGATAGAGTGAATAGATGCAGCAGCTGTTTCATCAGAGCTGTAATGGGTGCCAAATGCAGCAATATTATTAGCTACTCTTTAAGAAAACACACATATTTCAAAACAAATCTCACTGTGGTATTTTCTATAGAACACGAGCAAAACTTCAATATGCTCACATTTCTTTCTTCCACAGGCAACATTTTCTCGTTTGTGCCAGTTAAACTCATTTTTACATCATCTGGCCACGCAGCCACTGCGCTCCGTGCTGAGGGCCAGGCTGCAGGAGTTATAAAACTCATCTTTGAGAGGAGCTGCTCCAGCATCTCCCAGGAGCCGCGCTTTTTACAACGCCGTTTTTAGGGTATTCTGCAGATCTCGGAATTGTGAAATGGCTTATGAAACTACCAGCATCCTGCCTGCACTCCATAGGGTGCAGAAATTTATTCTCCAACACTGCTGACCAGGTTAATAACTATTTATAGCGAGAATCATGCGTCAGTTCCCTTCATACTGAACCATACACTTCGAGGCCTCAAAACCTCTCTCGCACACACTTTTATTTGCATTCCACGACCTGCCATTTTGTTTTATTTTTAAGTACATTGAAATTGCAGTTGTTAAAACCACTGCTTACAAGCTGCCTATCAGAAAAGCGACCACAGGCATTGATGAATCAAAAAAAAAGCTTTGCCTTCACTGGTAGAGTCTCCCCACTCAGCCCTGAATTTAAATAACCAACCCTCCAACTAAAAAGCTCACGTGAACTGAAGGTTTTCCACGCTATGTTGAACATATTATAGCTTCAGTGTTATTGCTCCATGGGAGAAATAAATTTTCAAGGCAGCAAATGCAGCCTGAAAGAACTCCCTCTTTAGCCCTTTGGTTTTCTCCTGCCTGATTTATTTGCCCACCAACCTAAAGATTCAAACGCTCCCTGCTCATTTGCAAAAGACCAAAAATACATCCAAAAAGTTTTTTTTAAAAAAATCAATAATCAATAATGAACACCCTTCTTAATTTTGGCGTGTAGGAAGATGCAAACCTTCCCAGGATAACTCAGGAAGACATCCCCTCTCTGAGCCATTCCCAGGGGAGCAGGGGTGGTGCATCCCTGGCTCAGGGGGTGGGTGCAGGGGTTGACCTCCCCCAGCGCAGGGCTGCAGAGCCTGTGCCACGGTTCTGTGACACACAGGGAATTACCCTGGCTAATGGAGACAGATTGGTGTCACAGAGGACAGCACAGCCAGGCAGGAATAAAAGCAGGTTTGCACCCTCCTGAACATGACACCCCCCCCAACCACACCACGGAGAAGAGACAATCTGTCCTTGTTTCACTTCCACACTCTCCCGATTGTTTTTCTGGGCAAAGTTGAGTATCAAATGATTCCGTGTCACAGGCATAAATCGCCAGAATCACTCAATAGATGAGCTGTCTCCAGCCACCAGTCCTGGCTGGGAAGATTAAACAGAAAAATACCTCTCTCCTCCTCCCCAGCACCCAGAGCCCCACACACACACACACACCCCCTCTCACCTCTCCTTCTCCGCAAAATCATTTTGTAACTTTTGTTCCTTTTCAAGGGCTATGTTCTCCGCTTGGTTCTTCAGGGTCTGTTCATATTCTCGGATTTTCTCCTTAAGTGCTTTTATTGTAACCTCTGCAGAAAAACAACAGGGGAAGAATGAGTTTACACAGCTCCACGTGGTTCCACAACACAAGGCTTGCTTTACCCTGTAGGCTCAGTGTGTTTTAAACTTTAGCTCTTCAACTCTGACACAAAATCAATGGATATGAGTCCCTTTGGAGACCTTTTACTCCCTAAATGTTAAATTGAACTTTAAGTGTTTAGGTTGAGAAGGATCAATGGAGTTTGCTGGAAAGCAGAGTGAAGAAGGTTCCTCTAACATGACTTTTTTTAAAAAAAGAAGGGAAAAAAAAAATCAATTGTAAAATATAATATCACCTTATTGACTAGCCTAAAATTAGCTCAGTGCTGAGTGAAGATTAATAAAGTCCCAGTGTAGGTTTAAGTATGCATTTACACACATGACACTTAATTCACCTAACTGTGCTCACGCACTAAGAGGCAGCTCCACTATGGTTCATGCACAGATGCAATCTCACACTAATTGAACACATATCTGGGATACAGCTCTGCTCTGCTTCCCAGCTGATGAGAAACCTGGCAGTTGGGATCCAACTGCTGCATTAACAGCGGGCACTGGAGCTCTGCACGTCCCAGTTGCCGTCGCTGCCTCGTCATCCACGCCGGGGTTTACACACAAACACCGACTGTTTTAACTTTCTGAGGCACTTGCAGCCTTCCAGGGAATTTGCAGAACCCTTCCCTCGGATCAAGGAGCTCTCCTGCATTTCCCCGTGCCCAGCAGTGGATGAGAGCAGATGCAGAAACCTGCAGAGCTACAGCTCAGCATCTTCTTACGTGCCTCGATCCGTTACTACGTGAAAGCCCTGTGATCCCACCCACAGGAAAGGACTGAATCCTTATAGGGCTCAGAAGAGGAAAAGCAGGACATCCACCAGAGTATGCTTTGTAACAATAATGGAATTTGGAAAAAGCCTTGGACTGCCAGAAGACTCAAAGCAGCGACACAGTTCAGAGTACTCACACCGGGATGCAGGGGGTGGTTAAAGACATCAGCTTATTAACAGATGCCGTTAATAATGCTTGAGGGAAAAATAAAAACTTTTGGACATGAAAAGTTTCACATTCTGCAAAAACACCCTAGGAAGACAAACCCTAATATGAAAAATAAACCCTATGGGCTTAGGGGGAAAAGCCCTCAATAATAAAAGCCCTCAACAACATCACACAAACTCATGCATGATCCTTTCCAAATCCCGATACTGAGAGCTGAGCAGGGAGCTGTGAGGCAGACAGGAGGTAGCTGGTGACATGATCTCCTGTCTGGGCACCACCAAAGGCAGCTTGGGCCACTGTGACCACAAAAACAGGGGGGAAGAGTGGTAAAAATGCCTGCCAGCAAAGCAGCTGCCTCTGCCTGAAGGAGCAGGATTTTGCTGGCTGTGCAGAAATCAGCTGAGGCTCATTACTGAGTAACAGGCCGTGAAAAGGACACGTCACTTCTTTTTTTTCTTGAGCGAAGGGAAATTCTTCCCTGAGATCCGGGAAGTCATACAAACCCTGATCTCTTCCTGAATAAGCAAAGGATGCTCCTTTGCACAGACAACGGGGTGCTGCTCCTGTGGGCAAAGGGTGCTGCACTCTCTCCTGAGGACACACCTCAGCTCCAGGTATTTTAAGATATAAATCTGCAAAAATATTCTGCTATATGGAGAAGCAGAGAGCAAAAGAATCCCATGGAAACGCCCATAATTGCACCTTGACTATGTTTCGATGTCTAATTTTAAAAGAAAACAAAACTACAAAAACGAATGCAAGAAGTGCACAAATATGGGGGAAAATGTAACTTTTGTAATAAAATCTGATTTTACGTTTAAGCACCTAACAACAGACATGCTGGACAAGTACAGCTGAATCCTCTACATGGCTTGAAGCACTAAGTGCCTTCTTCAGTGCTCAGGTCAGCTACAGCTTGTCAGGCACTGCCATTTATACCAGTTTTGGAAGAAGTTCTTACAGGCACGGTAGAGCTCATACCAGCCCTCCAAACAAAGAGATTAACTGATCAAAGCACCCTTAGCTAACAACAGCCTTTTCCCTGGATAGCTTATTAATCCCTGCTTGAAACAGAGAGTAAAACTACGGCACTGGAGTGAAAAACAACTCAAAGGCTACAGTGGGAAAACGGAAAGGAAGTTCCAGCACGCCAGGGAAAATCAAAAATGTCAGTTTATGAGTAGCTGTAGCAAAAAAAACTCTACAAGTCAAGAACTTTTCCACTTTGTGGGATGAACCCCCATGTCATGCTTGGATGTACTGGATGCACAGCCTCAGGAAAACTCTGCACAGTGAACTGCAATGATTGTACATTTCCAGCAAAAAATACAGTCTTGCTTAGAGCATTACAGTTCCAACATGACATCTCCTGCAGTCCAGCCCAAGCCCTGGCGTGCTGATGCCTGTCCTCTCCAGGGGTCACACCCTCTACGTTAAAACAAAATGTATCTCAAAATATATAACGGCGTAGATGTTCCCTCAGCAAAAAATGAGATTTAACAAAATCAACTTAGTTGCTAAGGCAGCTTTCAAACTTTACTTGGGTGCAACGGTTCCATAACATAAAAAATAAAATCTCCATTTTTCCAAATGCCTAGACAATTTACGTTTCCCCCATCCAGAACTGGGCATTAAAGATGGAAATGAAAAGTCCCATGGATAGACAACTGGGTGTACAGCTGAGAAGATTTTGTTTCCTGGTGCAGGAAACTTTATTCTGAACCACAAGAAAACTTGAGCAGTCTTAAAGCCAACAGTCTTTAAATCTCACTGAGATTTTCACGTATTTTCATGTACTTTAGTCTCATTAAAACTTAAATAATTTAACAGTAATAGCTTGTATTTACATTGCTCTATGGATAGTCTCTAGAGTAAAAATAAAGTGCATATGCTGAATGTACTCCAGTAGCACATTTAGATAAGGAAAAACAGTACAGAAAAAGTTCCATTTTGTACAGATTCATAAGTGGGTATAAAATACTGAATTTTTGTGTTTGTCTGTGCAAGCTGCACATCCTGCAAGTACCAACACCCACGTTCAGCTTGATGTCAGTAGCAGCACTGCCTCTCACAAAATGTCACAAATAACGTCAGTCAGGTGTAATTTTCAGTGCTGAAGGCTACAACCAAATATGCAGAATAACAACTCCATCCTCTGACTTGGTGCTACAAGTAAATGAAACTTTTAAGAAATCCAAAGAGTCCGCCCAAAGCCATATCTGCACACACAAAACCAGAAGTGGCTCTAATAGACTATTGTACTTTCTATACTGAATTTCAACACTACCTCTAAGAAATAAAACTGAATTCAATCCCTGTCTTCAAATTTCAGTGTGCATTAAAAGCTGATAATACGGTTGCGACCTACCCTGATTTTTCACCTCGGCGAATTCTTTATTGTATTCCTCCAGAGTTTCCCTAAGTTTCTGGTTTTCTGTTTCAATATCGTGCATACGTTGAACCTTCAGCTGAAGCTGCTGTCCTAAATCCAAGGCTGGAACCGGATCTGAAAAAGAAACAGTAAAATAAAATGTAACAGGAGCGGTTCTGCGACCCAAGCAGTTCAGAGCACAAGTGTCCTTTTTTCTCTGTCAATACCCATTTTGGTGCCAGCAAGGCCCTACTTTGAGTTATTAGACCTGTACATTCCTCACATCATATATCCTGTAAACTACAAAAAACCAGAAATATTTCATTCTATCCATGTTGCCTTTAAATACAGAGCCAGGCTGAGAGGGCTGGGGGTGTTCACCTGGAGAAGAAAAAGCTCTGAGGAGACCATAGAGCCCCTTCCAGTGCCTAGAGGGGCTCCAAGAGAGCTGGAGAGGGGCTTGGGACAAGGACTTGGAGTGACAGGACAAGGGGGAACGGCTTCCTGCTGACAGAGGGCAGGGTTAAATGGGATATTGGGAAAAAATTCTTGGCTGTGAGGGTGGTGAGGTCCTGGCACAGGGTGCCTCAGTTGTGGCTGCCCCATCCCTGGAAGAGTTCCAGGTCAGGTTGGATGGGGCTTGGAGCAACCTGGGCTAGTGGAAGGTGTCCCTGCCCATAGCAGGGGGTGGAACTGGATGAGCTTTAAGATCCCTTCCAACCCAAACCCTTCTGTGATTCCATGAAATTTGGACATGACTTCTTCATCCTGGCACGAATCCACAGGACAGCGTTTCTGAGTGCACACAGACATAATACAAAGAGTGTTTTAAGCTTCGCATTCTTTATTGCAAAATGAGGATTTTTGGATGAAAAGCAGTCAAACTGCACAGCTCACTGACAGCTACTGTCTCTCACAGGCCTCTGCTTGTGCAGGAGGGAACTTCTGAAGCAAACCGTGCCCTCCTGCACAGCGGAGCTCAAACAGGTTCTGTGACCATGGAGATCTGAGGGGTACTTTTTCTAATTGACAGACCAATAACAATCAGAAACATTGTGTGGATGTAACCAACTCCATGAATCGTGGCTTTGGATCTCTCTTTTTCTTACACTATTAATGACATGTCCTCTCAGTACTAATTCTCTGATGTTCATCCCCTTCTGGTAAAGAGGGTTCTCAGCACACACCTGACGTGTGCACGTGTGATTTATTCTGGGACTTCTTCCCAGTCAGGACAGGAAAACTCCAGAGTGTGATGGACTTATAAAAGATTATTGAATGTATTTCTGCTATGGGCGCCAGCATCTCTTGTGAAATGGCTGCAAAGATTTAGTCTCCTGTTGAGGAATGCTAAACACCAAACTCAGTGGATCAACAACAGTATATATTAGGGAGTTCACTTAATTTTCAACCACCACAGTCATTAATTTTTCAGACCACCCTCAGTTCCAGTCTCTGGAAACACATAATAAGTCTATTGTACCTCTGTTAACACATTAAGCATGAGCCTGTGTGTTTTTTCAATATGCCAGCGTTGTTGCATAGTTTATAAAAGAATAGCGCTGGGTTATGTTGAGCTCAGAGACATTCTAAGTAGCAGCCTGCTGCATTTTGTTACTCGGGTTCTTCAACAGCTTATGGCATTACCCTGTTCATAATACAAAATCTAGGTTGCTTGTCATCTGTTCTCTGTACATACATAGTTTATGACTACATAGCTTTTTCATTTATGCTTTTTAGGCCAAATACTTTTCGTTATTATTATCTGTATTAAAATATTTATAATAAATCAAACTTAAAATGTTATTGTGGCAGAGACAGGGGGGTACAGGTAAGGAATTAAATAGAGAGCTGAAGTGGCAGCAGTAGCACGAGCTGAAGGCTCTGCAGTATTTATGTATGGTCCAATTACGGTGTGGGCTGTCACAACATCCCCCTGCTCCCATGGAGGTCCGTGACCTTCCTCCGCAAGAAGCATTTTGTCACACTCCTGCAGCTCAGCGTCCCCCCAAAGAGCCAGCCCGGGACATTCATCTGCTGAGCACAAAGAAAGGCTGGATTGTCTCGCCCTGGCCACGTCTTAAATTGTTACAGGAACCACGAATCCTATCGGGCCCGGGATCTTAAGCTTCGGCTATGGGTATTTCTATGAAATAGCCTTAAAGTGCCACCATGAAAGAAACTCAACTTGACGAAACTGTGGGTGCTCTTTTCCCCACCCTCATTTTAACGTGCCCGTTGTAAAAAGCCGGGACACACACAAGAGGTATTTTGCTCCTAATACACAGGGCTTTTTATATTGAAATCAGTAAAGAATTAAAAGACAAAAATAACATGGGCATTATAAAGTGAATAATGACTGAATCTTTAGTCAAATTTGCAATCCCTGAGAAGCTTTATGTACAAAATGAAAATGCTTGCAATCTCATAATTATTCATCAGGACATGTATATTTAATTTAGCTCTATTAAAGGTTAATGTTCAAGTAGCAAAACAGTGGCAGAACAAACAAAATGTAAAAAAAGTCTCTGTGCATTAAACTTCAAACTTCACTAGAGCCTATTTGAAGGACTAATGGCCTGCAGCCACTAAATACCGCTGGAGGACATGTAAAAAAAACCACGGGTGAGGCACCTCTTAGACTTAATTTTTATAAACTGCATTAAAGAAAACTAATCATTGTATGACAATAAAATGACCAACCAAGACATTCTGGGCAGAGAAAAATAATTTCTCATGGCAAGCTCCAACGTGCTCTTTTAGCTTGAAAAACCTAAAAGCCTGTTATTTCTGGAGTATTTATAAACACCAATAACCTGAAACAAGTATAAACCTTACGGTCGCAATGGCTTTTTCTTACCTGAGTGGAGCGGATTAAAAATAAATAAAAATACTCTCCTTTTCCCGACACATGCATGCATGGAAAAGCATACCTTTTTATATTAACCAGGTTTGCAAAGTGTGTTTCATGTCATTTAACAGGAGGTCACTGAATTTTTAAACAAGCAATGGACCAAAACTTTCGATTCATTACACAAACAACAGGCATACACGGCTCAAAAAAATCAGCTGGCCCTGGCCTACGGAGAGAGGCAGCAAAGGAAATGCCCTTTCTGTGGTCTGTAAGAGAGAAAAATCACCTCGCTGAACACTGAAATGTGGAAAACTCGTCACACATTATTCCCTTGCTTTGAATTTTCTCTCGTGAAATTCCAGAATCCCTGCTAGGCACAGGATAGATTAAAAAAATGAGAAAATTAGCAAAAGGGATCTGACCATCCAGAACTTGAAGAAGCATTTTGCAAGATCATTACTGCCCAAGAGTAGATTGAGATGTCTACTTTTACACTAAATTCAGTGCATTTTTTTCTCTTGCTTCCTATTCTGCTCATTTTTCCTAACCCACTTGTTGCATGCCATACCCACAGAGAAGCCCCCTGCATCCTGTGTTTGCAGGCAGCCCAACACATCTGGATCCGATCCCTGGCGAGGTTTCCTCCACGCTACCACAGCAGAAACAGAAACCGCCGTATTTCCAACCCGGGACCTGCAGAGCCCGGTCCTGCCTCTGCTTCCCCAGGGATTGCCGAGCCCTGGGCACATCCCCTGCTCACTGCTGGGACGCACGGCAGCGAGCTTCTGTCCCCACAAAGGAGGGGGATGGACACGTCTCAGCGGACCCAGACGTAAAAACAATTAATGTTACAAATGCAAAGTGATTTTTGAGCAGTTAATACTTCACATCAAATGAGCTGGTGTGACGCAGCCGCGGCAACACCTCTCAGGCTGCTCTCACACCGCACACGTGCCCTGACGATGGAGCTTTTTTTCAACAGCAGGGAGAGAGAACTATTTTTTTTTTCCTGCTGTTTATGCGTGTAAACTACTGACTTCACAAACAATTTTAAAAGAAACACTAAGATTGATTTTGCCTGAACTACGCATTACATGAGGCAGCCCCTCACCACCCTGGGCGCAGTTTTGAGTGTCACAATGTAAGAAAGACATAAAGCTGTTAGAGAGTGTCCAAAGGAGGGACATGCAGATGGTGAAGGGTCAGGAGTGGCTGAGGGTGCTTGGTTTCTTCAGCTGGAGAAGAGGACACTGAGGGGAGACTCACCGGAGTCTGCAGCTCTGATCTCTGCTCTCTGTGACCAGGGACAGGACCTGAGGGAACAGCTGGAGCTGTGTCAGGGGAAGTCTCAGTTTTTTATCAGGACAGGGTTTTTTCCCCTGGTGGGGCACTGCCCAGGCTCCCCAGGGAATGGGCACAGCCAGAGCTCCAGGAGCGTTTGGACAATGCTCTCCGGCACAGGCTGCGATTGTTGGGGCTGTGCTGTGCAGGGAGTTGGACTGATGATCCTTGTGGACCCCTTCCAGCTCAGGATATTATGTGACTCTACAAACCACTCTCCACCCCACATCGATCAGCCCAAACCCAACCTCAGCCCCTGAGACACAACAGGGCCATCAATGACTGAACTTCCCAAGGGAGTTGTGCCGATGAACCCCCATTCCTCCCTCATGCTGCGAGCTAGGAGGAGGCACAGCTCTCAGTGTCAATAATCCCATGCCGGTGTTTGCACCGCGGGCGCTGTCGCAGGCTTGCCCTCCCCGGTCATTACGGCCACGGCTGCCCCCGCGCCCCTCGCCCGGTGACATCCCACTCCCGCCCGCCTTCCTTTTCGCCAGGGCACTCTGGGCTAATGTAATCATACGATTACATAATTAACCCAGCTGTCTCATTAAGAAAATCAACTGGAATTCAGGGCATAATTAGTCATACAGCAATTAGCATGCTGATGAGCAACTGATGAAAAGCTGTCTCGATATAGAGTATGCTGGGACCACCCTCGTTATTTAAGGAGAGGGGGGAAAAGCCCACCTCGGCTCATGGAAAAGGAGCTCCTGCGGGACAGGGAATGTTTAAAGTTAATGTTTAACCCTTCGGCCGTGGCTGTTGCTGCCGTGAGGGGTGAGGACCCCCGACAACACGGAGGGGCTCATGGCGGGGTTTGCCAAACGGAGTGGAAAAACTGTGTCATTGTTTAAATGTACAATTTACAGTGCGCGGGGCCAAATTACCCTCTCTCCCCACATATATTTATATAAATATATATATTTAACCCCAGGGCTGCGGAGCGCTGCTCGGCGGGAGCAGCCCCGAGGAACGGGCTCTGACAG
>VZTA01018947.1:52544-180473 GCA_013398855.1 Mohoua ochrocephala
GCCCCGCCGGGAAGGAACACCGGGACCCCTGGAGGTGCTGCCCGGACCCCCGGCGGAACCCTCACAGGAACCGCCCGGACCCCCGGAGGGACCGCAGGGACCCCCAAAGGGACTGTCCAGACCCCCGGAGTGACCGCCCGGACCCCCGCAGGAACCTCCGGGACCCCCGGCCGGCCCCGGCCCGGAGCGCGGCGGGGCGAGCGGCAAAGCCCGGCCTGGATCGCAGCGCGGGCGGATCGGGCGGCGGCCGCGGGTGCCGGTGCGGTGCCGGGGGCTCCTCGCACGCTGTAAAATCACCACAACCGGGGTCTTTCCGTGCGGTGAGACCCCCACAGATGGGCCAGGGGCTGCACGAGAGCCCGGCGCCCCGCTCTGTCCACCCGAGGTTCGCTCTCTGCTTATTCACAAAATACATTCATAGAAATCACAGAATCGTACAATGGTTTGGGTTGAAAGCGAGCTTAAAGCTCATCTTCCATCCCCTGCCATGGGCAGGGGACACCTTCCACTATCCCAGGCTGCTCCAAGCCCTGTCCAGCCTGGCCTTGGACACTGCCAGGGATCCAGGGGCAGCCACAGCTGCTCTGGGCACCCTGTGCCAGGGCCTCGCCACCCTCCCAGGGAACAATTCCTTCCTAATATCGAAATTAAACCTCCTCTCTTTTACTTTGAACCTATTCCTTTGGTATCGTAACATGGAGCTCCTGAAGAGCCTGTTCCAAAACAAAGGACTTGCCTTTTAATAACCCCCCCTCCTCCCTCTTCATTTACAGGCCTGTAACACTGGAAACGATAAGAAAGCAAGTTATGAAACAGTGCCAGAACTACAGGGGCAATTAATAATTTATATCACTGGAAATGTGTTTCCTAAGGTTGGGATCTAAAAATAATTCATGGAAGGCAACGCGTCTCTTTCAACGCGACTGAATTTCTGTTGCCCAAACCCCGCTGTAAGCAAAGCTCTCGGTGATCGCTCACCAGAAACGCCCACACGAAATGATAAGGGAGGGGAAAAAAATAATAATCCTCCTTAAACACAACTTTATTAACACGATTTAACTTTTTCAAAGAGCCAGGAGATCAGCCCTGCTGTCACAATACTTTGGTCACGAAGTGAAGGAAGTTTTTTCCCCCTTCCTAAACGCAACACTGCTCTTTGCAGGGAGCGTTCCTGCCGGAGAATGATCCCTGGGTTACAGACACGGAGAAGCTCCACGAGCTTCTGATGCAGTAACTGCTTTCGTGGGAGACTGCGTGTCTGAAAATAACCTGAAAATGTGTTTTAGAAAAAATAATAATTACACTGTAGCTTTTGAATATTCAAACACCTCACAGCATACTTAATTAATTCATTAATTATTCCCCAGAAATTTCAGGGGTAAATTGAAATAGCCTAGAGAGACTGGGACAAAGATTTCACGGAATAAATGATAGCTTTGCTCCCGTTCCCCTATGACTCTGGTAGCCCAGGGACAGAAGAGTTATAGCCGTAATTCCATTTGAAACAAAGCTCATCATCTCTCCAACTCCTCACTTCATAAAAACCATGAAAAGGTTCTTCTTTCAATCAAGAATTATACATATTTTCTTACTCCCCCATCCCACAGGACCGGGATCTGTGCCTTCCTTTTATTTTTTCCCACTTTTTAACAGCATTCTCCTCACCCTCCGGCTGTCAGAGCGTTCTGTGCAGGCTGTACCGGGGAATTCAAAGTGCCCACAAGAGGGTGAGGGACTCTCATTTTCCTTACCAGAAAAAAAAAAAAAAAAAGCTGAATCCCAAATTCTGCCGACCTCTGGAAGCAGCAAAGCCAGACTGATGGGACCCCCCTGCGTGGGGACGGAGGAGTGGCAGCAGACCGGCGCCTTTCCTCCCCATTAATCACGGCACAAGTTCTCCAAAGCTTGCCGGGTTAAATGAAACAGCACGGGATGGCACACAGGCAATGTGACCACAATCATACGGATCCCTCCCTTACATCTTGTGGGCTATTATTTAAAAACATCCTTTATTTATCTCCCAGCTCGGGAATGGTGACTGCCAGAAAGATGCCCCAGACTCAGATGCATCGCTATCCCAGTATCAAAAACATCGCATAAGGCAGAGTAAATGGTCGACTCCTTCATGAACTGCACTGCAGTTCCCTCTGTTTTCAAAGGAGTAATCAAAGTAAATCCTCAGAAAAGTTTTTAATATTAAACGTGGGGTGTGCATAATAGATAGGAAAGTATTTGATGGCGCTATGTCACCTGAAAAAGAACCTAATGAGTGACAAGAAAAGCCACTGCAATGGCTCCAATCTGATTGTTAACGTTCTAGTAATGGCCCAGGACACTGGAATTTCTGCTCACACAGCGAGCTCGGTGCAAAGGACAGTTACAGAAAAACACTTGTGCTCCAAATTTCTCCTACTTTGAGATTATAAAAGAAAAAAGAGCCTTCCACTATGTTTGAAAGCATTTCTGCCACATTCATCCCTTCTTTCTCCTAAAAGCTTCTGAACAGACTTAGCACTAAACCCTCCGAAAGCTGGGGTTTATTCTAATTCCAGTTCACATTCCTGCAACCGAGAAAGGGAAAGTCCAATATTCCCCCTCCCCACCACGCTCTGCCTTTTGCTCCCGTCACCGGCCTTGGGGCTGCTCTAACTCCACTCCCTGCAGCAAGAGCTCCCGGAGGGCTGCGGTGACACCCTGCAGGTGAACACAACCCCTTCCCGCAGGGAGATCTGCTGGGATATCTCCTTCTACCGCACATTCTTCCTGCTCCTGTTCACTGCATCCTTCCCCTTATCTGCACCTCTCCTCTTCCTTCCGTGCCTCCAGCCTACCAAGTAAAATAGGGCTTGACAACCACACAATAAATTTTTTAAAGTGTATGCTTTAGGGATATTTCTTCCTCTGAATATTTATTCCGGCTTTTACAAAGGAATTTATCCAATTATTAATTCAACGAGAAAAACTAGAGAAAAAAGTATGTGATCAGACAAGCCCAACTTCGAGCCACGTATTCAGGTAACAGAACTATTTTCAGTTATTTCGACGTGGGTTTCCAAACCAGAAGGATAAACTGAATGACTTCTAAAGATGGGAACTGGCCAGGACTTTGTGCTCCATCTGAAAATAGCTGTGTAACACTAACAGTGCTGCCCTACCAGTGTGCACCCACCCAGCACACATCCCAAACTGCACGTTGTGCTGCGGCTCGGAATTCCAGCCCCACGGGGAAGGAGGCTGAAGGGATTGTGAGCTACTCGTACATTCCTCACCACTGGACTACCAAGGCTGGAGCAGCATCCCGGGTGATTCAGGATGTTCTGGAAAATGAAACGGTGGCAGCTCTGCCCCTCTGAAGACTCTGCTCAAATCTCCCGTCTGCAGCCAGGACTTTAAACTGTCCCTCTCACCCTGACTCAGGCACTCCTTGCAGATTTGCAGAACAGTTTGGGGAGAATCACTTAAATTTCTACAGTCCATAATTTTTTATGGTACAGACTTTGCTTCCAGGTTTTCCTGTTGGTGCAACTCCTTCTTTTTACCTGTTCTAAACAGGCAGGTGAAGCATCAAGGATTTTGGCTTCAGATGGGATCCACTCACCAGCTAAATCACTGCCTGCAGCCACAGGGGTTTATGGCTTTTCACTCTTTCGAGTATTAACTGTGCTCAATTTTCTGCTTAATTTTATCAGATTTTCAAGTGTGTTTAGAAAGACACCCGGCTGCTGCGTTTGAGGGGTGTCTGTGCCACTTCTGTGTCTGTGAGCAAGTTCATTTTGCTTCCTTTCCTCCTGAGAGTACTCACTGTAATATTGTTTTGCTTTCCCTCTAAGGTTGAGAAAAGGCACGTTATGAATATTCATTTCCCTTGTACAGTCTGGGGCAGCAAAAGCATAAACTTGTTCATTTTATGGGTCTGTCCTCTGTTTTATTCCAATATATTTTATTGGGAAAGGGGTGACGGTTTTGACATGTATTATTAACAAATGAGGAACTGCCTAAAATTTTTCACACTGCAATGATAGCAAACATTTCTCAAAAATGGTCTGCGCTGATCAGCCTCGGTGTACCACAAACTCAGGGTATACTATGACCCGATCTTGCTCTTTAGACAGTTTTGCCACCCAATTAACCATTATCTCAGACAAGAGCACTCTAAGCATTAACTTTTTCAAACTCTTTTTAGTATTCTACTTTGGGACGTGCTTAAACACAGTCCCTCGGCGTGAACCTCTTTTCCTTCACCTCTCTTTACTATCCCCTAAATTTACATTCGCCCAGCAGAAAAGGCTGGGGGTGCCTAGGTTGAAATTTAAGCACATCATGAGTCATCTGGGTCTGTAAAAGTCTGTATTATACAGACTTTCCTACCAGGGCTGGCATTAACCTTTCTGCTTAACATTACACTTTCCCAAAAAATCCAAACATGTCACAGGACGTACATACAACAACTTCATACGCATTCATCACCTCCAACATAAGCAGCAGATAATTTTTCTGGGGATAAAAAACCCCAACCAAACCCGAAATCAAACCTGTTTTTCTCTTGTATCACCTTTAACCTCAGGACATTGATCAAATACACTTTAAATGGAATTTTCTCGTAGCCCAAACAGCGGTGCAAGTCTGGAAAGAGCCGTGAGTTGTAAATAATCAAAAGGCAATGGCTGATAAATGCAAGCACTGCAAATAATTTTCATTTCTGCTTTTAGAAGTAATTCCCTCACACTTATTAGTGCTTTACTGATCATTTATTTGGAAAGGACTTTGTGTCTCCTCAGCTAAAGCATTCCCTGAAAAAAGAACGCCCTATGCAGGGCAGCTGGAATTTGCAAGGCTGAACGGGGGTTGCACGTAAACTAAAATACTACATGTTGTGATAGGTGTGTGGAAAACTCCTTTGGAATGAGCCTGCTCCTCCTTCAAACCCCTTTGTGAGACACAGCCCCCATGGCTGGGCGTGCAATTTATGATGGCAAGGAGTAAGGGAAAGATAAAATTTCCACTTCAGCCATCTTTCACTGTTATTGCTTTTGATTGTTTTGACAGGGCACATTAAAAAAAAAAAAAATCTTATTTTTACCTTCTCTTGTTTTTGTTATACTTTCCTTCGATAGCAGGTCCTCTGAGTTAAAACCCACATCACACACATTATATAGCACCAAATCTGATCCCAGCAGAGACCTGGGAAGAGTCTCCAATAAAACCACACGCACATCCCCTTTTACACCCCAAAAGTCGTTTTGTTTCCTGATGAGAAAATTCCCATTAAGGAGAAACGAAACTCATTTCTGGCTCGGCCCTAGAAGGCGGCACAGCCCCTCCAAAGCAAGAGCAAACAGTTTGCATTAACCTTCCCTCACTCTCAAACGGGCATATGCTGAAGAAACTCTGTGGTTTTTTCCTATTCTATGGACTGAACCCAACGGGGTTTAACTGTGCCACATCCAGAGAGCAGAGTTTGTGTTTAAAGGCGGAATTGTTTTTTCTTTGCCTACACAGGAGCGATACCGAGACAAAACACTGAGCAAATCCACCGTGGCACTGGGCTGCAACTGCAGTGATCCGCCCAGCAGAAGGAAAACCCTATTTAAGCACTTTCTCCAGACACTGACACCTGGCATTCGCTTGGTCTCCACGTTTTAACTTTTACTTGAAAATTACAGGGAAGTTTCGTTTTAAAAAAACACAGTCGTGAACACCGTTCCTTTTTGAAAGAAAAATATTTAGCATTTTTAATGCTTACTGATTTTCCTTTGAAGATTTAGGGGGAAAAAAAAAAAGAATTTTGAATATACTGTTTCTGCAAGGGAACACCGCTCCTCCAAACCCACAACAAGGCTCCAATTTCATTTTAAGTGCTTGCAAGATTAAGACCCTAAAAGCCAAGGGTGCTAACATAATACACTCATTTTATAAAACCGAAGACAAAGGAATCTTGAACAGATGGAGGAAGGCTTCCTCAAAACACAGACCCAACCTCCCTTTACTTCAAAATAAATATATTCACATTATTTTTAAAGGTAAGTTGTGACAACCTTGTTGATTAGTGCAATTCATGTGGCAGCATTCGCTTTTCCCTTGCTCTGTACTGCATACTGAAAATAAGGCAATTAAATGAGAAAATTAATTCCATTAATTAAAAATGTTCAGTCTCAAGCAAGACAGAACGAAATTAAAAATGTTCGGTCTCAAGCAAGACAGAACGATCTGAGTGAGAATTACAGCTGTATAAATGTGCATAAACCAAAATGTTTTCCTTGACATGTACTTTCCTTTAGGAAGGATAAATTTTGCAGCACAAAGCAATGATAATGCTATTTTAACAGCATCATAAAGCTGGAGAGAGATATATAAAAGGTCTGTTTTATCTTTTAAAGAGAAACCCCCTGATGTACCTAGGAAAATTTACAAGTAAAATACCACCCTTCCCTCAAATTCCTTACTGGTGAGCCTGACTGAAAACTCTGGTCAAGTCAGGAAAGAAAATCATTAAACTTTGCCGAATCCATAAAGCACTGTAGCTGGAGTTTCAATACAGATCATTTTATAGTAAAATTAAAATAGAAGCCCTTTTTAATTATATAAAGTGTGCACATTATTACTGAGGAGAGAAATACACGCTTTCCTCAAGAACCATAAAATTGGCTGCTGGGAATTAGACTTCAGCTGCAATTATTATATGGTCCTATAAAGGATATTGAAAGTCTGATAAAATTGCACCCTTGTCATGTAACAGCGATGCTTAATGCTAAATAACCACTCCGCAGCATTCCAGTCATAGCTTCCCCCAAACATCATCGCTCCCTTCTCACACCGTAAAGAAAACACAGCAGGATTGGGGAGCTAAAAGTGTACCTAAATATTTGAAATACCAAACGAACAGGTCAAAAGATATGTAAAGCCAACTTAAGGCAAAGCAACACATGTGATAAATGAATACTGATGGCTGTTTATAAAGGAAAGCTCTCCATGGATACCCACCCAACCTTCCGTGGATACTGCCCAACCATGGATACTGCCCAGCGTAGCAGACGACACAGGATGAGAGGGAAATAAAAAAGAGCAACACAATGAAGCAGAGTGACAAAGACCAGTGCCATGCATTCCTCGTGGCTGCTTTCCTTCTCCTTGCAGCGTGTGCTGTAAACTGTGAGTATTTGTTACGCCTGCACACAGCTACAGGAGACTGGCTGGACGTCTGGGGTTTGCTTTTACCTCGGACCTCCAGGTAAGAGCATGGGCCTAACACCTGGAGATATTCCTCATCCCACAGACTCCATCACACTCCCAACTCAGCCAGGCTGAAGTTTTTATGTGCATTAAGAATATCAAAGAAATATTTCTGTGACAGGTGACGTAAGGCACGTGCAGGGGATGGCGGGGCAAGAGAGAGGCTGTGGGGTGTGCGAGCAGGGCTGTAAATTTTGCTCCTGCAAATGGAAGAAAAGAGAAAATTCTTTCTCCTACAAAGAAGTCCTGACAAAGTCCCTCACCATTTCAACAGCATGGGTGGGATGTAAATCCTACCTTCTCCTCAAGGCTTTGGTCTGATCTGCTGCTCAGATCCCAGCACCTGTGATCGTGCCAGGCTTCAGAAAGAAGCCTCTGCCCAAGAGCACGTGAAGGATCCCACACAGCTCTTGTTTGACACCACTTCTCAGTCGTGAAAAAAGCCAGACTATTCCAAATCAAACCTACTCAGCTCCCAAATTATGGCAGGAAACTGCACCGTGTGTTAGTGCGGAGATGGAGGGGCTGCGGTGCCTCTCCCCAGCGCTCACTGCTGGGCTCCCAGGCTGCAGATATGTTGGGAATGTTTTCATGGAGGGGTTTCTTTCCAAGCCAGAGCTGTGGGTGCCCATCCCATGCCCACACTGCTCGTGCCAGGCAAACTGCCTGTGACGGTCGGGACCCTCGCCGAGTTATCTGCTCCTCCCATGGCATGAGCAGGTGGCCAAAGGGAGCTGTTCTGCGTTCAGTGGAATGTTACTGAGGCTCTGAGCAGGAAATAAGTGAAGGAAAAGTCACAGACCACAGCTGACTAACATAAAAACAACATTTCTGGGGCAGTTGTGGCCCAGGAAGAGCGTGGCGAGTCCCTGAATCCCTACAGAGGGACTGGACACTGGGCACTGCTCAACTACAAATGGGAAAGCATGAAAATTTACATTTGTTAGCTCTGACTGAGCATCTGAAAACATTGACCTTCCAACCAGGCAATCATTAAACTAAAACATAAAAAAATTAGTTTTTGTTTGAAGCATGCATGAAATGCGCTCCTTAAATGGTAAAACCAGTAAAGGGCAGGGTACTATGAAGCCTTAAAAGTATTTAAAAGTATTAATTACACCTCAAAACCCCTCTTGAGGTATTTTGAATATTATATATAATGCTAATGTTTTATAAAAGTATAAAATGACACACACAGAGTCATGTGCCAACAGCTCAGTCAGGCCAAGATGTGGCAGTGGAGACTTGGGCTCCTCACTCCCTCTCAGCTGTGGGTACAGTTGCAAAAAGAAAAATCTGTTCAGGCCGTTATTTATTTACCACTGGGGAAAACAAAAAAATCAACTCTCAAAATGTAAAAAGAAATGAACTGAAACCAAATGCCAAACAAAGAAAGTTCGGATGCCAAACAAAAGGGAAGTTGAGAACACATACAATAAAGGCCTCTGAATAAAATTTATGATCACACTTACAGTGCACAGAACTGAAATTTGGTAGCGATTTACTTTTCAGTAAGGCTTTTTCTTTTGTTTTTTTTGGAAGGCATGAAAAGTTTTCTCTGTCCTTTAAAAGTACAAATATCGCTGTCTCTTGGTGAAGCTTCGAGATGCATTTTTTTTTGTTAAAATTGTCTGTACCCTCTAACAAACAAAATACTGAGGATCACACAGTAGCATCATAATAGAAATTGATTCATACAAACGTTACCATGTAAATGCAATGAGAAGTCATGAAATGTGCCACAGTCGAGGTTCTCTCCATCAGAAACAATACAGGAGAGTATCAGTTCCACAACAAAACCATTGCTCGTATTTACCTTGTTAAAGGCAGGAAAAATGCCCAGTAGCATTCACACGAACACGAACCATTAGTTTCTCAGAATAAGGGAATAATTTGCTTACCTGGAACATCAATTAATCTCTTATAAACATTCAAGAAGGCTGCCTCTGCTTCTTTGCTTCGTTTGCCCAATGCGTCAATCTAAAAGGGGAGATGAGTAAAGAGGCTTTAAGACTTGTTCCAATACAACTCTCACACTCAGAGCTATAAATATAAATTAATAGATTTCATGTTAAACTGGTAAGTACATAAAAAGGGAACCCGAGTCTCCTGTGTACAGCTCCTCTAGAAGCAGCCTTAAAAGACTGTTCCTGCTACATTTGTACTGAATATAATTTAAAGTCCATTTTTCAGCACAATAACAAGCATCAGTATTTTTATGAACACTCCTGCCTGTTTTGATTCTTTACTTTAAATCTTTACAAAAAGCCTGGTATTTGCCAGGCAGATTCTCTCCTCAACAACTGTTTTCCTTTACCACTTATTGAGATCTGACGCAGCAAACGGAACTGCGGCCACTTCTGATGTCCCACTCTGCCTTTATTGTGGTAAATAAGATTTTTCTATTATTTCCAATAAGCCTGTGAGAGGATGAAAAGATGAACTTGTTGAGCACCCTATGATACTTAACACTAAATAACTGTGAATCTTCTACATGCAAAGAAGTTTTCTAATACAGCTCAGGCACAGTCTGAGTCTGCACTCCTGAGCTCCTCTGGCCAGCTTCTCCTTGTGTTCTGCAACAAACACAATACTCATCTAAGAACTTATTTTTATCATTTTATTATTTCCCCCTACGTCTGTATTTTCATCTAAAACTCCATTTTACAAGGAAAGGCAGCTCAGCGGCTCTGAGAATAAAATTCTTATTCCACAGCAACTTTTTTTGGTAAACATCTATTTTCCTATTGTACTAGAAACCAGAGGATTAACTACTACTAAATATTGACAATAAACAACCAAAGTGACTCAGGATCAGATCCAGTGAATTAATACTCCAAAGCAGAGGGACAGAAAGGGAAACAGGAAAGCCTGACACAGCTCTGTGGCAGCTTACCCAAATCAGGAAACCAAAGGCATGGAGATTATCGTTCCCATATTTTAATAAAAGGCAAGGAAGGATCTGAAGAACTGCGGATACAAAGGCCTGATATCAATTCTTCTGTGTATTTGAAAGGCAGTGAATATTATGGAACCATTTAAAGGTGCGGACGTCACCGCGGCCTAAAAAAAGGAAGGCCCTGTCTGAAAAACGTCCTTGAATTCTTTCTCTACATTATTGATTCGGTAGATAAGGCAGAAACAATGGCCAGAGTTTACTGTATCTGTATTTCAGGAAAGTATCTGATATTTTATTCTGCAGGAGGGGGATTTGCAGCCCTGCAAAGCGTGTGACCGAGGCAGGGCTTTGCCAGCGCTCGGGCTCGGGATGCCAGGGAGAGGAAGCGCGCAGGGAGGAGGGGAGATAAAGCAGGAGGGTGCTGCGGGGTCAGCCCCGGTGCCACTCGTGTTTACTTTGTACTGAAATGCCTCTCTGAAGAGAAGGGAAAGATTTGGGAAGGGAGAGGGGGGCAATCCTACAACGTGGACGATTGAAAGAACGGAGGGAGTCGGCGTCGGAGCGCGGCGCGGGACGGCGCGGGGCCGGTGGGGATCAGCCTTACGGCTGGTAAGTGACTTGTAGGGATCATTAGGGGCAGGATTAAGGCCAGAAAACCAAAGGACAAGGACAATCGTAGAAATCACACGGAAGCACAATGCACAACGTATAAGCCAAGAAAAGACTTGGAGGGGAGGAGGGGTCAAGGAGGGAAATAAGGACACGGGCAGCGTCCGCGCAGCATTTGGCAGCAGCAGCAAGGAAATCTTGGGAGATACGGCGAGAGGCTGGGAAGAGACGAGTTCTGGCAACACAATACAAGGTTTTATTTAAAGAAATAAACCAAGTTCCTCTTTCACTTACATCCCCCCAGGATCTGGATTAATTTATGGAGATGGGTGGAGGTGTGGTGTAACTGAAACCTGACCTATTTGCAACTTATCAAAAGGTATTGGAAAAGCGATAAATGAGCATCAGATGTTGAAATGATGGAGGACGTGGAGAGCAGATAGAAATTCTCAAGAAGAGCTGGCCATGCTGGTCTTTCAGAGTTTACCAAGAAAGACCACGGAAAGGCACTGGAGTCTCCAAGGGCATCTGACATGCAGCAGAGCAAGGGATTGATGGCTGCGAACAACCCACTTAATAATTTGAATTTGAGCAAATTCACAGATGGACTGATGCTCATTAGGGAACGAGAACAGAAGCAATTCGGAGAGAACATTTTCACACGAGGAGTACTTGAAATGAGCCTGTGGAACGAAGTGCCAAAGGCAGGGAGGCCCCGGGATGTGTAAATCCATGCTGGGGAGTGTCAGGCACCGCTCGGGGATGGGGTGAGAAGGAAGGGGCACCACCAGGGACACTTGTGCAGTTGAGCTGTTTCATGGGTGCACAGAGACTCTCTGAAGGCCAAACCACACCATATGTTACACTTCTGGACTTCAACGTTCCCACATACAATTTTCTCTCGCTGCTGCTCGGCAGAGAGCAGCCAAATTTAAATTACTATTATTAAATACAATTAGCATTACAGCACTGATTCTGTACTGTATTTTGAAAAATTCATTTGCCCCTTTTATGAAAAGCAAAGCATTTAAAATGCTTCCATTTCTGGGAAATAACAGGATGGATTTGTTTTCCTATTACAGTTTTTCCACATTTTAATAAAGAACATTTGTACTTTTATTCTCTCTAAGTATTATAGAAGGTATGGTTTATTTGCTCCTTACCAGTTATAGAGTGATGGAAATATAAACCAGATTTGAAACAACATCTTCCACGGAGATCAGAGACTTTCCAAAGGAAGCAGTTTGTAAATCACAGGTATTTTACACCTTTTTTTCGCCCCCAAATTCAGAACCAGAATTCCAACAGTCCCACCAGGCAGAAATATGGTTTTATGTTTTAGTTGTTAAAAAAAATAAATCAGCCTGTCTGGTTTAAAGTTCTACTAAAAATGAGCACTGCAACTAGTTTATAGCTTAAAATAAAATTTAGAAAAAGCACCATGACAACTTTAACTGGAATAAAAAAAATAATTAAGCTTGCCAGCAGCCAGGTGCATAAGGAAATAGGGAAATATGGGAGGAAAAAGACATCAAAAATAGCAAAATATAAATGAAGTCCAGAGAGAGAGGAAACAGAGGACTGAAATGACATGGAAACATTTGGAAGTTCACTGAAAATTTTTCAAATCAAAGTAAAATTGGTTCAGGAGCCAACAAGGCTGAGCTGCAATCAGCTCACATTAAACCGTTGAACTACATCATAAACTCTCGCTGAACATTTTTATTTGACTCTAAAAACTTCAGGGACCCTGAAAGAAGTCAACTTATAATTACACTCGCGTTGTCTTGACACGAGCTTAGCTCCAAATCTTAATTTATCTAAACCAGGCCCCATTATGTCTTCTCTGAGCAGAAAGAAACAACAGTGACCTCTGTATTCCCCACCACCCCCATAAACATATGTTCACTTTTAAGTTTTGGCATCCTATTTGTCTTGATAATACCACTGGCGCTGCAGTGAGATAACAGAACTGAGACACCAGGAATCCTCCCTGCTCAGCACAGCCTTCATCTCACTCTTCATCCCTAAAACATCGCCGGAGCTACGCGGAGGAGCCGCGGCCAGACACCGGGCTGAGACCGGTCCTCCTTGGATCCACCTTGTTTTTCCAGCTCAAGTGCTCTCCTGAGTTGTTGCTCAGGGTACCAAGGTCACCCCACAGGCTGACTGTCTCCCCTTCCCCTCCAGAATCGTCTCCCTCCAACCTGCCCGTGAAGATCTCCGTGGTCTGATCCCACTCTCCATTGCTTGTTGCCTGACACTGCTGGCTTGCTCCCCCAAAAACATGCATGGCCCAGCTCAGGAGCATTTGGTGCCAGTCTAATACCCACTGCACCTGGCTAAAATCAAAATATCATCGATGAAATCCACAGATTTTTCTCCACATTTACGTAAGCACCATAAATCTGGCACCTATGCCAGGGAAGGTGCTGAACGCAGGTTTATCTGAATGTTGCCTCTTTCAGCTATGTCCAGCCCAGTTCAGAAAGATAAAAGCAAAGCCTGTGGCTTTACTTTGGAATCTGTCACTTTTTATGCAGTAGGAAATTTCAGCATCAATTCAAGTCTGATGCTCACTGCCCCCCAACCTCCTGAGCACAGGTCCGCAGGGCTGGGATGCTCTGGGCTGTATGAACGTGGCGCTGCCTCACGGACTGCGGCCAGACTGAAGGATGCACCAGTCTGTTCCTGAATTTAAAGATGGAACAGGATGATGAAGCTCTCTGCAAGGAAGCTGGACTGCCAGATGCCAGCACATCCTGCACTGACACTTAAATCCTCTGAACGGATGGGTATCAGCACATTAACACATTTCAGAGCACGAGACCGGCACATGTGCTGCTCGTCTCGGAGCCGCTCGGATCATTCGGCAGAGCGGGATGATTGGGATGCTGATCCCAAAGACAGCTCCTCGGTGAGGGGCTCCCAGTGCTGTGTCTGTCTGGAATTACCAGGGCACTGGTGATTTACTCTCAGTACCACCATCACAAGTGTCCACACAACCGTGCTAAATATGAACTTTGCACTCCCAGCTCTTCCACTTATCCTCGCAGTTCTCCGATTTAATTCTCACTCTCGTTAACCACCTTAGCATGTCTTTTACTGTTCTGCACACAATCTGGAACTAATTTATCAAGTAAAAAGAAATTATTTAAAAGAGAAGTTATTTTTCTTTCTGATTTTTAATAAATGGATGCCTTAAGGAGACACCCATCCCTCTTCCCTTACATATCTTCTGTCGTATTGTTTTGCATCACGAAGTTTTTCCATTTGTCTTCAATTACTTCAAGTTACCAAAACACCATTAAGAACTGGAAGAACCATACAAAACAAAGGGAAAAGCACGAGAACAACTCATTAAAGCACCACTCTTTTAAGCCATGCTGTATTCTTGAATAACTGCTTTCGAATCGAATGGTGGCTGTAGCAGGAGTATTAATGCATCAGTCTTGCTTTGAAGCCTTTACAGTACAGTTGGCTTGACTTCCCTTTCTTAATACCAAGAGATATCTACATTAGTAAATAAATTAATAAAAAAATAACATTTTAATTTACAAATTAATAAAAATATATAGTTCACCATCCTTGTTAATTTATTTTGCCACTGACAAAAGAAAAAGTAAAAAATTCTTATTTTTAGCTTTGTTCAATTAAACCACTTTTGAAGCAAAATGAAAAAGAAATTATTTCTGTGCAGTTGCTTAAGGCATATGGTGTGGATTTTAGCTGGGCTATAAATTCTTTAACTGAATTAAGGACTTCACAGTGGATCCAATACCAATCTGTTTAACGAAGCTGCTCGGGTCGGGACGTAGGTACAGCACCAGGAAAGAGCCTGGGAAGGGCACGCCTGCCTCACCAACTTGTTGGTTTAACCTCAGGTTAAGCAGAGAGCTTTAGGAAGGACTCGAACCCCTCAACTTTTCAATTCTGTTCCCTCCACTGCGAAACAGCTGCAACCTTGAACCCTTAAAACCTCCTCTTCCTTTCATGCCCAGATAAATCCTGATTTTCCCAGACAAACAACGCTGCCATCCCCCGAGGAATGTTCTCACAGGACAGCTTCTTGCTGCTTTCCAATCTTTGATCTTCCTTCCCAGTAAAACAGCCCAGCCCAACATGTGCCTGCAGATATTGACAGCAGAGCCACAGCTCTGATTAAATCCTGTTTGCCACCCTGCCTTTGGATCAGCGGGTGTGCTGTCCCTGCTGGACCTCTCCTGGAGCCTTGGATAACCCACCTGCCTCCCTCCCCACCTCTCTCTGCATTTCAGAGCAGGTTTCCTGCTCTCACCCAGCTCCCAAGCCATCCGTGGGGCAGGCAGGGAGCAGCCCTGCTCTCTCCTCCTGCCCCTGCCATAGCATGATTCAGCTCAGTGGCTCGGTGAAAAGCTAAGGAAGGAGAGGAAGAATTAATTTTCCATTGTGCTGGCAAACTGAACTGACTCATCCTGTGCACTCGCTGGGCTCAGCACGAGGGAGGAGGTGGGGACCTGGGGCTGGGGCAAGGACACCCCACGGCATCGGTCCCTCACCCACATGGACTGGGAACGGCACAAAACCAGAGTGACAAGGAAGGGAGGGCAAAAGGAGGCTCAGAGTGCCAAATGTTACCGAAATTCCCTTTTATCGATCAATCTTGACAGTATGAAAGTGGATTAACTTTGTTAGTGTCTCTATTACTCATATTATACACTCTGATGTAATGACACATTACAATTTCACTGGAGGCTTTGGTGCATTTCGTGCTCAAGTAAAACAAACCAAAGGACAGCCTGGTCCTGGAAATGAGGACTTTGCTCATGGAAGCTTATAGCTGTCCACAATGGATAAAGGATATCCTGAACACCAAGCTAATGCCAACATCCCAGCCCCTCTGGCACATTATTTAAACCCTCACAGTGTTTTCTGGTGTCACAAACCACTAACTCCAGCAAGGCTGACCCCAGGGATGCCTGGATCCATAGACAGGCAGCAGGAATGCTGTGGAATTAGGGCTGATTTGCAAAGTTTCACTCCAATTAGTAGGTGTGGGTGCTAGTGATTGGTCAAATTGTGTTGTACCTGAACTTTAAGGGGTGTAAAAACCTTGTGTGAAACCAGATATGGGGTGCCCCAATTTGGCTGCACAATGAGTAATTATTTACCCTTGTAATTCTACACTTTGCGTCCCAGCCTCTCTCCTCAAGTCAGCACAGGCCAGCCGTGAATTTTCTTAATGCTAAAAAGGTAAAACAGAGAGCTGACCTCTAAACAGAGGACACATCCTTCCCCAAAAATTGAAGGAACATCTTTCTAGTGAACACATGACTGAATCATTTGTTCTGTCACTAAACAGGGAGATGTCAGAGCTTGCCAGTTCTGATCCTTGCGGTTCTGTGAGAGCATAAGGATGGAGAACATATCCAGCCATGGCCAGCCCAGCCACGCCTGGTGTGGGAAATGGGGCGAGGAGGAAGGGGAGAAAGCCAGGGCAGAGCAGCCTGGGCTATCCCACATCACCCCCGGCTTCCCAGCAGCAGGAGCTACGTGTAAAAGGTGAGTGGGTGCTCTCACCTGCCCGTGCACCTCCCCTCCTGCCTCTGGGCCGTGACCTGGAACCCGCAACCACTCCTCTCCCTCCTGGATGATCCAAACTTTTGTTTAGGTATTTTTAAAAAAATTCGGTGAGAGGAATCCGTGCAGGAAGGAGCTCATTAAGCACCGTTGTGCAAAATCCCCCTGCACATAAATACCAGGATGCCACCTTTTCCCAGTGTTTTATACTGAGCTCACCCTCTTGCTTCTCTTTTATCACAAAGCAAGACCAGACACCAGCTTGTATAGAGCCTCATAGTAAATCTGCAATAAATAGAGGTAATTCTGTAATAAATACAGAGGTAATTCTGTAATAAATACAGAGATAATTCTGTATTTGGAGAAACAGGGACTGGATTATAACGACACTCGGCAGAATACCTCGCCCGGCCCAGCCCTCCCATCCCCATTCCTTCCAGCACACTTCAAGCTCTCTTTTTTTCCCCCTGAGGATGAGAAGACACTCCTGACCCTGCGAGCTGCACCAGTGCTGCCTGTCGGAATCCTGGATAAAGTGAATTTCCCACCACTGTTCCCGTTCCCCCCGAGCGCGTGGCAGCGGCACAGCGCGCCTCGGTACAGACGGCCCACCAGCTGCCAACAGGAATTTCAGCACTTTGTCAATTATGTAAAAATAAGAGGATTTGGGCTGATCCTCCCCAAAGTTACCCTGGTAGTCTCTGCTGTCTTGGTACAACTTGCCTGCAAGTTGGAGAGGAACCTGCAAGAGCTTCCGGGAAGGTGCACGGCGCCTGTCGCTGCCTCTGGTGGGATGTGTAAGGTTTGGGAGTTTGCCTGTTATCCCCACAGCTGAGAGCTGTCCCAGGAAGGAAAAAGGGATATAACAGGAGAGGCTCTGACTGTATTTGAGAGTCTCTGCAGTTCTGTCCCTCCCCTGCAGTTCAGTGTCTCCTCTCGGGGACGCTTTCGGCCCTGCAGCAGCCGCCCCACGTGCTCAGCAGGGAGAGCTCATCCGCCCGTGAGATGCTGGAGTATATTTAAATCACCTTCCTCAGGAAAGATGTTGTTTAAACTGCAATCAAGCCAGCCAAAAATAAATAAATAATCATTTACACACTTTTGTAAACAAAGAAATGAAAGTGCCGTGGAGCTGTGGTTACCCCAAGAGCAGGTCACGACCTCTCCCCGCTTTGGGGAACAGAACTGAGATGCAGAGTGGACTTTGAAAGAGAATGAACTGCCAAGAATATTCACTTTTGGTAAATAGAAGGTTTCGATGGGACTTCCACTGAAAAGCAGGGAGGCTCCGGGCCCAAACACGAGCGCTGGATTTTGATGTATGCTGTTGACTTCCCCAACACAGAGCAATTTGTAATAGCTTTGCCACGCTGTTGTTTTCAAAGCTCCTGCTACATCACAAGCATTTATTTCTGACCACAAAATTACATTTATTCAACAGAAAGCAGCTCAGGGTCTTTAAGAGGTTAACTTCTGGAGTGCTTGGCTGCTCTCCAGCCTCCCTACGAGCATCAGTGCTAACGCAAGGCACACAACAGCACCCAGGCTGGCCGTGATTAATAGAGTGCTGAACACGCTGCTTTCCACATACACACACTTTTCATTCCCTTGCTTCCATAGATCATGGAATTATCCTCAAAATATCTGACTGAAATTGAATTTGGCTTCTCTCTCAACCGTTCATTTCCTATGTTATGCAAGGTTATATCCTTTTCTGCATGAGCAGAACCAAACCAGCTGCAGCTTTTGAGAAGAAAATGTGTTTTCAATTATGAAGTTGGCCTGAATATTGAACCACAGTTCTACTGCTGCTCTAATTGAGCCATCATGGAGTGAACGTACAGGAAAGAAATTGTATTAATTAGGTTTGGAAATTTAACATAAGGAAATTAAAGGGGGTAAAATAAAAAAAAAAAAAAAAAAGAGTATCAGCGCAGGAATAGTCCTTCAAAATGCAGAAGGAACATAGGTCTGAAGTGGTTTAGGCACACACATTATTAGAGTACTCCTTCAAAGACATGATTAGTAGTTCCAGCACATCAAACTGATTTTCAGCTTCTGTTGTCTGCATATGGAAAATTATTAAATTACTCGACTGACCAAATTAATAGTTTAAAGAGCAATTCAGCTAAGTGGGGAGCCAGAGTGGTCTCATCAGAATGGCAATACCCTTAAAAGTACTTGCTCTGGGAGAAGAATATGAGAAATTGCTTTCACAGACATCAAGTCCAGCACGTTGTTTTGGAGTCTGTGCCTTAGAGGGTTCTCCAAATGAGGGATTACTGCATTACTGTTGGACAGTGCTCTTATGCCACATGAAAAGAATGCTAATGACCTCAGGAAATCCTTTCCCAGCCTTAAAATATCTGTCTGATGACTTCACAAATACGGATTCCAACATTAGATTTCCATACCACAACTTCAGTTCTGTAAATTAACATAGCCCAAAGAACATCTCTTCTTCTTGCTTCTTTTCTTTTTTTTTTTCAGATTTCATGTACAAATATCCATCCACTGATGTACCCATGGTAAAGCACAGTGACCTACCCAAAACACAGCTTATTCAGATGGCTGCTTGCAGCAGTGCCTTGCAAATGATATATAATAATCATGTCCTGATTGTGTGATAAAGCTCTTTATCCTTTGCTGATTCTGTCCTGTATTTAGCCCAGCACAGGGAGAGCAAACCATTAATAAGTTGCATCCTCAAGTTAATGGCAAGAAAAAGGAAAAGCAAGACAGCGATTTAAGATCGAAATGACAGGAATTTTACACTTCTGAAATTAATGACTTTTAACTGTCTTGCTCACAATAGCCTATTTACACCACCCAGACCTTAAATCTTCCAGGGAAGGCAGAAAAGTTACCCACAGATTTCAAAAGAACAATACCATCAGCTCTGGAGCAGACACAACATTCTGTTAAATTAGAAAACTGCCTTCAAATTTCCATTAAGATCCTAAATAAGGAAAAAGTACTATAATAAAACTATTCTCCAGTGATGAATTAATAGGGGCTCATGCTGAACTAGGAATGCATTCGAAAATTTGTAGTATGCTAAATTCCATTTCATAGTGCTTTTACTTTAACTCTTATCATAAAAAATCCAGTTACTTAACGCACTGAGATCTATCCAAAAAAAGTTATTTCCAAGTACTAATGGAAACTGAATATTTGATAACTGGAACAGTTTTTATCTGAATGAACGAGATAAATAACTGAGGAATACAAAATGTTCTGCTTTGTCCGGTACTTATAAATTCATATTATATAAAGGAGAAGTACTGGGGGGAAGTATCAATATTCCATGCTCAAACTGAAGAGGAAAAATTGGCTACATGGACCTGTGGGTTTGTTTAAAAAAGCCAACTGGCCCCAGGTTTACCAACAGCTCCCCTAAGTCGTGCTTGGGAGGGGACATAAATACCTGAGCTTAACTTTCCCTCTCTCCAAGTCACGTTAGGCTCACCCAGGCACAGTTCAAGGACAGTTTAAGTCAATCTGAACTGACACATTTTGTGCTGCTCCTGACCCTGGCTGTGCTCTCCTGGCCTCTCCCTCGCACTGAGCTGCTGCTCTGCACCCACCTGGCGGGAAACTAAGCCAGCAAAAAAGGGGAAAAAATCCCCCAACTTTGTGCTAAACGTGGGATCACACCAGAAGAAGTGCTGGGGAAGGGCAGGGGGTGGGGAGCAGGAACACAGCAATATCCATGTAAAGCTGCTTAAACACCTGGGCTCGTTAGGGAGCTGCCTCCATCCTCTGATCTGCTGCCCCTCCCCAGAGCCCAGAGCCCTGCGGACAGCCAGCCCACGTGGGATTGGCAAAAGCCCCCTTCCCTTCTGATGTGGAATCTAATTTATTATTCCATGCAGAAAGCACCTAATTCTGTCTAAGAGCAGAGTTTGAGCAAAGGATGGGGCAGCAGCAGCAGCAGTGGGGGTGGAGCCAGGAGTCAGGGGGGAAAATGTGGTGGAGACTGGCCCACAGGGAAATGGGGAAGCTACATCAGGCAAGGACCCTTTTCCTCACTTCTGAGCGAGCAGCTGGTGGTGCCCCAAAGCTCCATATTCCCACCCTCAATGCCTATGGAGGCTGCTCCTACAGCATTCCCAACCTCCTGCTCCAGGACACTCTCTCTCCAGCAGAAGGGGCCCTAGAAAACATTTACTCTCACCACTTCTCCACCTGCCTCTGTTTCATTTACTCACCGGTGTTGATATTGAAAAAAAACCCCGCCAAAATCATAGAATCATTAAAAGGCTTGGGTTGGAAGGGACCTTAAAGCCCATCTCATTCCAGCTCCCTCGCCTCATGCACCTTCCACTAGAGCAGGTTACTCGGAGCCCCATCCAGCCTGGCCTTGAACATTTCCAGGGACAAATCTGGGGCTGAAAACTGACGTCTGTGTAGTAAAAGCAGGAAACCTCTTGCCCTATTCCTCCTCCCTGCTCACATCCCATCCCACAGGTACTGCGTGACCAAGAGGTCCCTCTGACAACTCCTCCCAGGACATTAAATATCACCTGACAGGTAATAAATTACTGCAAGGCAATCCCAGGGGGCTGCTGGGGTGAGTGTCCTGTTCCCAGCAGTGTTGCTCCCTCTGAGCCTCCCAGGGGACAGGAATCGAGGCATCTCCAGTGGATTTGAAATGGAGAGAAGCCTATTTGCTTAACAAAACTTGTTTTTGAGATAGCCAGAGCAGTCATCTCCTGATGTTTTAGAAAGTCAGCCTTAACAACAACCAGAAACCAGATCCATATCCTGAACAATCAAATATAACTCAACAGAACAGGCTCATATCTTCGGTATTTTGATTTGTCTCCAAAACAAGATACAGTAATTACATCTATAATCAAATACCATAATTCACAGTTTAATGTGGTGCATTTATGTAGTCAATCATGATTAGTTCAGGTTTTTTAGGTTTCTGAAACCCCGTCTCGATTAGAGAGACTGGAATCACCAGCTCAGAGATTCAGCAGCACAATCTTTTAATGTATTTGTGCTTCATTTGCGTAAAAGGGGATTTCCACAACAAATTTTACTCTGGTGAGGTTGAATTTATACCAAAATAAAATTCACTTTTATATCAGTGAAGCAAAACTACAGGAGAGGAGTGTGTGTGAGCCATACCAAGGTAACAGGGAGCTGTCTCCACCAGGGAAGATCTAATGGGAGAATCTCCTCCTCTGTAGCCAAATGTAAATTTATGCTTCTTACTTGATCCTCAGACATTCCCTTCATTAAAGAACAGTGCTGAAAGCACACATGCACTTTTCAGTCAGTGCACTGCAAGCTTGAAACTGAAGTGAAAAGGTTCTAAGAGCGCTGCAATGCACTCGGAGCAATTTTAAAGTGTAAATTTCCATTGGCAAACAGACTCACGCAAGTCATTCTTTCTTCTCACAAATGTCTATTGGATATATCAAGGACAAAGCCGTCCTGTTTATTTATTTATTTCTAGCAATACTTGGGAAATCAGGTTGTAAAGCAAAAAATACCATGCTGCTTTTAAATGAGGGATTATTGCCTAGCTGGGACACAGATTTAGCAGGATGTAGAAGTGATCAGGAACACAAGCCTCACTAAGGGGAGCTGTGCACTTCAATCCCTATCCTGAAAACACGCTCCTGAACTTCCCTGTGCTGATGGGAACTGCCACAATCTAAAGTCAGGGAACAACCCATGGACTGAGGAAGTGCTGGAACACAATTCTTGAGGGGCAGAGCTCTGTAACGTGTGAGCTCAAACCTGCATCCACCACCCCACGCAGGCACGGAGCTTTACAAGGACAAATGTGATTTCCAACCTCCCTCCCTGACGCCTTCCGAGCGGCAGAACCACGGCTCCCATCTGGCCACAGTGAAAATGGAAAACTCTCTAATTGGCCCAGCTGCCTTTGCCTATAGAAACTCTTCAGAATAACAACAGTTGGCCTTTAAACTCGTGAGCACTCTGCTTGTGTGTTCTGGGTGAGTGCTGCGAAGAGAAACCCAAGTTGGAGCCAGCACCGGAGCCGTTAACGCTTTCTGCTGCCTTTCCCACAAACACCTGCCAGCCCAAGGCTTTCCATCAGCCCTCTGGAATACAATGTTCTACAGCTGAAAAGCTTTGCAGGGAGAACGATTTGCAGTATCTTTATGTTTTATGAGTGCACTACATTGCGTTCATCAAGAGCTCAACCTGTAGGGTCAGTGAGGCCCAGGAGCTGGATGTGCCACCTGGGTCCCTGCCACGGTGACAGGAGGCTCAGGGAGGCTCAGGGAGGCTCAGAGCAAAGTGATGTGAGCGGTTCAGATTGTCCAGCACAAACCCAGCCTATCACACAATCACAGAATGACCTGGGTTGGAAGGGACCTTAAAGATTATCTTGTTCCACCCCACTGCCATGGGCAGGGACACTTTCCTCTATCCCAGGTTGCTCAGAGCTCCATCCAACCTGGTTTTAAGCACTCCCGGGGATAAGGCAGCCACAGCTTCTGTGGGCAACCTGTGCCAGGGCCTCCCCACCCTCACAGGAAAGAATTTCTTTCCAATATCCAGTCTAAACCTACTCTCTGTCAGTTTGAAGCCACTCCCCCTTATCCTGTCACTATGTGCTCTTGTAAAAGGTCCCTCTCCACCTTCAGGCTCCCTTCAGGGGCTGGCATTCCCTGCACACACAAAATGCTGAGCCCCGAGGGCTCTGTGCCCACCTGGCCACACACACCCTGCCAGCACAGCAGGCTCACGTGAAGCAGCACTGAAAACACCATGAGAAGCAGAAGAAGCTCTTACCTCTCCCTGGAAACTCTTCAGTAATGGAGCTACCTGTTTGCGCAGGTCCTGGAAGACAGAAGCAGGAGATTCCATCAGAAAACCCAGGAAGGACAAGTCATCATCACGTTTTTCCTGACATTATTTTCGGTTCTCAAGCGTTACTTAAATTCTGATCGCATTTTATGGGAGCTTTGATTAAAATAGAATTATACCTGGAGTTCACTTTGAGCAGGTTTGAATTTCCAGTTTGACATACACCTGCATCTGCTGCAAATGGTATTAATTATCCAAACTGTGGTGGTGCTGGGTAAGCACTGAATGCCTTCAGTCTCCTAATTCAGCTGAAACATTAATGAGATTAGCAGTAAATGCCTCTATCTACCTCCACAGCAGCTACACCTCTGAACTTATGCCAAGGAAATTCCCACAAATGGAAGCCAGGCTTAAAGGAAGATGACTCTGGACCATCATTTCAACTGAGAGTGTTGCCATTCTGTAAAATCTCTGTTTTATTTATTATTTTCCCAAGAGTGCTCTGGCTTTAGTCATCAGAGAACTGGAGCACATTGAAGATGACAAGTATTATTTGTTGGTTTCTGTGTAACTCAAAATTGCTTCTTCCAAACTACAACACACTTAGTGCTACAAAATTCATTAAAATACTGCCCGCAGAACCACTCTAAAGGTTTACAGCATATTTTTACTTAGCAATTGAGATAATTTAGGACAAAAAAGGTATATTTATCGTACATAACATTTCCTATGGCTTCACTTCTAAGCTGGTTTGGCTCTAATTCACTTACAAATTCCATAATTCTTATTACGTGTGTGCCTGAAGAATAAAATCCAGCAGCTTTGCAGAGGACACTGTTAGTCATGCACAGCCAGAATGCTGCACTCCTGCTTTTGCCACTGACAAGGCACAAGCAGCCACTTCAGGGTGCACTTACACCTGGGAGTAAATCTGGGAGCGTTATACACCAGTAACACAACGCTGCATCACTCGGGAGGGCAGCACTGATGCTGCTGCAGGGAAAAGGTGGAATTCCCATCCTTGGAGATTTCCAAGGCTCAGCTGGCCAGAAGCAGTGCTAAATGGGTGCTAAAGACCCATTTTTAGGGCCGGGTGAGGTTTGGTCAGGCTCTGGACAACCCCTCCAACCCTGAGTCCTGCGATACTCGGAATTCTGCCCACAACTGGGACAGGCACAAACTGCTTCAGTAACCACGAAATCTTCCCACCTGCACACAGGCTGAGCTACCTGAACCTCGTGCAGGGGGTCACAAAGACATATTTGAAGTATTTTCTCTACCTAGAAAAGGATCTGTCGAGGCCTCGAGCTTTTTGGAAAAGAAGTTGACCTTAAAAAGTTGGGAAATTCTCTTTTCCAACACATTTACTTTTACATCCACAGTCATGCAACATATTGGACGTTAAACCACTCACCAAAACACTCTCAGCTCTGGATTTAATCTGATTTTCCTGAAGGAAAAGTAGGCTTTTGAGAGAAGTGATTTTTGTCATTTAAATGACAAGTCATGCAGAGAGTCGGAGTATCAGGAGTTCTCCCACTCCCTGAGAAATGGCTTAGGGGGCCCAAGGCAAATGAAGCTATCAAAGACAAATGATCAGCCAAATTTCACTTCTGACATGGTTATTGCACTAAAATACAGCTTAATCCCCATCAAGTCAAGGATAATATTGCAGCTTTCTGAGCTCTCTCTTCGGACCGAACCAAACCGTGCTTCTGTTCTCAGGCCAACTCAAGCCACCAAAATTTTTCCTGATACATCCTGCTGCCTGTTTTGGGACAGAAAAAGGTTGGACACTGTCCTTGTGGATCACAAACGTCTACAAATTACACTTCTACCAAAGCAAACTGGCAGGTTGAGCAGCTTTTCCCCACTCCCTGCCTCCCCAGGGAGACCTGAGGGCTGTGTCCCTTTTAGAACATGTTTTCTTTGTAACCTGATGATGCTGACATTGAAGAAAGTAACAATAACCACCGATGGCAAAATAAATGCCCACATTCAAGGCCAAAACCTGGCAGAGGAGGTTTTAGTGCCCAGTGAAATTACAAACAGAATTAGATTTACAGCCCGGATACTGGCACTCTTTATAAAATCAGGAAAAATGATATCATCCAAGCAAAGCAACTTTTCTTGAAATAAAAATCCCGGCTGGTCGGAAATCACTGGGTTTAGGGCTTTTGTCCCTGATACTGCCTCTGAATTTACTGACTTGTTTGGCAGCAGCCAGAAAAGTGATGTCAGCAGTGAAGGCAGAAATACAGGAGATCTAATCCCAGATCCAGAGGCAGAAGAATGTCATCCTTGCTCCTGTGTCCATGGCAAGCTCCAGCCAAGATCCTGCTGGATTTAACTGCCTCCTCTGGCACATCCTAACTTCTGAAAGACAGGATTTGCAGCACTTTTTATTTCATGATATAAACTATGTCAGGCCTTCACCTTCATTTTCATCTTGAATAATGAGGGATGTTGTTGTTGGCTGTTTGTAACAGGAAAGAGGGAGAGAAAAAGGGGTAGAAAGGAATAGAAGGAGCATCCCAAAGCCATGAGAACAGTTGGTCAAGCTGTCAAAAAGGGAGAAAACCTTTCAAGTGCATTCATTTAGCAAATTCAGGATGCTAAACACTCATTCCAGCAATCAGAACGTTACCAATCAAAATTCATGCCATAATGGGAAGGCATGTGCTTGATTCAGACAGCAGCTTGTGGTGGGGTAAAACTGCTTTTAAAATATTTCCTGATAGAGGAGGAGAAGGCAGCTCAGGGTGATTCAGCCCTGTTGGCAAGCAATGGGTTATCCCCCTGCAATCCAGCCAAGACAATCCCAGGACACATCAGAGCACACGCTTAAAATGCTTTGACAACTTGAAATCTTCTCAATAACCTGGAATCTGTTGCAGCTGAGCAATTGAGACGGAGCATCCCACTGCCATTCCCTTCCCAGAGCAAACGGCCAGGAAAGGGAACTGCAGGAATGTGATCCAGTGTTTTAAACTCAGCCAAAGGCTCCATGCAGGTGAGTGGATAAATGGCACACAGCACAGCAAAAGGCATAAACACCTTTTTCACACCAGTGTTTCTTTTCTCCTCTCCTTTCCTGGCTTGCCCTTGGAAAGAGTTTATAGGAAAGAGTTTATAGGGTACTTTTATAATTCCTTCCTCGGCGAAACAACATCAAAACTTGAGACAGCTCACAACCGAAGGGAAATAAAAATAAACAGACAGAAGTCAGGAATACATATGCCTCGAGTCACAGCTCTGCTGGGGAGATTTATTTTTGGCAGTTTGGAAAAATTTCTCATCAGACTTTGTCTCAAAATATTACACTGAACTTCAAACGGAATTTTACCTTCTTTACACTAAATTGAACAGGAAGAAGGACGTTCAGTTCAGACCCGGGGGAACCTGCAGTGTTGGTTAGCAAGGACGCCGGGTGATTTATTATCTGTTTAAAGTGTGGTGGCCTTTACTGCCTGGGCTGTGATCAAAACAGGAAAAGCATCCAGGCTCCAGCCCTCACACAGCTACCAAACCACTGCGGCCAAGCAGAACAGCTGAAACGGGTCCGTGCAACCGAACATTAAAACAAATTATAATTTATCAACACAAACACGCTGAAATATTTGAGTGTAGGAATACAATCCCATTATTAGCCTATTTTTCCGTGCCATCTAAATACATGCATTCTTTCTCTCTGGATGATTTATCAGGGGTAGAGCAGTTTTCTGAAAAAGGCTCTATCACAGACAAACTCAGTATCTGATGAAGAGCCCATGAATTAGGATGCTGTATCATTATCTGAATCACATCTGATGGCTGAAAGCTAATATAGCATTTCCTCTTTACAAGAGTAAAAACAATGAGTTTATATTTTGATCAAGTAGCTAAACAATGAAATCTGAATCCACATAATTTTTAACTCCCTTTCCATTCTCATTAAAAACAACTCCACAGAAAATAAACCAAGAATAAATCTATGTTAAAATCCTGGGCAACAAATGCATCTTTCTGACAACTAAACTACATTATTTATCTAGATCTTAATACCCTGTGTACAGTACAAAGGACATAGCAATGGTCAGGCTACCAACGCTGTATTTGTAATTTACTTGAGGTCTGAAGCTACTCGAGCACCTTCTGATCTCCTCACAGGCTGCTCCATCTCATTTACCTCCCAGATGCTGATCTCCAAATGTCACAGCAAGAGCCCTCTGACCCCAGTTTGATAAAGTGGTCCAGCAAGGCTGAGCTTGACCTACACACCTTTATCACCTGCACAAGCACCATGCTCCTGTAACACAAAACAGCCCAAAAACCTGGGGGAACATTCCACCGTGGGCCTCCCACGCCACATTTCCTCCCAATTGTTCCGTATTTCGTCTGCTGGAGCCACGCACGGGCTGGGGAATGTCCCTGTGTCTGGCACGGGAATCATAATGAGAAGCAGCCCACTGTTACCAGCGTGGGTGACATCACCAGTTCAGCTGTCACAACCCATTCTGGAGCAGCCTCATCACCAGCGAGATGCTGTGGCTGCCCTGCCGCCTTCCCCTAACGTGTCCCCTTCCCTGTTTGCCTACGTGGAATAAGGCACTGACAAGGGCCCTGCACCCCCAATTGGTGGGGCTGGACAGCCTGACCCCAAATTCTTTCTTGTAAGAACTTCAAAAAAGAAAGAAAAAGAAAAAAAAACCAACACAGAACAACCCCCAGGACGTACTGGCTGTGCAGGAGGGTGTTTGCAATTCCATCAACACCTAACACTTCCCATACCTGGACGTGTCCAAGGCCAGGTTGGACAGGGCTTGGAGCCACCTGGGCTAGTGGAAGGTGTCCCTGCCCGTGGCAAAGGGTGGAATGAGATGAGATTTAAGGTCCCTTCCAACCCAAATCATTCCATGACTCCATGGTAAGAAATAGCACAGCTGAAGGGGAGCTCTCCTGTCAAAAACGGCGTGCCAGGTTTATGCCCCTCTCCCCGGAGGCAGCGTGCTGGGAGGGTGGATGTCTGTTCCTAGGGACTGGGAGGATGTTTATCCATGTGCCCTCACAGCCAGGGCTCCGTACACTCCATCCACCCCGCTATTATCTCCACAATGCTGCTGAGCTTCCCATAAATACAGCTGAAAGGGGGAGAGGTGAGAGGCAGCCAAGCATGAAGGATTTGGGAAGAACGCTGGCATCAACTTCTGAGGTGTTTGATTATTGTGTACTTCAAGGACACAACTTGTCACTGTGAAACACACAAATCAGCAAGTTAACTATAATTAGGAGTAAGCAGTTCTGCTGGTTAATTAGAGAGAGGCAGCAAGCACAGATGCTTCGCCCTGCTATGGGGAAATGGGTGAAGGGGTTGGGATCACTCAGACACTCACCTACCAGTGCACAAGTTTTAAATGTTATTTCTTTGCATTATGAAAAAAAATCCAGAATATTCCAATTTTTTTTTTCCACCAGAAATCTTGGGCACATGTGATTGGGAGTGTACTAAAGGAAACATTTAAGTCTTTATATTTAATTAGTTCCAGGAAGTTCCACTTTGCTTTAATCTAAGAGATGAAACTGAAATCCCAGATAGTTGTTCAAACAGGTATTATACAGTAGCTTAGATGACTTACTTAATTCTTAAAATATAAGGCAAAGTAAATCATATGAGTAAACAATTTATTGCTCAATTTACACTTTGATTTAATGAGATATAAAACCACTTATTGCTTAAGGCTGCTGAAGTATTTACTTGAAATCCGATCATTAAAGAATGAATCACGATCTTATCAATCTTCTATGATATTTTTAGTTATTTCAGTACACACTAACACGCCAGTGTTTTCTCTGTACAAAAAAAACCCCTTTTTAAGTTACATTTATAGATATGTTTCAACCTAGCACAATGATAAATAAAAAATCTTGATTTACAGTAGCAAAACGTACACCACAGTACTTTCGGAAATATTTCAAGCTCACAGATCTTGTGCAAATTCCATTAGCTTTAATTATTTATTAGCAGTAGATTTAGATTACTGTTCTTGACCTATTTTTCAGTGTATGGACCCACCCAGCAAGAAGTGAAAAAATATTCCATTTGTGAAGGGCTGATTCAGCGAGCGCAGCCTTCGGCTTCGAGTGGAACGCTGAGCAAAACCCTGGGCACTGTCATTGGGGGGGAGAGGGGTTACAAAGCAGGGCCTGCAGAGCAAACACTGACACAGGTTCCTTGGAAAGAGACGGAATTTTTGCTGTTTGACCACTTCAGACAATTTTGCAAGACTGCAGCCACGTGACAATCCCAAAGGAAGCGACAGCAGACGCGCAGAGAAGTTTCAAGAGTTTCTTTGTGGGAATCCCCTGGTTTCTACCAAACTCCACGGACCACGTGGGTCCTACTCAGCCATGGGGAAACGGGGCAAGAAGGAGAATTTTGGGGCTGGTCCTGTGACCCCTTGCAGGGGCAAGGTGTGAACTGTGCCCTTCCCAGGCCGGGGAAAACGGAGCATCTGGGAAGGAGCTTCCTCGCCACGCTGGGACTTTGCTTTCAATGGAATTTGCCCGAGTCTTAATGGAATCCTCTTATGGTTTCTTCCAAGTTCAAATAAACAAAAAGCTCCCAGGTTTACTCTGGGCCTGTGCAGCCACGTCCAAACAGCCTGGGGACCTTCACAACTGTTTAAAAAGCCACCCTGCCAGAGAGGAACTGTTGCACCCCTCTATATGTATGGAAGTGTGTGTGTATATACACACACATACACTATGCAGAATAGAAAAAGGATTTTTTTAACTAACTTTACAAATTAATGTGGTGAACTAAGCTTTTTAGCATCATGTGACAACCCTGATGTCATTTATAAACCAGTGAGTTAACAGTGGCTAGGAGAGACATTGAACAGGAACTACTCAGAACTTAAAAAGTAGAGTTGCTAGGAAACAAAAAAATTAGTTCAAACAAAAATGGTTCAGGTGGAGCTTTGGAAGGAGCTAATTCTAATGAAATGAAAGCCTGGCCACTAAAATTCCAGCTGAGAAAAAAAGGAAAGGATGACTTGTGTTACAGTTCACCAGCACACGCAGAAAATCAAGCATCACTTTTAACAAACATATTAATTTAAAAGGCTTCACACTGGGTAATGGCTCCGTGGAGATTCTCCCTCCTGCTCTCTTGTTAAACCGTGTAGTCCCTGCTGAAGGCTTGAGGTGACACCAAACATGCCATGACAGTCCCTTGTCATGGGAAAAACCACGTCTGCATCATGCCAGATCAGCAGAACTTCTTATTTATGCAGTGAAAACGCATCTGATACACTCAGTGAGTATTTCAGAGCCTCTGAAGTGCACTGTTCTTGCCAGCAGGACAGCCACGTGTCAGTGAAACCCAGGAATTGCCATTCCTAGCTTCGGCCCGTGTCCCCACACAGAGCAAAGAGAATTAGAGCTTTGTTAAGTACCTGCAGATGGTATTAGATTTCCCATTTCCAAAATAATGGGAAGCAAACTGACTGCTTAGTTGTGCATCCCAATATAGTTTTACATCCCCAAAACCAGCCTCACCTATGTTTGTCAAATTTTAACCAGAATTGCTCTGTCCCTCCATAAATTCCATGTTGTTCCACAAGTTCTCTGCCCCTGTGATTTGAGTTTTCCAGTGAAAAAGATCCTGAACGCTCCTCCCAAGTCACAGCCTGCAGGATTTCATCCCCCATCCACTGCAATTCCCACTCTGAAAGGCTACAGAGAAAGTGTTCCTAACGCTCCCCTGGTTCTCCAGAATTACAGCCTGCAGATCAGAGGTTTCTCTTCAGTGTAAAATGGGGAACTTCTGAAAAAAGGTAATTATGATGAGCCCTAAAAAATTAACTGTGTCTAATGAGAGGCTAATGACAGAGGCCATGACTCTGCAGAAGAGGCACCTAAGTGCTGTGGTCCAATTAACAACACCAGTTCAAACACAGCCTAATGCTTCACACGGTGGATTTAGAGAGAAGAATATTTAATGTGAAACCATAATTGCAGCTGTAATTTTCCATATTCCCTCCACACAAGCAGTGCTGGAATCAGAGTGCACCCTACTTCAGCCTTCTGGGATGATGGGATCACGAGCTGGAGCTGTCTGGCAGCACTGAGCTCGTGGGACTGGGATTTCTCCTCAGTCTCAAGGAAAAGATGGGTAGAACCATTCAGAAATCATGAATTCCGAGGCACTGCTTCATTTAGGAAAAGTGAGATTACTGAAAAACATTCGTGTTGTAAAACCTGTTACTGGTTTCCAGAACACAAGGATCTTGCTTTGAAGTCCAGTTTCCAAGAAGAATAATTCTGTGTTCAATATAATAACGAGGAGCCAGGCTTCGTCCCCACGGATCCTTACAGGCCATCTGTAAACTGGGGAGGAGGCACTGCTGGGACAGCAGGCATTGCAAAATTGTTTTCCTTACTTATCTTTTACACACGGATTACAAAGGGAGCTGTGAGCAGCCCGTGCATTAATCACACTCTGACATACCTGCATGTAAGAACACAGGTGTATTTACTGATTTCTATCATTCCAGTCAGCCTTCTGCTTGGATTTCAATGCAAGAAAATCCAATACTACGCAATCCTCTAATAATCTTTTTATAAGATTTGCTTCTTAATCTTGATCCTGACCATCCAGTCTTATTCAAAAGCCAGTTGCTCCTACAGAAAACAAGTTGTTTCATGAGGACTTGAGTAAAAAGCCTGCTGTCCTGCAAATACATGTCCTATATTTGCTGGAACTGTCATGACCATCATCTTTGCTGTCTTTATGTTCTTTGTGACTTGTTCCATGCAGGGAGTCACTGGCTGTGGGTTCAGGCATCGCCCTTTGGATGCAGCTGACGTGATAACTTCAGATTCCAACAAAGATGAGAAATTCAAAGGGGGAAAAAAAATAAATTGACAACCTCAAAAACATCAGGATACAGACCCGGAGGTTTTACTACATCTAATTTCGCATACCTGGTAAAAACACCTCGAAATTAATCTAACTGTCATCCTGCTGACCTAAATAAAAAAACACAGCACAGAGCTTTTCATGTTGCTTCAGTGAGTGAAGCAATTCGGAGAAAACAAACTTTTGCTGCCTTTACGCTTCCTGGCAAAATTCCTATGGAAACAGGCTCAGGCCCATAATGCTCATGCTTTGGGAGCACACAGTAGATAGAAATGAATCATCCAGATGAAAGAAAGCAAGAGCTCACTACAGACTTATTCAATACATTTACTGTTTGTTAGTTGAACTTGAGAAATAAAAAACCCACATAAAGCGCTTTGAGCAGCAGCATCCCCTCACAACTGTAATATACAGTCTCAGCTGGGATTAATTCCCAAATTCATGTGTTGAACTGTGAACTGTTCCAGTGTTGGGAGGGGGTGGGGAGAGAAAGGAGATAAAAAGACCAGGAAAAAAGGAACCCAGAGGATGGAAGATTAGGAAGGGAGACACGGGGAGCCGGAGCGAGCGGTTCCCGTTCCCGGGCGCTGCTGAATCACAATCAGCTCGATGGCAGATGAAAATGAGACACACTTGGATAATAATAAATCAGCAGAATTAATACAGCCTTATCTTCTACCAACTTAGAAGGGGGAGGTGACAAATTGCACTTGAGGACAAACAGTTTGACTGTTGCCAGCATAAGCTGAGCGTCTATAGGAAATGGCTAAATTTAGACAGCCAGCTTTTGATGAGAGCAACGGAAATTAATTCAAGTTTTTTGTCTGTGGTTTGTGTTTTGTTTTTTGTTGTGTTTCTTTTTTTTTTTTTAAAGAGCTCTAGAATGTTACTCATCTCTTGAAACTCTTACCAAAAGAAGAGACTTCATAATGTACCATCCTCCCTGCCTACTCCCTCCTACTCTTCCCCCTATAAAAGGAAGAATTGCTCCTTTGGGCTACAGCAATTTAGGAACTTAATGCAGTTTAACAAATTCCCTATCTCTTGGCTGGAGCTGTTTGGCTCCGACAGATGAATCAGAGAAGTCCATAAACGTCTGGAGGATTCCTACAGACTTTTTCTTGGATGACTATATATGGCAACTACAGATCAAGTTATCTGCCATCGTTTTAACCTAAGCTTCAAACTTTTTACCTTATTCCTGCCTTTGTGGCAAACTTCCCTCAGCTGCAGCACTGCTAAATTAGACATAAACTGACAACTACTTTTCTCAAAAGCGTTTTCCCACTCATTTCAAGGCACTAAAAAAATGTGAATTAAGATACACTTAACTAAAAATTCACTTTTGTCAGTGCCTCCTGCCCCTCAGCAATACATTTCTGTGAGGAGTGGCCCAGGCTGGGATGCTGTGGAGCTCATGTTCTCATTCACACTGTTCTGCTGTCATCGAAGGTGCACCTCACCAAACAGCAGATGTTCTCCATCACTTATTACCTGAAACACCAAGTAACACCGAGTGCCATGAGAAGTCAAGCACAAACTGGCAATAGAAGCAAAATCCACACTTTAAAAAAAAAAAAAAGGTCAAAACTGCCCAACTGATGTACAGAGGGACTTACAAAGGAATTCCAGCAATGCCTGCAACACTCTTTACCCCGAGAAATACTCAAAAAACTTCTTCCTATCACCATCTTTTATACATCTGATCATTTTTACAAGATGCTGAAGTGCATACATCAAAGCCAGCAGCATGTGATACAATACTGAAGGCTTTTAGCTGCATCCAAAACCTTCTCCGTGCATCCAAAGCAAAGGGTACACCAAGTTCAAGCACCTTCTTCAAGCTAAATATTCCTAACCCTCCTCAAAATGGACATCCAGGGACACTGAAGGCTCAAGGCAGAAAGCTCCTCAAAGCCAGGAGTGGAACAGGGTGAGCAACCTTGAAAGACTGGAAGCGAACACTGAGTTTTGCATGCAAAAAACACTACAGGGCTCACTTTTAAATGTCATTTAAAGCAAAGATCCACAGCCAGCCTCTTCCTGGGAAAGAGACTACAAATAATGGCCCTGGTGAAACCTCAGCAGATGATGAAGGTCGCTCTGAACAGTGGGGCAGAGTCACAGAGGGCTGAGAGCTGCCAACACAAAATATAAGCACGGTCATGCTCCGTCCTGCGAAACACTCTTAGGAAATGCAGATAAAATAGTGAAAGAAAAAGCCACTGTTCAGAGGAGATTGTATCTTACCCGGCTGCTTATTAACACCGTGCAGTTAAAACAAGTTATTTTAAATTCCTCAAGGCACGCCGTGTCTGGAAATGCAATGTTTGAATAAGCACTCCTAAGACCCAAAGCGTATCGAGTTTTCCCATCTGACTACAACCTTATGAACGCTGACATTTCTGAACCACCGAGCTCCCTCTTAGCCAGGTCAGGACACACACTGAGGATCACCGTGAGGGGTGGGGGGGAAGATAAAATTGGGCAATCGACATCATGGAATCTCCGAATCGGTATTGATTAATCAAGCAACTCTGATCTTATAACTTCTATTTATTGGATCCTGATCATCCGCTTATGGAAAGATGTAATTGCTCAGTTTTTAAATTGATTTTGGAGTGGCCTGTGCAGCATTTGATCCATCAGACCCGAGGACTGAGATAGATATTCACCCATGCCATGGACTTACACGTGCCAGCGATCCATCACAACAGACAAGATTCCTTTTGACACTGCTCCCGAAGTTTGTATGAGAACAAGGAAACGTTTTGGTGCCATCATCAGATAGTGGAAGCATAAACAACTGTTAGCACCTCTGGGGAGAGGGCAGGCATCACTCAGCTGCATTCCACGGGTGTTTTTTCCTCAGGGTAGATGTAGGGAAAGGACTGCACTGACAAAAACTCCTGCTGGCTCAAGTTCCAGCGGCACCGGCTGCGAGCGTGACCCCACAGCCCAGCTTTCTGCGCTGCCATCTGATTTTTTCCAGCCTTGCCAGACCTAGAATCTGAAATTTTAGGGTGGTTCTTCCTGCTGAGCTGCTGGATGCTCTCCCAGAGCTGGGCTCCCACCAGATTCCCGGCTGGAGCAGGAATTCCTCAGGCAAGCCTGGCCACACTCAGCACAACCCTCCTGCTCCCTGTTCCCCCCGAGCCCGTGGGCTCAGCACCCTCCTTCTGACCAGGAGTTCACTTTTGGGATAAGTAGGCCATTAGTGGGATCCAAACTAGCCAAGGTCATTCCCCCCATAAACAACTTGTCCAGTATTTCCTCAAGGACTTTGCTCTCTCCCATTTTTGTGCCCAGTTTTTTCGACAGCTTTAAACTGATGCTCGGGAGTGTTTCCCATTAAAAACCGCCACACAGAAGTGTGTAATATGTCCCTAAAACATAAATATTTGCCAGGCTGTCATACAGAAATACTTCATTATCTTTTCAGTAACTGGGTAAAATACAAAAACTTAGTTTGCAACAGCATGAAACACTCCTGAAAGTGTGAAAATTATTGCTCATTTTCATGTAAAGTGGAGTTTTAAAGTATAAATCACACTGTTTACATTAACTGATCAGAAAAATTCCAGTTGATGCAAGTAGGAAGCTGGAATTATTAACATTTTTTTTCTCAGCCGGGCTCTGTTAACTAATAGCTTTTTCGCCCCTTATCAGCTGCACAAACAACAATGGATTTTAAATCAACTAAATGACCTGTGAACTTCTCCTAAATGGGGGGCACATAATTTAAGGCAGCCGAGAAAGTTTTGCAGGAGTCAGGAGGGCTCCTCGGAGGGGCACATGTGGAGAGAGTTAAAGCTTCCAACCGCTATTTTCTCCCCCCCCCCACTCAAGTGTCAGATGTGATAAGCCAAAATTAACAACCCTACACTGAACCACTTCAAATGAAGGGGAAAAAAAATTTCTTCTTGCTATTCTAGGTATTTTAAGTTGCATATGAGCACGGTGGCTAAATATAGACAGTGACAACAAGAGACAGCATTGTCCCTTTGGGCACATTGAATATTATCTCAGAATTCCCATCTTCCTGGGCTGAGCCTCCAAGTGTTGGGCTGGGGCTTTTTTTTTTGTTGTTTTTCTTACATAGCAAAATGTGTATTAACCCCTACTTCGTTTTAGATGGAGCAGTTTAACAAAAAGTGTATTTAAGAACAAAAAAAAAGGGAAACCTGATTCTGCAAAAGCACCGGAAAGTTTTGCAGTAATTTCCCCAGCTCTGTGTTACTGCACACAGAGCAGATGCCTCTGCTTTCTGAGAGGACTGCCACTCTGTTTTTAAAACTAGGAGGGCATCAATACGAAGCTTTTACAGCTTATAAACCACGAAGCCAAGCTGGTATTTTTGGACGTAATATTGTCTTTTTCTCCAGGAGTCATGCGCTTCACTTCCAGGTTTCAATCAGAAGTGTAAGGGACAAAATCAATAATTACTAGTTTAAAAACACTTCCTAGGAGTGCAGCTACATCATCTGGAAACCAGCAGACTCACACGAGCCTTTAATATTGAACAGGACCAGACTTTCAGAGGACATGGCCGCTCCCGACTCCTGCAGTATTTAAATATCACTGAGTGACACGAACGTTTCTGCTTAATGCACCCAATGCACTCAGAACATTGACAACACTTCATTTTTAAGCCAGCTTCTAGATAAAGTTTAATTTTTAAAGCCATCTATAAATTATCAATGACATCTGTTCTGAAAAATGTCAATTCCTATTCCTTAGGCTGGCAGAATCCATCTATTTTGTGTAACGTCCTCTTCATATTCGAGCAATTTTAAAGCTCTATTGACATCTGGTTTTCGAGGGAGATATTGCTCTTGTAGGATTTCATTATTAAGACAAGTCTTGCTCTAATGTAAGGATGACAATAAATACACACAACTGTTCTGGAGCATATCCCCTGGCTCTGACTCCCAAACGTCTGAGAAGTGACAGGCCCAGATACCCCATAAATACCCCAGTGCAAGGCGCCCCTTCCACGCCACACAAACGTGACAAGAGCGAGCAGCGGCTGCAGAAACCAGTTTGTATTTCATCTCCTGATCAATAAACCGTGGGGGCCTCATCAGCACCAATTCCTGCAACTCAGAGTCCCATTTCTTGTGGCAATGTGCAAGCACGGGGCTGTCACCACGGACCCATCCCCTCGGCCAAACCCTGATTTTGGTTATTGCAGTCCATCTCATTGTACAGCACAGGCACAACTCAGCATGCCGGGCTTTCGTTTCTTCAGCTGTCGGGCACTAACACTGCGGCTCGTTAAAATGCAATCAGGGTCGTTTTTATGCCCTCATGATGTTACAAAGGGAGGGATAAAAATAATTTTCAGATGTCCACGGTCATCTTGCAAACCCCGTACAATACACACTGCTTCCACTTTTTAAAGAATACACACATTAAAAACATCTCGTCTTTGTTTTCGGCTATAATACACTCTTTTTGCTTTTAATACACTCTTTTTGTCTCTCTTCATTCCCTCATCTGGTAAGTTACTGAGCTCCTGTCTCAGAGGCGTCCCCTAAAATCAAAAATAGGTTGCAAGAAAGTTTAATCTTGAAGCAACAATTGCACCACGTGCTTTGGTTCTATATGAACATATAAACTGTCACCAGGTCCTCTCACAATATTTGTCATTCAGCAGCAAAACAGACACTGCCTGCTTGTGACTCTGTAATTGTGGAGCAGTGTCTGCTGGATGCTGAAATCCTGCTTTCTGGTCATGGCAAACATAAATCAAGGAAAAAAAAAATCTGCTCTATTAAATCTATTTGCTCTGGGAGAACAGGGATTTATCATCCTGTAAAACAAGTGGTCAATAAGATTCAGAAGTGCTTAGAACAGATCTTGATGAATCGGGATGCCACAGGTGACGCTGAAATTGTATTTGAAAGGAATCCACGAGCAGAAAGGTGAATGCTCTATTTATTTCAGTCTATAGACAGGCTGGGGATTAAAAGCATCACAAACACAGGAGGATTTTCCCTCTGCATCCCCTCGGGGAGGATCCTTAACAGACCGTCCCAAGGGGCAAGAGCAGTAAGAGAGGACACAGGGCTGCTTTAAGTAAAGCTAAAATGGATATTCTTGAGAGAGCCATCACAGAACAGACGGCTTCCAGGGGTTTTTCAACACCACACAAACCTTGAGCAAGTGCAAAAACCAAGTTTCAGCAGCAGCAAGATCAGGTCAGGTCCAGGGGCCCCGCAGGGAACCCGCGGAGTCGGGAGACAATTCACTGGCGAATCCCATTTAATGACTCAGGAATGGCTGGGCATAATCCCTGCCTCGCATCACATGATGATTCCCAACACAAAAGGGAGCTTGGTTTCTCACCCAGGACAAGAATTTGGTCCCAAAGGACAGAAAGGAAGCTTAAATAGCACAACCACGTAATTAATAAGGAAATGAATATAGGTGTATTGTAATGGCAACTTGGGGAGTTATTAAATTAACCACAGACTAATCCCTTTTTTTTTTTGCTATTTTTGAACAGAGGAATCCAATTCCGCTGCTTTATTGTTCCGCTGTTGTTCCAGCAACTTAAAACACTGTGTGGAATCAACATCCTTCCCTGACACAATGAGCAGCTTCGGTGCAGCACACAAAATACTCCCCAAATGATAAAAACTCCTATCTCCCACGGCGCCCAGCCAGCCAGAGGCTGAGCTTGGACGGCGAAGCTGCATCTGGTTTCACTTTCCAGTAACAAAACAAAATTCACAGGCACCATTCATTATCTACGAGGTCCAACACGAAGGCTTTCAAATACACTTTCAGACCTAATTAAATGCTCCTTTAAAGCTGAAGTGAATGTAAATACTAAACTGAAAGTGAACGGATTAACTTGCAGCGTTTTGTGCTTGATTATCTCAGTGAAGAATGAGCTCCTGGCACTCCGGCCTTGCGCTGGAGGATCAATTTCCTGTTCACATCAAGGCTGCTGAGGAAACCTTCCCCACATTTGATATGACTTAAATTCGAGCGTCTGCTTCGCCTTGGACACGGCACTAGACACAGAGAATGTTTTCGGACGGGGTAAGATAATGTTTTGAATGGAAGGGCTACACGGTGTCATTTCTGCCATTAGAGTTGAGGCTAAAATTCAAGGATGCTCAAAGGCAGCCAGGTCTCTCTCTCTCCCTATCCCCTGAGGGCTGGGACACCACAGCGACTCCTCGCAGGAGTTCCACAACACCTCGTCTGGGTTTCAGTTTTAACTCAGCAACACGCACTGGTGAGATCTGCTCGTCCTCTGCATTCGATGTGGCTAAGGAGGGAAATGAGATTCATAAGCTGCAGCCTTCATTCAGTTCCAAAGTATTATCTAGTAGCTAAAAAAAGACATCATTTGCTCCTACTACGGCTCCTTTTGCCAGTTCCTTATAAAGCCAGCCTGTCTGGCATCTTTGAAGTCAGGAATTCCATTTTTTAAGTCCTACAACAACCACATCTTGTTTATTTCTGTGCTTCTTTCACGCAAAAGTGAAAATCCCGGAATTTTATAAACTTGTATTACAAACACAAGAACACAAAGAAAAATCCAGAGGACACTGAAGCTCCCTCTGTGCTGGCCTCTGCCAGGCGAGGATGCAGCCTTGTATCAGACAGGATATAAGAGCCCAGACAGATGCAGTCTGAGGGAGAGGTACAACCCAAGAGCATTCAAAGGGAAAGGAGGAGAGGCCGCCTCTCCCGAGAGCCAGGAGACATTTTTACGCAGCATTCTTCACCGGGAACATCACGGGATAAAAAAATAAATGAGCCCAGTGTTTGCACTTCGATAGATATCCAGTTTCAGGCTGTGACAGAAGAGGCAGCGCAACCCAAATTAAAAGCACTGCTAACAGCACCCGTTGCTCTTTTATTGTGATTGTTACAAGTCACATTAGTATAAATTTGTGAAGTGTTTTAACGCTTTCTCATTTGAGCTTAATTAATTTTCATAGAAGTTTGAGCTTAATTAATTTTCATAAAAGTTTGACGATTTTCTCATTTGTTGTTGAAATCACAACACGAGTTTTGCATATGCAAGGCAAATATAATAATATCAGCTCGGAAAGTCATTTTTGGACTTGTTTTTGTATTTCACAACCAAAAATACTTCCAGTGTAAACTGTTAACCGAAGCCCTGACAAGTTTTATTATAAATATTCCTAGCTTTAAAGAGAAATTTGAATATATTCACTTAGTGTATGTTCAAGACAGTTTAGGTCTGACAGCTTCAGATTATGCCTCATTTATATGGAGCAGTGATCAAACTCGTTAATATGTGAGAGAACTGAAGAGGCAGAGGATTGTGAATCAAACAGCATGAGCAAAGTTGTCGAGGAACATGAATAGCTTATGAGGATTTACTTAAGGTGATAGTTTTCATGGTCCCCCGTGCCAAGGTTTGTGGAGGAGAAGAATAAGCAGGGAGGAGGTGGGAGCAGCAGTCCTTGGGCGAGGCGAGGCTGCGCCGACGCCGGAGCTGTGCTGCCTTAAGCCAAGGAGGAAGCTCTTAATCTGCCCATAATTCACCCCATGTGTTCCCAGCGATAGGACCCTCTCCACTCAGCCAAGGTGAGCCATTTGACAAGACAGGTAAAGCCTGCTCACAGCTTTCCTCCCGTTGGCTTTCACACTGCCAAGTGTTGTCTGCGCTGCAACGGCTCAATAATTTAAGAAGCGTTCGTGCAGGGGAAAATCAAATCTCACTGTGAAGCAGCGTCTCCTTAAGATTCATTTAATCTTCTGATAACACAAGCTGTGCACACACAATCACTGAAGATGATAATCTCCTGTATGTAACACTAAGTCTACTATTATTCCATTTATTAAAAAGTGCTATAATAATGTTTTGTGCATACATGTACTAAAAAGACAAGTGGATTAGGAGATGGAAATTCAGGGTGCTTCTTCCTTACAGCGTATGGCTGCCTAATACCTCCACTTTCTTATGTACAAACGTGGCTTAGCATGTTTTGCATGAGAGCTCTGCCAACAGCAGCTCCTCCAGCAAGAGCCAGAGGCCCCCACACCTCTGATTTTCGGGGGATGGACAACCTCAGATCACAGGCACGCTCACTCGTTATCAGTTGTTCTTTTTTTTAAAGAAATAAATCATCAGCAGATGCAACTATTAGGGAAAAGGGGAGTGCTGATTGATTTGGCAGAGACCCTTGCATTTCTGACATAAAAATCACTGGTTACTGCTGTCCAACGCACGCTCATCAAAGTGACCAAATTTAATCTTTAAGAGGTACGGAGCGGTTTTGAACCAAAAGACAGAGGATTAAGAAATCTCTTCTCAATATTCTCCGATCAACCAGTTCTTAAGAGCTGTCCAAGTCACAAGGAAGCTCGAACTCAGCCGTTACTGTTCACGCACAGACCTACAGAGGGACTGTGTGAATTACAGAAAAGGATCATTACCAGGACCGGTGCATTTGTTTGCAATCTCCAATCCCCACGCGCTGCTCGGGGCAGCTGCCAGGGAGAAGCTGCTCTGCTGCACATGAGCTGCACACACAGACGGAGCTGAGCCTCTCTCAGAGCCACCCCAGGCTCCTGAGCACCCCAAAGCCACCGCAGCACCCACGGGACTTCCGTCAGGGATAAGGCACGGAATGCTCGGGACCGAGCCGCACATGCGCCACGGGCTCTGCCTGGGATTTCCTGTTCAGACCAGGGCACCAGACAGAAATCCTGGGCTGGGAGCCAACCTCCTCAAATTCTGCCTGGACAATGTTTCCAGGCCAAAAGGAGGAAGAGAGAAAGAGAGAAAAAGACAGAAAGAGAGAAAGAGAGAGAGAGAGAAAAAGAAAGAGAGAAAGAAAGAGAGAAAGAGAGGAAAAGAAAGAAAGAAAGAAAGAAAGAAAGAAAGAAAGAAAGAAAGAAAGAAAGAAAGAAAGAGAAAGAAAGAGAAGAAGAGAGAGGAGAAAGAAAGAGAGAAAAACAGAAAGAGAGAGAGAGAGAAAAAGAAAGAAAGAAAGAGAGAGAAAGAAGAAGAGAGAGGAGAAAGAAAGAAAGAGAAAAAGAAAGAGAAAGAGAGAGAGAGAGAGAAAGAAAGAAAAAGAAAGAAAGAAGGAAAGAAAGAAAGAAAGAAAGAAAGAAAGAAAGAAAGAAAGAGAGAAAGAGAGAAAGGAAGAAGGAGAAAGACAGAAAGAAAAAGGAAGAAAGGAAGAAAGGAAGAAAGGAAGAAAGGAAGAAAGAAAAGAAGGAAGGAAGGAAGGAAGGAAGAAAGAAAGAAAGAAAGAAAGAAAGAAAGAAAGAAAGAAAGAAAGAAGATAGATAGATTTTTTTTTCTTTTAAGTGGGAGAACACCAGGCTTATTTTAGCACCAAAAATATCTGTTTATTTCTTCATGTCACCTCTGTGAACTTTGAGGAACCAGAGCTGTAGTTAAAGACAACACACGCTCAAGTGCAAGTTACTTCTGTTCTGTCCGTGCGTGCAGCTCTCCCGATCCTCCCTCTGCCTTCTCTCCCACTCTTCCCTCAGCTGGAAGTTAACCCTGGCTGCATTAGCACAATATTCCTCAGGGCAAGAGCCAGTAAATAAAGTTTATTAACATCCCTCAGCGCTGACTTCAAACCACTATGGGCTCTCCCTCGCCCATGGGCTGATCCCACTTCTACGGCTGCTTATGCAGAAATCTTCGCCTGACCACTGTTCTGCACCAGAAAATTAATGGCAATCACATCTTGAATTTTTTAATCAAATGATACTTAGAAACTACTGACAAAAGGCCACTTCTGAATGACTCTGATGGCAACTTTCTCATTACACAAGCTGTGTAAAGCTGGTCCCAGCAAGCTCTTTTAAATTATAACCCACACCACACTTACTGGGTTTTCTGCTGAATTTTCCTGCTTAAGCTCCATAGCATGAACTGCTAAAAACTGGTTCCAGGTAACTTATTAAACACCACAGTTGATATATGTGAAATGGCTTTCCCAACCATCTTAACCTTTTCTGACCTTTCCTGTCCTTGTCGATGGCCACACCGAGTTCCAGCCCTGGTCCCAGTGCTTTATCTCTGTTAGCAGTGGTGCAGGGCCACACAAATTGCTGTAATGTGCCATTTCCTGACATTAAGCCAAAAGGGGGAAAGTAAAGGGCAGGATTTCTGATGCATTTCTTCACTATTTTGAATACAAGCCACTAGCAGAACAATCAGAAAAATTAGGGTAATATTAAATTGACCAACTCGGGTTTTTCATGTGGTATTTCATTCCAGCAACCTCGCTGCTTTATTAAAAATACAGTTCACTAGTGGTCTGCAGTCAAGTGATGCAATAACCACGCTCAGGTCCAGGTCTTGCAGAGGACATAGAGAAGTCTCAGGACACTCAGACTGAGTAAGTAGCAATCTCTCATGCTTCCAAGGAAAAAAAAGGATTTTGAAAGCATTTTATCACTTTTTGGAGTAAGAGTTCTTTTGAAAATAAGTACTAAAAATTTAATCCTGTGATCTATGCAGTTCGGTTTTGAACAATTAATGTCTCTTATGAAATAGCTGCTATTTTCAGCTTGAAGCCCGTGCATTTTAACTGTGATAAATCAGTAACATGATTTATCATAGAAGGATTTGTGAAAAGCCAAATACTCATTTTGCCAATAGCAGCAGCATTTTGAAGTCCAACAATGGCCTCACACCCACAAGCCGTGGAGGACAGACCTGGCTGTGATCCCTCCCTTCACTCATACCCCTTTAACCTCCTATTTTCTTCCTCTTTCTGCTTTTAAATGGAGCTTAAAGTGACTCTCGATCCAAATATTACATGTAAACCTTAGCAGAGAACATTTAGAAGTGATAATTACTAACCATTTCCCTCGATAATTAGCTTATAAAAAGGTGTATTTTTAATGTGGATTGCCAAACTGTCCACTAATCATCTCACACCACTTCCCCACAGTAACAATTATTGAAAAACAGTTTAAAAACGCATAAACAAGAGCATTTAACGCTCATTTACTTTAGACCAAATGTCAATAAAACCTCAAGACGACGCAGACTGGCTGCATTCAGAAATCCAAAGCAGAGAAACTGCTGGGGCCGGACTGGAGCTGCCTGTTGGGACTTCAAGAGAATATTCCATTGCTCCTTTCCCCACCTCCACCACCCTTCCCAGCTTTCCAGGACCTCCAGCTCCAGCAGCACGAGGAAAGGAAGCCCAGCCTGCCAGAGCACGCTGGAACAGGAGGCTCGGCGCGTTTTCCACCCGGGGAGCAGCCAAGAACTTCTGTGTTTATCCTGCTCGGTTGTTCACACCGAGCCTCTGCAGAGTTTCTGCAGCACTTTCCCATCTCCAGCGCACCTGGAAAAATAGGTTGAGTCTCCTCCAGCTCTGGCTTTGTCCTGGGAAGAGCAGCGGCGCTGCCTCTGCTCGGGCTGAGGTGGGGAAGGTGGAGGGAGCTGAAAGGCAGCTCTATATCCAGTACACACACAGCAATTTGTTACTGTGAAAAACCATCTGTTTCTCGGTATTACAATCCTCAGAGGGGAAATTATAGCTAGCGTTCAACATAAAACATCAATTTAAACCATCAACTATTCATAATTTCAATTCTTTATTGGAAACCAAGGACATAAATGTCAGGGAATAAAGCAATATTTCTTTTATTAACTGTTCCATTCATCTGGCTATTAAATAAAACCAGGACCTTAATAAATAGCATTAGCCTTTGTACTGACAGCCACCCCAACTAGCACCATAATTCTAAATAAAATGCATTAAATTTCTAGTTTTAAAGTAAAAATCGGGATTAAAAAACATTTTAAAACATATGCATAGAGTATTTTTGCAGTGTTGCTGCTCCTGTGTAGTTAAATGCTTTAACAAACAATACCGACCAAAAAACCCCCCCCCATTTATCTGCAAGTTTCCAGTCAACCACCTCCCTCCTGATGGTATTCCACAACATGAATATTACTAAAGAACAGAAAGGATTCCAGCACCGATGCTGCCTGCCTGTTGCCAAATGGAATTATTCGTTTAATCCCCTGCTCCCAGATACGACGCCTGCTAGGAAAAATAATAACAATAGTAGTAACATTCAAAGGAGTGGGTGGATGGAGAGTGGGAGAAAGGAAGAATGGCAGAGAGGGAATGTGTTCTTCATACAGCCCTGTCATCACCCATTACTAATGGCACAAAAGTCTGTATTTATGTTGACAGTTATAGAGTATTTCTGCAGTTTGGTATTTAAGAGTTACACACAAAAATCCCGGAGTCCAACAGCCTGGGACAGGGAAGGCAGAGCCTGTTTGTAATTGTGTGGTGTGGGAAATGGAGACAGAGCTGCATTTGCTGTGAGCTTGATGGAGAGCTGCAGAATTTAACTTTGTGTGATTAGATAAAGACTATTGGGGAGTTTCCCCGCACCTTGGAGGAAAAGGAGAATTCTCTAAGAGCTGAGGAGTCCTGAGAAGTCCACAGACTCACTAATAATGTTCAGATAATTGTCCATTATTCCTCCTTAAGAATAGCTCCCCTGCTCTTAGCACGACCAGCATGGGGTACTCAAGAACACCATTATAGGGGAAAGGAAGCACAACTGTAATCAAAACAATGATTACTATCACCTTCATTTAAATGCAGAGTGAGAAATGAATACAAAAATATTCACTTGAAAGTGAAAGGTAAGAAATTAACTTTTTCCCCATGGACATCAGAAACCTAACCTCAAAACCAGGAATTACTTGTAAATTTTTTACATCCCTTCAGAGCACACATTAGTTTCTCCTTCTGCATTTAAATGAAGGCGATGGTAATCATTGTTTTGATTACAACTGTGTTTCCTTCCACCCAAAATGGGGTTCTTAAGGACCCCATGCTGGCAATTCTAAGAGCAGGAGAGCTGTTCTTAAGAAGTAGTAATGGACAATTATTGCAAGTGTTAGCAGTGAATCCGTGGACTCTATTGGTCCCCTCATCTACTTAATGCAACATTTCCGTACAATTCCTCCCAACTCCACACACAATAAAACCCATCACGCCAACATTAAGAAAAAAACCAGCATGATTAAAATACAGTTGTCATTGTGGTTAAGATAAAAACATCTCTCTGCTTCTTGTAAGGTTTATTTATGAAGATGGAACCAGGAGTGTGAAGTCAGAATGGGAGCATAACAATGAAGTTTATCCACAGTTTTCATGTCTCCTGATAAATGCCCAGATTCACCTCACATCCCAACTTCAGCATATCTTCTATTGTCTCCAGCCATTTCCACCAGCCTTAAATCACCATTTAACCTCATCCTTTTTCTGTGTCCTGGCAAATGGTCACCACCTCCTCCTCCTGCTCAGTTTTCACCACCCTCTTCCACTCCTAGCCCTGAAGTCTGTCCCAGTTCGCTGTGCCTGGACACACTAAAACTTCCTTCCACGTGGAAAGCTGCCTTCCAAACACCCAGCTCCTGGTTTTGCTGGCTCCCCAGCTGAGCACAGCAGGGCTGAGTTCTGGCGAGGAGGGATTTCCAGCAGTGTCCTGGTTTGGGGGTGATGCTCAGACTCTTACAGCCTGTTTTTTTCTACCAACACCAATCAATCCCGCCTGCTTCCCAACACAACTGGGCAGCACCAGTGGCAGGAGATATTCCTGTTCTACATCCCCAAACAGTCAGAAATTGGGCTGCTGAGGACAAGTAATGCTCAGGCTCATTAGTCAGAGTTAAGCACCAGCCACAGGGTTAAAACAGAGTGTTATAACCCAAGGAATTGCTGTGGTACTGTCCCAAGGAGAACTGGCAGCTCTTAGAGCCAGGCTTTTCCTCCAGGTACCTCCTCCAAGCTTTGAGATACCCGATTATCAAATTTCTTATGCAGGTGCCTCCTCACAGCACCTTTACTGTAAGCACTGGGCAGCAAACGATACTTTAGGAATTGTCAGCATGTCTGGTTATCCAAGTTTAATAAGATACTTCATTTCCTTACAGTGCCTACTGCTAGCATTCTCCAGAAAGTTATCAATTCTGCCCTCCCACCCCCTGTCTTCATCAATTATGATCAACGAGCTCCTGAATAAATGCAAACACATCCACAGTCCAACCAGGGCTGCAATACACACAGTCAGGATGTATTTACATCAGTGAACTCAGTAAATCCAATCACAGTGTCAGTAGCACCACCACAGACTTGACTCTGCACATTTTTAAGGAGTAAAAATCAGGGCAATCAAGTTCTGTCACACCTTGTTACTGCTGCTTTCAGGTTTCCTGGCATGTATTGAGCACGGAGCTGAGCAGAGCCCCGGGATCCTGCTCACAGTGGGGATGCCTTGTGCAAAATGCACAGTGAGATGGACACGGGGGGAAAGGGGCCAAAAAAAGGGTAAGGATTGTTTCAAACATCAAGGATTTAAAAAATTTACTCCAAAATTTAGATACCTGTAAGAAATAAAAGCCTCTAGTCATAACCAAAAGCAGAGAACAAATATAGGAGCTTTTATAGCGGGAATTTATTCTGAACTCCAAGTGAGGAAGATTAGGGAGAGGGTTTTGTGAGACACACACAACTCAAAACAACAGAGTAACAAATTCACAAAACTGGTAGATTGAGTGAGAGAGGACACAAACCTAAGGGGGAGAGAAGTTAAGCAAGAGCTTGGCAGAATCCTAAATAGCAGCAATTAAAGACACAGGTCCAAACCCCAAAGAGAAGGAGTGTGAAAAGGGCCCAATGGCTAAAGCAAAGCTCTTCCCTGACCTCAAATGAAAGGGATGAAACACTTGGGTGAGACTGCCAAAGGCAAGTATAAACATACAGCATAAACATTTGGAAATGAAATCAGAAGTGTTCCAACGCAGAATGGGAGAAAACCAGCAAGAAATCCAATAAGCAGCAAGAAACACATTTTATAAATAAAGGAACCGTGGAATGACAACCAAAGGGACTCCTGGCAGATCATACAGTGGAAAAGGAACATCAAGAGCACCAGGGATGTCTTTTTACATCAGCTTTTACTACGAGGCCTGTCAGTAGATAGATAACATGAGGAGAGAGGAGGGGAGGGTTTCAAACTTTATCTGGAACAGATTACAAAGATGTCAATTAAAGGGTTTAGGTATTTTCAGACTGGCTTGGCTTCATAAACTTTGTCACTGTGTGTGCAGAAAAACTGGCAAATAATTCAAGACATTTGCTGTTCCCTTAAAAAGAACCTAAAAAGGCCAAATGTACAGCACATTTTTAAAGTGGCAGAAAAAATAGCAGAGGACAGGGAGGGCTGGACACCTCCTCAGAAATCGAGAAAAACTAACATGAATCACCACCTGCTTATAGGCATGTAGAGGAAAACCCATGGCTAGCTCTAAATTGTCACAAAAACCTGTTAAAGCAACTGATTTCCTTCTTTGAGATGCTAAGGAGCTTGAAGGACTGAGGAAAAACCAGGAAATGCCACGATTTTAATTGAGGGAGGCTTCAGTGAAGTCTTGCTCAGCACACTCTGCAGGTAGGCAAGGAAACCTGCTCTGGACCCACGAGCCACAAAGCAGCACCCTGGGAGAAGTTATCAGTGGTTGTTTATTAAACCCTTTGATGTGTAGGGAGAAGTTCTTCAAGTGTCTGGTGTGGATCTGCCCCACCCCACTGTCCCCAATAACCTTGTGACATAAAGTTATTTAATCTGCAGAGAACAGGAGCCTGGTGTGTACAGCAACAGCGACAGATGATGGGATTGCAACTCCAAGGGAACTTTGCAAACTGAAAAAATTAACATAAACCCCAACAACCCCTAAACCCTAAGATTCAACATAAATGTTTAATGTTAAAGACTGCACTCGAGCAGGAACAACTGGGTACTCAGCAGTTTTGCCAAAAAAAAAAAGCAGGGATAATGCCGGATCACAAGTTGAACATGACTCAACAGTGTCCTTCTGTTTCAAAGGAGGGAGAGATCGTTCTGAGAAGAGTGAACCCACACAGAAAGCCAATAAGATGTGAAATAATTCTTCTGCTCTAGTGAGTGTCGGACAAAATCTTCCAGCTGAGGCCTTGCTGGCTTTGGGTATTGCATTTCAAAACTGATATCGCTCAACTTGAGAACCTCCAGAGCAGTGGAAATGATCAGAGAGAGGCCCAGGAAGCTTCATCTGCAGGCAAGGCAAGGCAGGAGGGCAGCTCAGCCTGTTCAGGCACCAGGAAAATGAAACCAGCTTCCCTGGCACGGGCACGAGCCGGGCAAGGAAGGGACAGGGGCAGTTCTGTGATGCAGGAGGGACTGGGTAACAAAGCACGGGATGCTTCAAAATAATCCCTGGTTAAAATCATCAAAAGAATGTGGGTTTGGGAAGGAGAAGATGATGGAGAAAATGGGATTTCAAATGTCAGACGTTGCTCCAAAGAGGCAGGTGGCAAAATGCTCTCCATGGTACGGACAGAGCATGGAGAAAGGAACCTTTTTTTCTGGACTTTGCTAAAAAGCCTTGCAGAAAAGTCCAAGAGAAGGATGAATCTAACGTCCCCTCCCCACAGGAACCGAAATGCTTAAACATCTGGAATTGTGGAGCAAGGTCCTCTTTTCTCTACTTGATTCCTGCTCACTCCCTGTATTGGTGTTTCCAATTTCCACCACTAAAATGAAAGTTAATTCCTCAAGCACAAGATGAAGCTCATTTATTTTCTCCCAAATGCTCCTTTTAAAAAGCATTTCACATTGCTTGGAGGAAGGCTTTATATCCTCAAATTCATCACCCTGATGGGAGGGTTGCAATTTCTCATGCCTTGCTCAAACAGGAATGACTTCTTTCTTTAATTGGAAGAAAAAATGAATTTATTTGTTTTGAAAGCATTAATGTTTTGAATCTGGCAGGGAAAACTCCCTGAACCTATTTGCTCTCAGCTAAGCAACAAATAATTTGGACTTGGACCTGCAGTCACGTACAGGGAAGATGCAGTGGAAGAAAATGCACTTTTGGCAGGAATCAAGGCCATTAAGGAGTGGGAAGCTTCATGCTTCTTTGATACTTTCTACATTTAATAAACCTGAATTAAAGTTGAAACAATTGCTTCAGTCATACAGGAAGAAAATCAAGACTAATATATTGGTGCATTGAATTCTAGGCACGTTTTCTAGAATATTCCATTCAGGGCAAAAGGAAAGTTTGTTTTTTTTAAAAAAAAAACCCCACAAGGCCTATTTTAAAGGTGTTTTTTGTTGCTGCTTTGTGTTGTGCTTTTTAAAGTAGAAGAAGAAGAACACCTCAAATCTTCTACATTACATAAAACATGGTTTTCCACTCTGGTGTGGATAATGCATTTCCTAGTAGAGTTTGGGGACATCCTAAACAGCAATAATCTCATTTTCCCTTGCTTCTAGCCCAGACCTTTCCAGTAAGTGTTCACATCTCCCGGGACCAGCATTAGGAACAACAACACAGGCACGAAGGGCTCCTTTGGTCACTCTTTGTTTTCATTACCTCGATCTGACCCGAAGCTGCATGGCCAGAATTCACCTTGTGTCCTGCTTTGGTAAATCTGGGTGCCAGGCTACAAACCCCTCCTGTAGATAATTCTCATCGTGTGGATGGAAAATGGAATAATTTTAGAGACAAGCGAAGTGAAGCTTTTAGAGAAACAACGCGTTTAGTACTAAAATGCATTTCAACACGATTTTATTGCACAATTGAAAAGGCTGTGAAAAACTAAACAAGAAGCTGACTCATGCACCTGTATAATGACAAGAAGAAGCTCCTGTTTGATTTCTGCATTTTGAGCCAAAGCACATGAAGCCATAAAAACAAAGCAGCTCCTTGCAACAGGCTCCTAATGAACCTGGGACCGTCCTTCCCTCTCACTGTGCAAAGCTGCTTTCACAACGAAGCGTTTGGGATTCTGGCACAGAACTTGCTCCAAACTATAAAATTCTGAGCATGATTTGACACGAAAATCTGAGGACATCGTGGCTTTTGGAGGCTTCCTATATGAAGCTGTAATTTCCTACCAGCTTCTTGTCGGAAAAAGAGAGGCTGTGATTCTTTACTCCTGCTCCAGTTCAGCTGCTTGCACGAAAAGAGGAATGGCCACGTTACTGGGCTGTGTATTAATTCTCTCCACTTCCCCTTCCTCTCTCCCCTGCTGCTGGTTATTGTCAGCACTGACTGAGATAATACGTGCTGGCATTTTTAGGAACACAAAAATATTTATAAAATCTGCCCTAATTACAGTCTCCCAGAACTACCTTGCCTTCCCTCCTTTCTCTCAAGACCTCTTTGCTAACTGGGTTTTCTGCATTTTCCAGCACCTCGTTCAGCACCTCTGGTGCTACTGCTAATGCTGCTGTGAAGAAAACTAATTTAGCTGCTTTTTCCTTCTAAGAAAAAAGCGTTCAAGTCGCTTTTAAATGCCAGAATAACAACAGCTGCTTTGTGATCTTAAAATGAGCATGAGAGATACATGTAGCTGGATGCAATAAAGCAGGAAGGAATAGATACACCTACAAACTAACCAGCAGGTTAAAAGACAGGAATTTGAAGTTTTTGCTAACATACCAGCTTTGATCCTGAAGAACAAAAAAACCCTGGTTTACAGAATATTAATAGATGCATCTTCCATGTGTGCAGGGAAGTGCTTTACTTGCCAGCACAACGCAGCCAGCCTGTAACAGGAACATCTGTAACTCTGGACCATGCAAAGTGCAGCATGCAAAGAACTTTTTTAGGCAATGAATTCATGGCCAAGGAGAGACACTGAAGACACATTTGCTTATAAAATTCAAAGACTCTAGAGAGCAAAAGCTCGGAAAAAAATAACCCCACAAGGAAGCACGTGTCTTAGCCAAGCTGGGCATTGAAGGCACTGAAAACTTCGAGAGATCAGCACTTCTGCTGTAGGTGTTCCACACAAACCAAACTCTAACAGATCAGTAACTACTGCTGACATAACGAGTCTATCCTCAAAGTCAGAAAAAAAATCCCCTTCCTTTAAATCATGCCCATTTTTATGGAGCTCCTTCAAAGCAATTAAACCCACCCTAATTTGAGACCCACACATGATGGGATTGTAAAATGATGCTTCAAAGCAGAATATAGATCCAATTTCTAAACGGAGATAAGCTGTTAATGAAAGGAGTTGTGAGTGCTTTCTAAACTTTCATTCTCTCACTAATCAGTATCGAGAATAAGTGAAATCAGAGGTGGGGTCACTGCTCCAGGGAAGCCCCTTCCCAGAAAGAAAATTATCCCGGTACACACGAGCCAGGAAAAAACCTCATGTGACAGCTCCAGGAACGCCTCCGAGCCCCTTCTATCTCAGTCAGTCTTTTTGTGAAAAGAGGATCCATTTAACAGAACCTACCTCCCATTTCTGAACCACTCCAATTTCAAAAGGAAAAATAATACATTAATCTCCCGTGCGTGTGGTAGGACCTGGGAGGCACTTAGGAATCTTTCCTGAAGAAAAGTGCTCTATAAATATAAAATATGTAATTGACACCTCAATGACCCTATCATGGGGAGCTATTGAGGGGAAAGTCTCTTCTTCAGCTGCATGGAAGCAGTTCCCATCATCCTTTTTGGTACAGAAAGAATAAGTTTTCATCATCATTGAAAAAATAATGTACTTCTTAGGGACATCAATTCAGAAATCTGCTTGACGACCTTTACATTTTGGTTAGAACAGCCTTTTTGTAATTATATACACATTTTTATTGGAGTATTTAAAATGCTATTGAAGATGAGATGAACAGCAGTTAAAAGAGAATGAAATCAATGTGGTTATCTATGCAGGTAATCAGACAACCTTTTTTAAGGCTTTTTTTTTTAACTTTCAGGGTTTGGGTTTTGGTTTTCTTTTTACTTAGCACCAGGTAAAGTTTCTGTTCTAAGCTACCTAATGTCACAAAATTTCCTGAATGGCACAGTTCAGTATCAGGTAACAGAGAAGTACTTTATAAAACAGAACTGGAAAAGATAGCAGAAAAATAATTAATCTCATTAAAAGACCATAGAACTGTGGCCCCTTGCAAACTGAGAAAGGAAGTGATGTTCAAACACCGGTTTCTTCAATAATAACAAAATAATACGCAAGTAATTAGGATTTTGGTGTTTACTGCTGCATGTCAGCATGTTAAGTACTTCCACTGTAAATGCTCTCAGGATCACTACAAGGATCTTTTCCACAAATGAAACACATTTTTAAGTGAGCCTCAATATCACTGCTAGAGAAAAATCTGGTTGGCACAAGGACTGCGATTATACAGAAAGAGGAAAAACTCCTACAAATTTCAACTGACAAAGAAACATGATTTTAATAAAAAGGGGATTTGCTTGAGAAATTGTCCTTTTATCACCAGTAAAACTGCTGCAATTTTAAGATGTTGCTCAATCATTTTAAGATTTTAGGAAACTGTTTGAAAGTACTCTCTAATAAAAATATAACCAATAATAGAAGGATGTTGTAGCAACTAAAAGGTTATTAAAATTGTGCTTTTGTTAGTTCTGAGTTAAGGAACAATGGCAGGATTAGCAGGAAACTATTACGAAATTAATCTGATTAATGCCTTATAAATAATGAAGCCGTACTTAAAAGGGTCCACAAGCTCCACCATGTCAGAACATGGGTCTAACACATGATGCAAGACTAAAAAGGAGGATATTTTCCCTACTAATTAAACAGCAAAAACTGAATCCTCCCAAAAATCAAGTAAGAACAAACAGGGAAGGGAAAAAAACAGTATGACTTGTAAAAACAATAAAAATAACTGCAACCAACTCCACCCTCTTCATAATCAGTCTCAGAGGAAAGAGCGAGACTTTATTCTTGTCGTGTTGCACACGATCACAACTTCTCCACACACAAATGCCTCTTCCCCCTGATTTTTTTTGTTCGAAGGATGCAAACCCCATTCTCAACAGAGCACCAGCGTGGGCAGGAGAAGGACAGTCCCTCCAAAAGGGACAACCACTTTGGGGCACAGCTTTCATCCAGCTCTGTTCAAAGCCACAGACAAGTGGCCAAAAATCCATTGTAGTTATTTCAGGTTGATTTTATGGAGCATGGTAAAACCCAGTTCAATGCTGTTCGTGTCTTCCTTGCTAAAATAAGTCTAAAATCAGTGATTACAGCAATCCTTCCAATTCCAGTGAAGCGAGCTGGGATAAAGCTGACAGACCAATTTGCAGTCTGAATGCTGGTCCCAGTACTGAATGAATCTTGGTGGTGCTATTGTGGCAGTTTGGCCCTGGCTCTGAAAAACCTACTTTGGGGGTGAAAAAAACCCCCCAAAACCACCCCAACAACCTTTTATTTTTTAAAAAAGTAAAGCAAGATTTGTTGTGAAGAGTAAAATCATAGAATCACAGATGGTTTGGGTTGGAAGGGACCTTAAAACCATCTTGTTCCAGCCCCCTGCCATGGGCAGGGAATCCTTCCACTGTCCCAGGTTACTCCAAACCCCATCCAGCCTGGCCTTTCCCCTCCTGCTCACAGTGGGGGGAAGATCCATTACTACCAAAAGTATGTTTTGCATTGTAAATGGTACTCAGGATGCTGAAAAATAAGACTGATTTTTAACAGCACTCATAATAAATCACAGCTACCCAAACTCACTTTCGGAATAAACCACAATCAGGGAAAACAACTTGAAAGTTCCCACCATCAAATCTCTTCACGGGCAAAAGCTGCGTTACTGAAATCCCAAGTGTGGCTCCTCTCCTTTTACACCCACGAGTAACAACCCCCACTGCAGGAGCTGCCACGCAGAGCCACGGCCCTCGTGGAGACCTGACATGCTCTTCTCTTCTCTTCCAAGACGAGATGAAATCAATCTGTCCTCCCCACAGCCACAGCGCACCTGCAACGCAGCGGGGCTGAGCACCAGAGTCGGTGTTAATCCCTAAATCCTGCTGGCTCGGAGTTATCCACGTCCTGCAAACACCCCAGGCTCCATCTCCTGCTGACTCACGGGCAGTTCTCACCCTTGCATTACTCTTCTGGAGTTATTCAACCTCAGTCCTGCTCCCCAGCTGGGCCATCGGGCTGCCAAAACCAGGGCACGGGACAGACACGAGTCACGTTGTTGAACCTACAAACCCCACTCTTGTTTTAGCAGCTTGAGGAGGAGCTGCTTCACACCTTGCAGTCACCCACCCCACTAACACCCCTCAGATCTAACTGTGGCTTCAGTTACAGAATATTCTGAGCTGGAAGGGACCCACAACCATCGCTGAGCCCAGCTCTTCAGTGAATGGCCCATACAGGGACCAAACCCATGTTATCAGCACCGTGCTCTGACCAGCTGAGCCAATCTCAGGGTTATTCTTTAAAACATCGAGTTCAAAAGAGGAGGGAATCCAAGTCCTGCCCTGAATTGTCACCAAGCTACTGCCAGGACCTCAAAGAGATCTCTGAACTTGCATGTAAGTATTTGTTTTCCAGTGGGATACAACTGTGTTGGAGTTTAAGAGCGTCCAGAGGGAAGGTAGTGTGAGGTACTGAATATGATCATTATTCAAGACACTAAAATTGAAGAGAAGTTATTCCTGTCCCCACAGAATGGGTCAGAGGTTGAAAGGGACCTTACTGGGCCATCTGGTGCAGCAGGGTCATCCCAGAGCACATGGCACAGGATTGTGTCCAGACAGTTCTTGAATAGCTCCAGTGAGGGAGACTCCACAACCTCTCCACTGAAATGTTATTTACCTACAGCACTCTCTAATATCCAAGACACCACCTTCCTCTGAAAACCACCTCGGTATTTCATGTATACTTCCTATTGTTTCTACAGTTTGCTGTACAGCTCCTGCAAAAACTTCCTTCCAAATAAAAGCCATCCATCCTCAAACATCGCTAAAACAAGGTCACAAAGAAAACAGTGCAGAGAGGCAGCACTTGGGAAGTTATCCCACATTTTCAATCCTGCTCCTTCCAGCAGGCAGCTGGTATGAAATGCTGCTGCTGTTTGACCAAGTGTGTGACACTCTGTGGTGTTCTCAGGCCACGGCTCTGCGGGGAGCAGCGATTCTCCCCTGCAGGAGCTCCAGCACTGGTGTTCCCAGCTTTCAACCCAAATAAGCAAATGCCTTCCTTCGAGGCAGCTGCTGGGCAAGGCTGCAGTGAGGAAAAATCATCTTCTGATAGGTCATCTCAGGATCTTGCGGATCCATGAAGCTCAAAAGGCTATTTTATATATATATATATATCTATCTATATATATATATATCTATATATCTCTATCTTCTGAAAGTTTGGCAATATTCTTCCTATTCCTTGTCTTACCAGTGAGAAAGATGAATCTGGTCAATGAGGACAAAATTATGAAGAAACTGGTAAATTACATTAACAGCAAAAGAGGAAGATGCTTAGAGTTCCAGCTACTGCATTAAAAGGACAGAGGGATGTGGAAATACGACTTGAGACCACTTCCTGAGAATGAACTTTATTTTCTAACGATGTACCCCAAAAATACTTTGCTAACAAAGCAAATGCCAGTAAATGCACCAGTGGCCATGGCCAGTCTGGGCTCTGAGTTAGCTTTAGTGAGGCTGATCACCCCCAGCACTGTAATCCCATTTAAACACAGATCTTTGACAGCACTGGTTTAAATTAGCTTGGAAGGAACTGGGGCTTTACAACAAGAAATTACTCTGAGTCATGGAAGGCAAAAATTGCAGAATGCCACTTACCAGAAAAAAACCATCCTGGTGCCACATTGCTGCCTCTTTGGGCATGGGCCAGATGCAAAAGGAGGAGGTGTAAAGGGGGTGGGTGTATATATATGTGTGTGTGTGTATATATATATATAAAGACTATTTCTTTATAGGGTATTGCTGTTGTGCCAATCAAGAAAAGTGCAAATATTTAATTTTGGAAAGTTTTTCAGAGTAAGAATTTTGCATTTCATGCCCATGGAATTCATCAACTCTGGCTAAGGACAGAGTGAAAATCCATGGCAGTTACAGTAGTTATGGCAGTTTCATTAATGACAGTTATAAGTCAAAATCAAAGTACGAAATTTATATTTGGCAGTTGGAATTAAACCAAAGTATTAATCCTAAGGATGTTACCTGGGAACTCAAAGTAAAGCTACAACTATAAAAACCCATCAGCAAATGTGTTTCAATGAACTCCCCACATAACCAATCTTCTTGTCAAAACCACTATCTACCACTGAATTAAAATACCCAATGATCTGGCCCTGGAGCAAATGTTTGGAGAAATACAGGGGAACACATTAATTCAGTTCTCCATGTCAGATTATTAATAGGTGACAAACCAGGAACTCATTAGGGCAGTGAAACAAGTTTAGGAAGAGATAATCACATTAGCTGAATACTCAAGGATAAAAGCTGGATGAGATTGGCTGGGCAGGATCTCAGATGCCCACAGCAAGGAAAAAACCTCCTGTTAGAGCCTTCATCCCAGTCAAGGTGTCCCAGAGCACATCCAACAAGTACAGATCCCATCCTGAGGATGGGAAAATGCCAGGGGTAACCGAGGCTGTGCCTGTGCCACCTGCACTGCAACACTGAAAGCTGAGAAATCATTTGAAATGCATTATTCTGTCATGTAGAACAACTCAGTAATTCCTTGTCTCAGCTGCCTGTAACGCCCTGAATTTGGCTGTGGAATGTTTGAGAAAACGGATTCAAGAGAAGCCAGAAAAAGAAATGAACTATTTAAATATGGAACCAGGTACTTGTTTGGAACCAGATATTGCCAGGACAGCAAATGCAACAGTCTGAAAGGTCCTATAAGCCAAGCGATGGAAAAGAAGAAAAAGCTGGGATTTCTGAAGATATTTTAATTTGCAGCACTGACTTAATCCCCCAACGAGAACCTTCATTTAAGTGCAGACACAGTGTTGATCAATCTAAAGATGATCTTTTTGGGGTTTGCCCCCCTTTGATCTGTGTTAAACCATATTAAAACCAAGCACAACTCCAGACCTCCTCTATTTATATGGTATCACTGCAATTATCTGACGAGAATCTTCCGGGATGATCCGTAACTCTCCTTACAATGGCGACTTAGTGGAGCCAAAATACCAGAATACAAACCAGGAATAACAGAATACGAAGGAGAAAAATGGCACAAAAACGGCGATTTTGCTACGGGAAGTTGGGACTTGCCACCTCAAATTAGTGGGAGCCGTGAAGTGGCATTAGTGACAAGGGGAATACAGTAATTGGGGTTGATTTCCTGGCGCTGAGCCGAGCGCTCCGGCGAGTTAATTATAGCTCTGGAGGGAGCGGGGACACTTCCCGGTGACACAGGGACACCACGGAGCAGCGACCTCCAGGAATTATGTGAGAGAGGCAGCAGAACTTTCCTGCTCGGCCCATTACGGGAAATCCACACGGAAATTCAGAGTTAAAAGCGACAGGAGGGAGGAGAATACTCGACCTGTCCGGAAATAAAGAAGGGTCATCGTTTCACCCATTAAAACAAGTCACTCGTAGCCCAAATTCAACAAGATTCTTATCACTGAGCCTTGATTTTAACCAGTAGTATTTAATTAATTTGGCAGAGCTACACAATGCCTTCCTGAGCGATAGCCAGCTCCCCTCTTGGGTTCCTTCTGTAATCATTTCCTTTGATTAACTTCACTGTATTTACTCAAATTAACCCGTGTATTTCATACATGTTGCAACAAATTAGAAGAGAAGAATTAAAAAGCAGCCTGCCAACTTAAAAACGGAGCGAGTGGAACTTTTTGAATTAAAGCAGACAGAGTTATTAGCTGATTATTATATGGAGAATGTTCAGAAGAAAGAACATGCCCTTTCCATTTTCATTTTGTATTACTAGTGATTACATGATATATCTTAAATTATAATTTGAGGTAAAACTATGATTAAAAATAATTTAAATATTGCACAACAAGTTAATTGCTCTGGAATTTCTTCATCTTTGTTCCTGTTCTTTGATTCAAAGATCCTGTGTGCAGGGTATCTGCTCCAGGAGTCTCACCTGAGGTGGGAGGCCAGGACCCTCAAGCACTTCCCTTCGTGGTCTTTACCACAACAGAGGACAAGGGGACACCATCAGGTACCACTTTTACCTGTCCCACATTCCCTGCACGTCATTGCTGCGTGCTCTGGGGCAGAGCTACATGGCAGCTCCCCCCTCCCACAGAACCCTTCAGAACTGGGAAGGAAAAACAGAATAAAGGAAATGACCAACCCTCTCCCAGCCATCAAAACTGGGTGAAGTGCAAAGAAGGAGAGGTGGAAGCCAGCGCCTGCTTGGTCACTGCCACAAATCAAATGGGTTTAATCACAAATCCTTGTGCTCTCAGGATTAGGCTGACTTTCTGAGAGAGTCCAAAAAAGTCTTCATAACTTAAGTTATAATTCAGGAGAAGATGTTCACCTCAGAGCCATAATCTCTCTTTGCACTGCAAGTGGAAAAGCTTTTACAGTGGAAACCACCACAGTGGATCAGAGTCAAACCCTCTGTGCAGGGCATGGACGGCTCTTGTTTAATTTCACAGCAACACATCAGCAAAGGGATCCTGACCCAAATCCTCAGGAAATTCACATCCTCAACCCAGACCTCTTCTCAGGTAATTTCCTTCACTGTGGGATGAATTGTCTGGGAGCAACCATTCCCAGCTAAAACTTTATCAGAACATCTTCCCATGAAAAGCCATTTTGGTCAACTGGAACTTCAAGACAGCTCTTTTATGAGAACCTTTCCCAAATACCTCTGCTGGGGGAATACTGCACTTCCAGCTTGGAGGCCAATAACAGGCTTACACATGATAAGATGGAGCCAACCCAGAATAAGGCAGTTGGTGAAATTCAAGAGTCCTGTTAGGACCTGCTCGCTTCAGTCGATGAGAAAAGCAAGAACTTCAGGCAACTTTCTGCAGTTGGGGTCAAATTAGGGGAAAGGAGAAGCTGTGAGCTCCGCTGAGCTTTTCAATGCAACCAGAGGGAACTGGTCTCCTCGGATGAAGAAAAGAAGGATTAAAGACAGTGACTATGCCCTTTTGCAAAGAGAGAAACCACCACAGCTCAGGAACTCTACTGAAAGCACTTCTGTTCAATTTTTATAGGGAGTTTAATCCTGCAAGGTCTGGCTCTTGAGAAAGATGTTACATAAGCACGTGCGAATAATCCCACGTAGGGATTATTGATCACTTTGCCAGTCTTTAAATAAATACCTGACTTTTAAGCACAAACAGATATAAAACTATCCACAAGCAAGGGGCGAAGAGTACGTGGGCAGTGCAGGGTGAGACCAACTCCTGTAGCAGCACTGCAGCTGGATCTGCTTAAACCAGCACGGAGGTTCTACCCAGAGGTTTGTTTTTCCAGTTTTTCCTCTACTGTGCATTTCTACTTTGCTACTTTACATGGATTTAAGAGAACCAGCCAGAATAAGTACAAGCTGGAGTATATAAACTAACTTCTTGTATAAATAAGCCACCAAAATTACTCAGAACTACTGACCTGACAAAAATAATACTCAAACTTTAACCATCTCCATGGAAAGAAAACACCACCATTAATCTTGCCAACGAAAAAAAAAAAGCCTGAGCTGTTAAATCTCTGGTAAGAGACAAATCCATAAGAGACTCACGATGATACTGATCTGATTAGTCAGAATCATTGAAGAGTTGAGGAAAGAGATGGTCAAATAAGGAGAGGCCAGGCCAGGAGGAAGTGCTACACTTCCCTGAGAAACAGATTTTCTGTGTCCGATGGGTTCTCAGAACTCTCCTCAGCCTCACTCACCACTCTTAAGAGAGAAGGTATTATCTTGTCCTGCGAGCCATGGAAAATTCCACATCCTTGCAGATGAAATCTCTGCTTGGAACTGGCTGGTTTGTACAGCATTCAGTGCTATGGCTTGATCACTGCTGTACAGAGCTCCAGCCTTTGCCAGGGTAAGGGTTAATTACCACTGATAGTCAGCAAATAAAAATAGAGTTTTATCCTACAGGCAATTGCAAACCATATTTGCAATGACAGTGCTCCTTGCAGAGAGGTTCTTAGAAAGTCCTGTGTGACCCTTCCTGCTCCTCAGCAACAGAGGAAGAGTGAAACAAAAGGCGTCTCAACAGAAGTTGGACTGAGAGCTCCTACCTGGCTCTCACAGTGCCAGATGCAGGAACTAAACACGTGGGATTGTAGCTTAGAATAATTCTAACAGGACAGTAAACACAGACAAGAAACTTTCAACATAACACAGAACTTGTGCTTCCATCCCTGGCAGAATTTCCCCGGCACAGAAATGTCCTGGGTGTGAACTCTTCCCCACAGAAAGCTCCCTACTGATCCCGCTGCCATCTCGTCCCCCTGCTCAATAATCAGGAAACTCCAGCTCCTGCTGAACATTTCTCCTTCACAGGGAAGTTTTTTTGGGAATTCCAGCCTCTGGCTTGGTTTCCTGTATTGCCAGGTCCAACCTAAGGACCAGAATAAACACAGAATATTCAGAGAGTGTTCAGTAGCCCCAGGAGAAGGTTTGTTTTAGAAGTCCAAACAAGACTTTCACGATACAGATTCAGTGATTTCTCCCTCCAAAAGAAGGTGTCAGAGGATATGGGGCAGAAAGCATTTTACTGGCATCACTGAGGATAGATTTGAAACCAATCAAGGTAAGTGGGCAAGAATCTACTATCAGCCTTTAATAGAAAAACTTAAGAGTAAATTCAAAGCAAAAAACCAGCAAATTCTGTACAACAAAATGCCAAATTTATACAACTAGGAAGTTTTCTCTAATTAAGATGCTTTCCACAATAAAAAGGAATTAAATACTTTTTTGTAAATTCCAGATTTTACAGATTATCGACCCCAAGAATTTAATTTTGAAGAAAGTAACTGAAACTGTGTGGAGAACAACCTGGTTCTTACTGTTCTCCCCAACTTATCGTGAACCACCCCCTAATTAGCTCATGCATAAGAAACACAAAGAAAGGTGCAGCTGAAATTTTAAAAGCCTCAAGATGTACTGATGGCAGGGCCACAGATTTCCAACAATCTGTTCTATCTGGAAAGTGTTTATCTACAAAGCATTTTAGTGTTTATCTAGAAAGCATTTTACAAATATTAAAGCAAGACCTACTGCTACTTCTTCGCACAGGCTCACTGTGTCACGTTGTATATAAAAATTTGGCATTTACCCCCCACTTCAGCAGAACACACAACACTCCACGAGAGTTACTGGGGAAAGTCAAGCTACCCATACTGAAAAATGTAGTTTTGTTATCTCAATATGTCACAAAATGCAATTTTACACGGAACAGAAATACAAAAAAAAGGGAAATAATAGAAAAATAGATACACTTTTTCAAAAGAAAAAAATAAAGTTTTAGATTGTTTGACCTTTCCCAGCCTTCCCCCTCAGGAAGCAGTCTGTGTTGTACTACACCTAATTTAATTTTCTGTTTCTTCCTTTCTGCTCTTAAATACCAAAGAAACACAAGAAAGCATCATAGGGCACATGTACCATTGCTGAAGGAGCATGACACACCTGCCCCAGTTAAAACAACTCCCGTTCTTTAGAATTCTGGGAAACTATTTAGGATATTTTTAGAGTATTGATAAGTGAATAATCTTTGGGTGAAAGAATTCCAATTAAGGAGCAATTGTTTTCCTTTCTGGGAATTTGCTGGTACCAGTCTAGGAACTCCACCCAGGAGCTTTGGGAGTTGTCTTTTCTTACTTAGTCATCCAGCTTTGGAAAGTCTCCAACCAAAGATCCCAACCTGAAAGACCCTGGTTTTAAAAAGATACATTTCATTATATTTATCTGCTAAGCACCTTTTCTTTTTTTTTTTTTAAATCCACCCACTGCTATTAAAAAAAGCCACTAGAACTCTCAGAAACAGGTCTGTTTCAAAGATTTAAATACCTTCCTCTTATTTTGGCTCCAGAATGTTCAGCTCATAAAGTGGCTGCACTGGAGACCAAACACCAAGGTTCTTTTTTTACTCAATCTTTTATTAAACAAACACCATTCTGCTGCTGGCACCACAGTGATTGCAGATCACGGTATAAAATCCCTACTACAAACACAGGATTTGTTCCTAAACAACAAGGGGGGGAAAGGGGAGCAGCAGCAGAGTAGCTACAAATACACCTCCTTGCCATTTGGAACCCAGCTTTCACTGACATTTTCAAGCCAATCTTTCAGTTTTTATCTGTCATCACAGGAGAAAACGTGCAAGTTTTACTAACAGACACTTCAGTGTTGTGTCCAAGGGTCTGAAATAACTGAATTAAAACCCAGGATGGTTCAAGCACAACATATCTACCAGTTATCCCTTCATTATCTTCTGTAGTCAACAAATGCAGCCGTAGAATGTTCTGAACTTTAATTCCAACATTAGATTCTGGTTCCTGGCACAAATTTTAAATGATTGAACAATATTAAGGGATGGAACACACTAGGTTTTATGTAATATATAAATTATAACATATCTAACAACAGGCAAATCTTTCCATAAGACTGGGTTATTGGAATACTAATTGCCAATTTTCCTACTCTGAGAGCAAGAAAAAAATCAGTACACTGGTAAAATTAAATTATTCGTTTCAATAAAAAAATACTTTATTTCTCAACAGCAGAGATTTGGCAATAAGATTTTATATAACATCATTTACACCTGATTGTATTTCACTTCCAATTTTTTTAATCCTGCGAGGTACAAAGCAAATACTTATGAAAGGGACATGCAGCCAACGCCAAAGTTTCAATTATAGCCTTTCCTATTCGGCAGCAGCAAGTCAGGACTTGTGAGCCTTGTTCTCTTCCTTCAGATCATTGCTGAGGGAAGAAAGAAACCTGGAGATGCTGCTGGCACTTAAATATCTGCTTATCCTTAAATGCTGCAGATGATGCTGCAGATGCTGCCAAGCATTTTGCACTTACTTGTATCAGCAGGGGAAAATCCCCACTTTTTCACCCTCTCTTACAGAGCTGCAAACAACACAAACCATCGAAGAACTATTACTGGGAAAAGACAACTTACAAGCGTTCCAATTTTATCTTCTATTTCTTCAAGTTGCTCTCCCCATCCCCATTTTCCAGGGTCATACGTACAGGTATAAAGTAGGGGTGTGTTTTAAAAGGTGACACTCTAAAAGGATTGTGTAATATAAAGAAGTAAGTGCAGAAAACAGACAACAATGCCCCCGAATCCCCCAAAATATCATCTCCCTCTCCTCTGTGTTCTGAAGCAGGAAGGTATTTTAAAAAAAAAAGAAACAGAATGTGCCTAAGAACTTCGTGTGTGATCACTGCAGTAATAAGAGGGACTTTTGGAAAAGTTATCCACGTTTTTCATCTAAGGTCTGTGACTAGACAATCCCTGTTTTAAGGTCACAAAAATGAGTGTATTATCAGATTTATCAAAATCCTCATACCCACCAAAAGCTGCTACTGTTTCTGAACAGCAGTCCAACAACATGCACTCTGCCAACTAATCTATCTCCCCAAAATACTTCTAATATTTCAAAAGCTCACAGACAAAACATGTTGTCTCTTTCATCTTTTATTAAAAAAAAAATAATTAAAAGGTATGTAGGAACCTTTTTTCCCTTGTTCCATAATTACACTGATTTGGAAAACAGAACAGCAATATTTAATTTTGGACCAGCAACAGGTTTTAAGAGTCAGCACCCCATAAGACGTGCCATCTACCCTTACATATTTTACCCAGTTATTGCTCACATAAAAAATTCCCTATCAGTTGCTATTTTCTAAGACTTATTTATATGCATTCACACATCTAAAAATGTGCTAACACTATTGTTGAGACAGAATTCAGTGGAAAAGCCTGTCCATTGGAGGGACTCTGTAGCCCACTTGCTTTAAGACACTATCACCAGTTTTATCTCTTGAGTAGAGCTACTTTTACTGTGTGTACCTACACATAAATATATATATATGCAAATGTACACACAGAGAACATCCGAGTGCCTTTTTGCCAGCTCGCAGTTAGAGAATTCCAACAGAAATTTAAGGAAACAACATAATTCACAGATTACTTTCTTTAATAAGTAATCCCGAAGGCTGGGTTTGGGTTTTTTTAGAGCAAGTTATCACTTCTGGGAGATCTGCAAGCAGCATCCTCCACAGCAGATGGGGTGAGGGTAAAAGCCTGTGGAGATGCAGCTGAGCATCCAACGGCGCGGCGCTCACACCCTGCACCCCTCACACCCGGTGCTGACCCAGGACAAAGGGCTCTAGCACTAGAGAGCCACTGTTTTAAGTGTAAAAACACTCATTTTTTTGGCACACACTATCAGTGATCAGTAGAGCTTGTCTTTATGTGGCACCATCCATGGGGGAGAAGCCCTCCCGCACTAATCTCGCTAATCTCCGGAGCAGGGGGAATCGCTATTAAAAATGCTATTTATACAGACAGGCTTCTCTGCAAGTCTGCTACACAGGCTCATCAAACTCATTAAACCCAGCTTTAAATCCCAGGCTTGGGAGTGTAATCCCTTTAAGAAACCTGCTAGACTAGGCTGAGAGAATAAAAATACAGCAGTTAGTGAACTGAAAGATGCACGAGCGCCGCTCACCTTGTGGTCAGCACGGGAGATGGACACCCCACCTTCTTGGGCACCACCAGTGACGTGCTGCTGCCAGCACTGGGCAGGGAATAACGTCCTTGGAAAGCACCCAGGTGTTGTGTCTTTTACCTCAGCAGCAGGAAGGATGTTGACCTGCAGCAGCGTCAACCCTTCAGCCTCTACCCAAATCCCTCCCCTTGTCATGTATTATGTGAAGGTTAAAGTTCTGTGGCAGCTGGCACAGCAAAAAAATTGGTGACTGTCCTTCCTGGAGGAACAGGAGATGGCTGGAGTGCCACCTCCTGCTGGCAGAGGCAGCATTTGGATGGGCAAGGTGAGCTCTCATCCCATTCCAGGCTGCACAGCCTTGGAAAAATCCTCCGTGGGAGCCACAAAATGCTGTGCCACCATTGTGCCTTTGGATACCCCAATAACTGATGTTCATCTTCCATGCACACGTGTAAAGCAGTTGTAGAGCTGATTTCCAGGTTTCCTCCTGCCTACAGAGCTGCTGTTGCCCAGGGGGAGACTGGAAAAACCCAAATCCAGCGCTGAGGCAACGAGCAGCACCACAGGCATCGTATTTACAGAGAGAGAAAAGCAAAAGCTGCAACCTGAAAAGGCTGCAAGACGCAGGAGTTGGAGAGAGAGGTTCTCTGCACAGGACAGCCCAGCAGCAGGCAGCCTTGGGGAGTTCTGCTCAGGAAATCATGGCATTGGGATGTTTTTAATCACCCCAGCCCTGAACGGAGAGTGCAGGACTGCAAACTGCTGGGCACCTCGTGTCCTCTCAACTGACCGTCAGCTGAAGGACTGCAAGAAAAAAGCTATGGCACTGAACTGCAGCCTCCTGATTCCAGTGTTTTTAGGTAAATACAGCAGCACGTAACTTCAGAATGTCACCAGGAGACTGCTTCCTAGTACAGTGACTAGACAAAATGTAAAATAAAATGAATTTAGAAGGTTCCCTATGGGGTCAGAGCAGTAAAACTGATTCTGATTAAGTTGCATTACCAGATAGAAGCAGGATCTCAATAATTTACAGCCAGAGACAGGATAAGTGTCCATTAGCATTAGTGTCTATGGATGTACACTTTCTATTTTTCCACATATTTAAGGCCTCTGAGACCATGTCTGGGCCTCCGGCTTTCCCTCTTCCTGGCTCCAAACCATTGAAGTTAAACCCCTTCCCTCCAGGCAGAAGAGGAACCTTCCTCTTTAGCATCCTCTCCACCCCCAAAGGGTGGGTAAGGAAGAAGGCAGGATTATTTGAAGTCAATCTGGACACAGTAAATGGTCTCTAATGGTATCTAGAACACAAAATTCAAGATAATTTGAAAAAGTTATGAGGTTGGACATGATCCAAATTCAGATGAGCACAGCACAGCAGGATGTTCTGCAGATGTGTCAGTGACTCTTAAGTTTAGCTGTCCCTGATGTTTTTTTGTTTGTGTTTAATATGCCTTTCAGCACCAGCAATCTTGGGAAGGGCACACTTGAAGGCGAACCAAGAAGTACTAAAGGAAAGAAAAAAAAAAAAGCCAGACCAATCATTACAGAAACCTGGTCTCATAATATTAATTGTGCCTAAACCTCCATCAATGTGTTCTTGGCCTTTTTCCCTTGGAGAGCCAATGCAGAGTGGCTGCACTCATTTTGTGCCTCCTCCACTAATGAGCAGCCTCGTGCCACTTCAATGCCTCTTCCCTCCCAGGAATCATTACCTCAAGAGTTAGAACTAATTTGACAAAAATCTGTTCTGCACCATCATCCCCAGGTTCTGGAGGTTTAAAGAAACCATTGAAGGCACTTGCTGACAGGTCAGAACAGCTCTCCATTGGTCTCCAACAAAAACAGATGAGTAAGAACATCTGGGTAGAGGTTTGGATTCTTTTTTTTCTAAAATAACTGCTTTATATTCAAGGTACCCGCACTTTCCCATCGACATGTTTGAAAGGAGTGTACAAAGTTACTCCTCTTGCTTCCTCAAATTCCAGAGACGGAGGGATTTTTCACACTATGAGTACAAGGAAATTTAAAAAAACCATCAGGAAACAAACCAGCAAGACCCATAGTGATGGTTGTTCTTCACTGTGTCCCCAGTTTTGGGGTGGGCAGAACATCCCAGCGGCGGTTCTCATCCCCTTGGGATGAACTGGGATCATCCCCATGTCTTTTACCCCTCCCTGGTGCTTTCAAGCGAGCGAGGAAGGAGGGTAACGAGCTGCCAGACACTTCTGCAGCTGATGAGCAGCAGCCACCCAAGAGGTGGTTGCAAGATTTTGTGTATAGAAAGCTTGTAAAGCACTTTGGGAAGCTGCGGGATGAAAAGGACTATATAAACGTAAGATATTATTATTATTAAACCAGTGATCTGACAAGAAGAGACAGCTCTTCAAATCTCTACAACAGCTTGAGCTGAAGAGATCAGGGAGTCCAATTTGAAAAAATAATAATTTGAAACGAATTGGAGGATTAGAAGTGGCAGCTCTTTTGTGGATTCTCCATGGCAGGTAAATTTAGTAGGCTACTTTAATTTTGCATCGTTTTAACTCCTGGCAATGTCCTGTGCATTGAATCTGACAGAGAGACAGAGTGTTTGAAGCTGTCGTGGCTACATTTTAGTCTCCCAATTTTACAATCAGTGTTTGAATCTGCTACTACAACTCTGGGTACAGAGATCAGAGGCTTATCAAAGAGGCATCCATTTCAAAGACAAGCAGCAGCTTTGACTTCATTCCTTCAATGCTTAAAATTCCTGAAAAAGCAGATGAGCATACCACAAAACAGGTCTGAAGGAAATCTCTCTATCAGCTGTAAACCTATTTCAGTATTAATTTTTTAAGGATCTATTTTGGTCTCAAGTAAAATGAGTGTGTTTAGCAGAGATAATCCTCTCAACAGGTGAGCTTAATATATGCCTTTTCCTGTGACTGACTGAAAGAACATTTTAAACTTATTGCTTTTTCAAGCATTAATTGAAGAACTACTTCAACCAGTTAGCTGATTTTGTTTAAATCTTTTTTTAGACTAATAATGTCTTCCCTTTGCTAACAAAGCAGCACTTCATTTCTTTATTGCTGCCCTTATTTTACCTGCATGGATGAACCAAGTGCACCGTGGGCAGCAACACGTGCACTTCGCAATGCCAGGCTTTAAAGGTGCATCACACACTGGAGCGCTGCTTTCCACACTCAACTCTTGGTTTTAAGCTGAGTTTAAACATCCACATGAGTGATAACATGACTGATCAGCATCGCATCAGCATGGAAGTGAACCTGGGTGATTTCCTTCCTTCCAATGTCACACACACACACTGCCCATCATGGAGACCACTGGCCACTCACTGGAACCAAGTGCCTGGTTGATTTTTGCTAGAGAGCAAGAGGGGATTGTTCCAAAGTGATTTGCACATCTGACCCCAGTTCCTCCAGCTGAGCACTGCCCAGCCCAGGGAGGCTCTGAAAAGCTCGTGCAGGGAGCAGGGGATGTTTCCTCCAGAGCAATGGATAGCTTCCCATGGAGCAATGGATATCCCTTGGCAGGGAGCAATGGATAGAGTTTCCCACGGAGAAGGGGATAATGTTTCCAGAGAGTCAAGTGTTCAGGCATTGCAGGCAGGGTAACCTGGCTCCTGCCGAGCTAGGGCAGGTGAGTGTAGCACCAAGCCCACCTCTGGCTCCTTGTTTTCATCGAGTGCTGCTGATGGACCCATCCCGGTTCTTCAGCGCCTCATCAGCAGGACTCAGAGGCAAAGGGGATAATCAGCGACAGGTTAATTTGTCTGATTAAGGCTTGGGAGATGTGGCACTGGGAACTGGGTACAGCACAGTCCCCGGAGCCAGGCCCAGCCAGCTTGAAAGGAGCCGCCCGCTGCTGCCAGCCAAGGAACGCATTAAAGCTGCCTTTGAAAGCCATGGCCATACCAGCAGCCTTAGCAAAGCTCCACTGCAGGTGCGGACATGCCCTAAAGTGCACTGAAAGTGCTGAAGAGTTCAGCTCTTCAGCCCTCAAATCGCTTCTGACAAACAGGACTGAGAAGTCTTAACACATTCAGGCGTTTTTAAAAGCACTCCCAGCACCATCTCGCACCGAATGAAAGCTTGGGATTAAAACCAGCTTTGAAACTGCAGAATATTTACAGGAGCCTCTCCTCAGAGCAGCTCATCTATCAGCATTCAGCCTAGCAACGCAAGTTTCTTGTGCAATATTTTATTAAAAGGTCCTCGGTGCCCACACACACTTGGACACACTGACAAACCTGACATATTCTTCAAAATACTTTAAATTACTGTTATTTACCCGGTAGGAAACAAAACATATAGAAAACCACAGCAGAAGCTTTTTACGAGGTGTGATGATGCTGTATCTACCTCACCCAATTCCACGAACCAGATTGCTTTCATTTATGAACCGAGCATTTTTCATTGCTTTCTCTATTTCACAGAACCACGAGAAAACCATTTTGGGGCAGAAGTGTTCCAAGTTTGGATCCTTTAACAGCTTCAATCTTAATAAGCAATAATCCCAGGATGGGTTGGGTTGGAAGGGACCTTAAAGCTCATCCAGTTCCACAGGGACAAGGACACCTTCCGCTATCCCAGGGTGCTCCAAGCCCCGTCCAACCTGGCCTTGGACACCTCCAGGGATGGGGAAACCACAACCCCGGTGTCCCTGGGTGACAATAATGAATAAATTAAGTGATGTCTGCCCAGCTGGCTGCAGGCACTGTCCCAGGGGCAGTCCTGTGCCAGGGCACCCCCGGGACCAGCACAGAGCTCGTTCCCAACTCCTCGTCCCTCCTGCTGACCACTGCTGCTTCTGAAGAAAAACTTCCTTTTTAAAAAGTCAGTGTAGGTTCAATAGATAAATAACCACCTCTGTACTTAAAAAGTGCAGAACTATGGCCATAAATAAGCATTAGTGCTTCAAAAATCGTGAAACCACAGCTTTATGGTTTTAAACAGAGACAAGGTGGAATCCTGAATGGTGGCAATGTATTTCAGATGAAAGCTTTCAAGCAGATGAGGAATAGTTACAGGAGTTGGAACCTGAGTAACTACAGTTGCATTAAATTATTCCATCTGCAAGTCCATTAAAAATTGTTAATGGTTTTGTATGGCTTTTATATTTATTGGGTGGGTTTATTCCTATGTGAGTCATACATATTTATTACCAGAGGCCAGATAATGGTTATTAATAAAACTTCTTTTATTTGCATACTGTCTTGATGCTGCCCTAAATATTTACAACTGGACTATAAAATAAAAAGAATCCTCAAAAATTCTAAACAGCACCGGGGATGCATCGCAACTTTGCTTTTTGTACTTTATTGCTTTTTCGGGGTTTTGTTTTTTCAAAACTGGAAAAAAAACCCCTCTCAGCCTGGTAAATCCATTTCTTTTCTCAAGTCAAAAAAGCACTAATTCTTTCAAAGATTTAAAGCACTCTTTGTGTGGAGGAAGTGAGAGGAGATCCAAAGTTAAAGCAGGCTGGGTTTTTATAATTAAGAAAATACATATATTTCTACACATAATTATGAACAGTAACAAAAGCTCAGTATTAAAATAGGTCCACTGAATCCCTGGAATTGTGCCTGCCAACTAAAACACCTACTATGAATTTAGTAATGGGTTATGCAAACATAAATTACAAGGCCAGACGTTTTAAAAGGAAAAAAAGGTGATTTATTGTCACACTGGAGACACGGCAGGATAGAAGCACAATTTCATTTTTCCATATATTCATCAACACTGCAGATGTGTTAATGCAAAAAGAATTCCAAAATAAAAATGACTCTCAACTGCTCTAATTCTCCTCTGTCATTTAATTTACTTTAAAATTGTTACCAGGAAGCATTTTTTTGTTTCAAGCAAGCAAAACACACTAAAAATTCCTGGAAGAAAATAGGTTTTAAGAGCATTTTACAGACATTTCTCCTCCTAAAAATCAAGACTTCATCCAAAACTGACCACAACAGAGTGGCCCTGAAGAAACTTGGGGTATTTGGGAGGGTTTTTAATAGAAAAGCTTCAAACTATCATTTGTACCTTGGGCATTTTTACTCCCCATATTAATAGTTTCTGCTTTTCTTTCAAGCAGATCCAACTATTCACTTATCCACTGTCAGAGCAGTGACAAGAATCGCTCGTAACTGGCAACTCCTGTTAAAAGAGTTATTTGTGACAACATCATAATTTTAATGAGAACAACGTGTTCCTGTAATTACACCTGAGTGACTCTGAGGTGGTCCAGCAGATGAACTGAGGGTTACAGAACGTTTGCTCACGAAGCAAAAAAGGAAAAATACCAATTGAAGATGTTTAATTATTTCTTCGCTTGGTAAATACACATAGGAAGGAAGAGCGGGGATATTGATGCCTGTTATTTTTATAACTCTTGAAAATAAGTCAAACTATTGTTCAGAGTAAATTTAGGAACTGAACTTCAGACTCGCTTTGAGAGCCATCTCCATATAAATTCCAAGTTTTAAACTTACCTTTACAAGTACCATAAAAGAGAATGTAAGAACGGCTGGTAATTGTTGGTACCACAGTGAGAAAAATCTCAGCTATTTCAGCTAAAAAAATGACAATATTGTCCCTTAAAAGCCAGCCAATGATACATCAATAAATCACGTTATATCTTAATGCACACTACATAAAGTACAACCCTTCTGCAGGAGGAAGGATGACAAATGCTCTGTCAGATTCGGTTTTTTTCCTTGAGTTCTGACCTTGAAAACGTTCTCTTCTTGCAGCCCTCACCCCCAACCTTCCCCTGCCCCGCTGCCTGCTCTGGCCCCTTTCCAAATGGGTCAGCCCTGCGAGGTTCAGGCAAAGGCAAGAACAACCAGGGAAAAACAAACTGTTTGCTTTGCCTCCTTTCAGTCTCGGTGACAGCAGAAACTCACTGCAGCATCAAAGGCTTAACAAGAGAGATTAACTTGTAAATATTTGCTTACAAGTGTGTCCTTTTGTAAAGCACAGTAATACCCCAAATATCCCCTTTTCTCCTTTGCTGCAATGGAAAATGCTGCACCCTTGGCAAGACTGAAATCCAATACCTGCAACCAGTGCTGTGAGGAAGAAAAGTGAATTCTTCAGCTCTCAAGAATGCTCAACCAGGAAAATGCTCGAATGAAATAAATCTACATTACTAAGGGCAAGTGACTTCAGAGGAATTTATTTGTTCAACTACTCTAATGAGTTTGGTTGAATCAGATGTGTCCCCCCTCTTGAGTATTTTTGGAACTCTTGAATAAAGTAATTGCCTGTATATTTTCAGATTTACAAAAAGACTTTTGAGGTAAATACGTTGTAGAAAATTGATTTAAGGGTATCTTGAAAGCAAATGGAGAGAGCAGGAGTGACTCAAAGTGGCCTAGGTCATGTGGTTTCAGAAAAATGCTTTAAATTAAACTTCTCTGCCTAATAACACCCAACACAATCATGACTTCTTGCAGGTCAGGGGAACTGTTTTCCTGGGTTTCAGACCTTTAATAATGCTGCTTGAAAATCATGAACTGTGAAATCCCACATAGCAATAATCCCTAAAATACGGCTTCATTGGGTAAAAGGACTTTCTCAAGCCCTGCTATTCCCAAATAAATTGCACACATTCTGCTGCCCACCCTGCCCAGCTGGGAACAGCACAAGTTAAGACAATAAAGACAATTATTAAAAAAAAAAATAAATTAATGAAGTCTACTGAGTATGGTAGGAATGGTCAATGGAGGTCAGTTTTAGGAGAATCCTAGAAAAATACAGCTGTGAATTATAATTGTTTTAATGTCCTCTCACTGCCAATAAAGAGGCAGCAAGAGATCATAATATAGAAATAGATGTCAGAAACACTGGTGAGTTTCCTGTTAACAATGAGAATATGCTAAAGTGAAATATGTATTAAATAATGATAATAAAGTTACTGAGACCATGAACAAGGGCTGTCCAGGATAAGGTGAGACCTGATTTAACCCCTCTGACTCCACAAGACTGGTATTTAGATCACATTTAAAGATATGGAGATAGATTTTATTACTTTTCTGAAAAAGTCACATAGTAATAATAATATACTTCTCCATTTAGCTTTTGAAATACCAAGCCCATGCAGTACAAAGTATCATAAAAATAATTTACCTGGCAAACAAATCTCTTAAGAATAAAAACATGGCACCTAAATATTATCCTAAAGGAGAGGTGTTCATCAAAGGGGGAAAAAAAAAAAGAGAGAAAAGAGGAAGGGAAAGGGAAAGGGAAAAAAAAAAGGAGGAAAAAGGAAAAAAAGAGGGGAAAAAGAAGGGGAAGGTGGGAAAAGGGGGGGTGGGGAAGGAAAAAAGAAAACAATAAAAGGAGTGGAACAACCCAGCTGTAGATGGCAGCAAATCAATATTCACCCCTCTGTACACAGACACTGAGAACATCAATTATCCTCAGACAGACTGTGTGTTTTCAGTAGATTTTGTTATTATTTCCACTTTGTCACACAGACTAGACCAAAGTTGACTGTGCAACGTCATTGGGAATCAGCACAATTCACTACCCACAATTCTGAGGATCCCACTCTCATTTCAAGAACCAATTCAAGCAGCATAATTAATTAATTAATTTTTTTTACCCTTAATTTGATTATCTTTTGCTGTAGAGACTGGATATTTCAATAGACTACTCCAGAAACATTGGAGACAAAGAATTTAAGAATTGTACACTTTGAAAAACTGGGCCCTTCCATAATAACTGCCTTAATTTCCTTTAGTTCCTTATGACTTGCAATTATAATGACTTTTTTTAAAAAAAAACTTGTGGATCTTAAAGATATGCCTCACCTTGACATGCAACATCGTGAATAAAACTATTACTGGTGTAACAGAAGATTTTACAGGCATCTTTCTTTCTCTTTGGGGCACTGCAGAACTGTGATGGAGCAAGATGGGGAGGACAGGGATGGTTTGGGTGACACTGATGGAAAACAGGTTTGGTGTAGGCAGGTAAATGTCATTTATTTGAGATCAGCCAAGGGCTCGGGGCTGCCCCCTCCACCCAGTCAGTGTTCAGGTATTATTTTGTTTTCCAGCACCTTCCCATATTCCATTTTACAGAGCACCTTTGTTTGAGAATTTATGTTTCTGTGCTTAGAGGTTCTCCCACATCCCTCCATAACTCTGCCCATCGAACCTTTAATCTGCTTTACAGGATTCAGAGGGGAATTTGGGCATTTAAAGACAATCTTGACTTTCTCAATCTCACCAACTGAGTTCATTTACAACCCAGAAACTGCAAAGGGCAACAGCAGTGAGGAGTCACCCATCCAATTTACCATTTTATCCATCAGGATGAAAACAAGGGACCACAGCAACAGGGCAAGCTCCTGTCTCTAAATCTGGCCTTTATGCAGGCACCTCCCATCTGCCTGATTTTGTAGAGCTCATGATCTTCCATTACAAAATTAGTTGCTTATTTCATTTCCCAAGAGCAGCTGACCCAGGCCTCCCAGGCTGGCCTTTTGTCTCGTGCTCAGTTTAATGACCCCTGGCTCAGGTGAGCCTGGTAATAACCCCCACAGCTCAATATGACCTGGCTCACGTGGCCAAATCAGAGAGAAAAGCAATGGGGAGTTACAGGTTAAACAGGCTTAAAAGTGGAAGTATTAGATAAGCTTTTCAATGGTTAAAAGAGAAATAGGGAAGCAAAAAGTGGTTACAGAACTAAGAATCTGGGTAAAAACAAAAGCAAGGTTATCAACATTAGGAACTATCCACACTTCATGCCAAAAATGATTAACCTGTGCACCTGAAATCATTTAGAGACTAAAAAACCCCAGCTCTGAAAGTTGGTCATTCAAACATTCCCTTATTCACACCAGAATTGGCATAGGAAACCAGAATTAAGTAAAACAAGAATTTCACAGGGGTTAAAATACTCCCAAAATATCACAGTTGGTCACAACAGTTCAGGATTTGTCACTGTAAGAAAATAATCATCTGATGCAGGCTGGCAATTCACATGATATATTTTGAGATGTCTTCCAAGTAACAGTCACGTAAAATTGATGTTTCAAGTAATCTCCTGACCAGTCTCAGCCTTCCACAGTAGCTGCTCAGGGGGAAACAAATTGAGACTGAAAATACTCCAAAACATCTATGAGCAGCAGGTCTGACATGACCTCCGAAAAGGTGTGAGGAGGTAAAGAGTATTTCTGCAATAACAGGTTAAGAACTCTTTCTAAAAGTTTCTGCACAACCAGCGCTGAATTTTCTGTTCACATAAAAGTTCCCAAATATGAGATACTTCTTCCCAGAGTCATCTCCCAGTATGCCAAGACAGAAATAGTATTTTAACATTTTTAAATACCAAAAGCCCTAGGGTCATTCCTGTAAACATGAAAACATTGTATTGCTTTTGCAGCAATTTGATAATTTGCAAGGAAGGCAGAAATGACCCAGATAGATCTGTCACCATTTTTAAAGTAAAAAAGAAACAGAAGTATCCTCAACTTCATTAGTAATCTTTGGAATCCTTTGCTGCTGCACAGGAGATAACTTTCAAGCAGATATTACGGAAAGTCTAGAGGCAGCAATGAATAGGAAAGTCAAGGCAATCCACACTTGTCTCCTGATTTATGGTGGGACTGGCAAGGGCAGAGGAAAAGAGATGCTGGCACAGCCCAAACCAGGGCTGCACCGACAGGGATGCAGGCAGGGTGAAACAGAAAATGGAAAGTACAGTTCTGAAACAGATTGTTACATTTAACAATTCCATCTTTGTGGGTTTGTTTCTTTTTTTAATGCCAAGAAAGTTGTTACTTCATCGTGGAAATTTGAGTTGAGCTCTACACTGGGTTATTTATCTATCTGAAGAACGTTCTGCATCCAGGCTGGTGTTCTACCACAGAACTCTTTTGTTATGAAAAGGAGCACGTTGGATGTTTTAGGAACATAAATGTATCAGTTTGGAGATGCCAGTGGCTCCCTGTGCATTCCCTGTCCACCTCAAGGATGTTTCCCATCCTGGGGAGGTTTCCAGACAAAAGCTGCAGTTTCTCGTCCTGACTTCTGATTTCCAACTGTCTCCCAAAACTGTTGAAGTTTTCAGACATGTTCACAGACCTCCCCTCTTTCTGAGAGTGCAAAAAGCAACTGAAGATGAACACACACTGCACAGGCTTTCAGTTCTGTGTGAGGAGGAAATCCAGTGCAGTTTTCCAGCAGGGATAGCTGGACACCCACATCTACCACACCAAATCCCTGGGACAGCACAGAGCTTCCACATCTGAGCTCTCTCCATGCTCCTGGGGCAAAAACTACATCTCTACAGCTGCCTATTCCTACAGATCAGATACTTTCTTCTAATTCTTTGATCCCATTTTCATTTTTTCTCTGTCAGAAACAAAGCTGCAGAAGAGAACCACAGCAGAGAAGGCAAAGAAAGAACCTAAAAAACCCCATGCAAGCTTATAAAGGAATGTGGTTTCGTAGGGGTCCCAGGACAAAAGATGAGGATGTAGAATCTAGCAGAGATCCCAATTTCCTCAAACACTGGGGATGTTCAGAGCAATTGTTTTGAATGCAGTCCCTGAATAAATAAACCCCACAGATTCTGGAAGAGAAGAGAGGCTACAGAATTGTATTTTGTAAAATAATATTTAAAACCTTCCCATCAAATGATTTAATTTCTGCATCCTCCTTACTGGAAAGGACTAATTGCATATCATTTCCCACTATATCTCTTAAAGTAATTACAAGAGGATCTATTTGCCTCTGTACATTCCTCTCCCACTGAGTTACCAAGGTGCTCTCCCAATGCACTTAAAAAGTGCAGTGTCTTGGGGTTTTTTTGTTTGTTGCTCCACAAAAATAAAACTGGCTTAAACAAATCTCCTGAAATCTCTAACATGCCATCAGATGGGAGTTGGCAGCTACAGCCACATTCTGAAGAATTTGTCATTTTCCTTATAGGAAAAAAAAGGAAGGCAGCAGGAAACAAGTTAGGTTTTGTAGTATGAACTTAAGCTTCTAGCAAACAATTGAAAATGTGGCCCCAGAATTCCACGTATTTTCTGGATTCTGTACAGTTTCCTATATCCTTGATATTCTTTCACTTCTCTCCTTCCTCCTTCTCTTCCCAACAGTTTGCAAAAGGAATCAACTCGCCCTCTCACAGCTCCTGAACTCACTCTTCAAATTCTTTTACTCCTTTTTAAAAATCTCGTTTCTTCAAAGCTGCAGTCCCCAAATTCTATTTTCTTCAAACAGAATTGCTTTCTGCCTCCTCAGGGCACCAGTTAAACAACACTGCCTCTTCCCCCCTCCTGCTCCCACATTCCCTTTCCCCTCTCTGGGTCAGCATCCCTCCCTCTGCACCCACAGGAAGCGGAGCAGCATCTGCTACTGGAGAAGCAGCAATAAAGGTTAGGAGAGCTGCCTGCTGCTTCCCTCCCAGGAAGAGGCTTGGAAGGAGCTGCTACTGGCGTATCAGTTCTCTGGAACTGGCTTTGAAACGCCACAACATTCCTGGATGAACAGATTGCTGGCAATCAGCAGGGAAAAAAATACCCAAATTCACAAAACAAACAGAGGAGCCAGCCAGCCCTAGGCACTGCTCTGCCTTCAGGAGGCAACAGAGTGAGATTATCTGGGGGTCTGAGGTAACTGCACGTGCCTGTGCACAGACACACTGCCCATGCCCTCATGAAGAGTTAAACACTCCCACTCTCACACAAATGTTCACCTTTCCCAGCTTTGCCCATTGGTCCCTGCAAGTTTTGCCCCACACCTGCTCCATGCACGTTCTCCCAGGGGAGTTTGGCTCAGCCCTGACCTTGTTGTGCTTCCAGTGAAATCAACAGCAAAACTTAATTTGATTTTTGATGGAAAAATGAGCATCTTTGAAGTTATGCCCTTGATATAGATTTATTTAGGCAGTGAAATGTCACTTTCTGCATCCAAGTGCTCGGAGAGTTTGGATTGGCAAAGGATTTTTTTTTTTTGCAATTCTCCAGGTTTTACATTATTATATAATTTAGAGCAAGCCTGTTTGAAGGCCGGTGTCGATGCTTCCTCTAAAAACATCAATCCATATTTCAGTATTTACAGAATGCAAAAGCTGCCTGATGAGAAAAACATCAGAGATAAGCGGGTTTAGATAAGGACCTGGCAATGCATACAAGAAAACGACAGAAATAAACCATTAGGAAGAAATCATCACTTCCACGTGCCTAAGACCATCTACAGCAAGAGACTGGGCAAGCTTTTCTCCTTACCTCTGGAGTGTTTTTCTTGAACTCACGACTTTGTTCAATAAGTTTTTTCCTGGACTGCTCACTTTCATCTTGTCGGTTCGCCAATATTGTTGCTGTGGTATCGAGCTCTCTCTGTTAAGAAAAAGAAACATAAACAAAAAAAAAAAGAAAAACAAAAAGGAAATATGGTCAGAGCTCTGTTTGTCACAGAAATAAACTCCCTCCCCCCCCCAATATATACATTGTGTTGTTGGGAATATTGAGCAGCACAGAACAAAGCACCAGGCTTCCAGAGATCTGACCTCCTGAATAACAGCAAACGAAGCTCTACGACCTTTTGCATTCCATCTTGCAACCAAAACATCACCATTTTCCTCAAAACTATTCATGGCTCCACCCCAGCATTACACAGGACAGCAGCAGTGGCACACAATGCACACCTCCCAATATATTGCCAAATCCAGTCAAGATTACAGATATTGGATGTATTCAAACCAGGGTTATTTTCACCTGCCTGCTTTTTAAAGATATTGGTTTCCCCCTTTTGAGTTACCCTATTAAAAAAAATTATTAACTCAAATAGTGGCTAACCTTACACTTGAATCTGGACTGGTTACGCTTCAGTCACTCTTAATTTCCTATGACATGCTGTATATAATTCCATACTGCCACTGCTGTGCTCCTTTCCATTTAAGTCTTGCCTTATTTGAATACAAAATTATCTTCTCCTATTATTGGAATCTATTCCTCCAAGGTTATTAGCAGGTATCTCCATTTCCTCTCCAAAACATATCTTTTTCTAAGCCCCTGATGAATGCCAGAGTATCTTCCAACAGTTTCTACTGAGCTGAAGCACAGCTCCCACTGTTTCCCAGCTTCTCCCAAGTGTGCTATCCCCATCCCAGTTCCTGCACTCAGTGCTGTGCTTCCAAATGTCACCAAAATAGATTGAATGGGTCACTTATCAGTGCATAAACCAACAAGAGTCAATCTTCTGTGTCAGTTTGTGCCTCTTCTGCAGTGTTTCCACGTAATGTGAAAAATAAAGGCAAACCCGCCCATTCAGCTACAGACATCGTTCCCCATGTCACTGGGAGAACCATGAATTCATAAAAGGAATTTGGCACTGTTTTATCCCCTCATTAACTCAAAGAGAGAAAAACCTGGCTACGAGAAAGAAGTTCATGAAAAGTGAGAGCAAGAGAAAAACCTGGCTATGAGAAAAGTTCATGAAAAGCGAGAACAACGTGCTAGAGCAAGACTACCTTCAACTCATCCCTCTGCCAACGTGCCTCCAACCTGCCTGCAAAACTCCCAATATTCTCCACCAGAAATTTGCCACGCTTCTGGAATTTGTTCGTAACTCAACCACCTCTAAGGGACCAAAAGCACAAGCCTGGGACCTCCTGTCAGGCCTAATACCAGACCCCAAATAGGTGATCAAGCTGCTGACTTGACAATAGATACAGATACTACTGTCTAAATACTCTGGAAAAGCCTAATTCCTGATTTTAGACACATTTTTGAATGGGTAAATCCTGGATGGATGGACATGTGTCTTATGTAACTCCACAGTTCAACCTCTGGAGGGAAAATAAAAAGCCTTCTGCAGTTCCCAGCTCAAGAGGACCAATATTTTTTTCCCCTTTGGGTTTATTAGCATAAAATTAGGATCCTTTTTTTTCTTTTTTAATAAATGTATGGACCATAGTTATCCTAATCCTTAGAAACCAGCTCAATATGACAAATGGATTTGAAGCCAAGCAGCGTGCTGGAGCCGGTGACCTAAATATTGTCACTGAAATGCTTAAAAATCCTTCTATATCTGACTTTGAGTAAAGAAACAGGGCAATATGTCCACCAGATCTTGGTCTGGAATTCTGTAACATATGTGAAATCTATTGCAGAAAAGTGGGAAATACTTAACAGTTGGATAAACCACATTTGAAATTCATCCCAGCTAAGTTTATGCAAGAAAAAAGAGCAACAGAAACCAATGTGGTTAAGCAGAACTATAAAGAGCAATATAACGGCTAAGCAGAAGGCTTTTAAAAAATATAAACAATCTGGTACGGCCAGAAACTTGGAAAACTATATTTAAAAAGGAAGCACACATTTAGAGCCAAGCAAAGAAAACACAAATCATGAAGTAAGAGGGAATTTGAGTCGAGCAAAAGAACCAAGTGCTTTGGTTTCTGATATCGAGCGCTTAGCAAGGAGCCCGACCAATGGAAAAGCGAGGCTTTTAGAGACCTGTGCTTCCAAGTTTAGAGACAAGAAAGAAAGAGAACTGGTTAACAAATAAGTAAGGTTTCACATTTTGTGCTGCAACGAGGAGTCAGGTAGCAAATGACAAAGAACTTTCTCACCCTCACTGCTTGATTGATACCGGTGCCATGGCGCGCTTACGCCGGGCGCCTTCCCATCGCTTTCTGAATTCCTTCTGGGACAGGTCTGATAATTCCTCCCCACAAAACATTTCCTTCTGTGACATATCAGGCGCAGACGTTGCCAAGGAGAACTGCCAGCACACCGCTGCACTGAGCTGTCTGACTCTGGGGGCTGGAGCCCACGAGCTCCAGATCTTGCACTGATGAGCAACTGAGAGTGTAAGATGCAATTCCAGCTGAGGAACAGCAGGTATCTAACCCCATGATCTGATACAAAGTAAGATATTAAATCTTCAAGCCATGTCATCGTTAATAAGACCCAAATCAAAACTCTTTGGAAAATTGCTAATCTCTTCTTCCTTACTTGATTTGAACTGTGTACAATGCAAGTTTCATTTATTTAAACCTAATAATAGAGACAGGATTACAACCCACAAGCATTAATGGCAGATTTTTCATACTTTTGTGATTTAATCTCATGAGATAGCCCAGTTTTAAGAAAAAATTCAATGTGGCCAATGCATTATTTCTGCAAGCAAGCTCATTTTAAGGGGGAAAGAGTAGTGACTTCAATATTTCAAACCTGAGTCCTGCGTAACGCTCAGAGGTAAACACTCCCCCAAGCCTTGCAATCACCCTCTAAGTAGGTAACAAGTAAAAGAAGATGTAATTCTGCACAGAGGGAAGTGTCTTGGAGAGTCAAAAATAGGAGCCCACGTCTCAGTATCATCCTTCACACCTTTGAAATCAAAAGGGTTCCAATGAAAAGCAAACAAAAACCAGGGCTCAAAGGTGTTGCAGCGGTGACCTGGCTGTGGAAAGGGTTCAAAGCCTGGAAGCTTTAGTTCCACTGATTCAACACTGGCTAATGAACTTTCTGGCCCAAAATAGCCACCATTCAATCACCCCTGCAGAAAGGGAGTCACTGCTTGGAGCACATCTTGAGAGAGAACAAACAAGACCATTATCCCTCCCCCTGCCCCAAAGTCCCATCGATTTAGGGCAGGCACAGTTCAGAGATAACTAAAGAACTCTCTCCAGGGTTTCTACTTTGACCCATTTCAACAAATTTATTGGGGGTGGGAGGGAGGCAGTGGGAGGAGAGGAGACAAGAAAGTCTTGTGCTCCTAAGTGTGGGAGTCATTAGAAGCAGTCCCCAGCAAACAAACATTAAAAGCTTTCTTTCAGGCAGTATAGAAATAAAAAATCTAAAACTAGGAGGGTCAATCCACTATCCAGTGGAACAACAATCACCTTGGAGTGAATTTATGTTCTCTCTTCACTCAGGTACTTCCAGACCCTGTCAGACTCCCTGTTCATCCTGCCTCTGTCACCCCACGGTGACGTGGCTGCACGGGACCCACCGGAGCAGAGCCAGCCTGCTGAAAACATCCCACCCTTCCCCTGTTGATTTCTGCTGCATTGAACCAACTCCCTGTTCAGGGCCCATCTGTGCCCACGAGGAGCTCTGCACCATTACAGCAGGGAGGTGGGAAAACACAGCTGGAGTGAGGGGGCTGTGGAATCCCCCTTTTTGGCACCAGCCTGCAATTAGGTTGACCCCAAGTAATTACGAAACTCCAGGCTCACTGCAGGCGAGTTTCAAGGTTGTTTTCCTTTAAGGCTGACATGTCTTTGCCTACCAGATGCATTCCTTGATAATCACCCAGCAGCAGGTCTGCACCACTGACCAGTTCTGCACAACAAGTCCTTCCCTTTCCATAACAGGAAGATTCAAGTCAGCCCTTCCATGCCTGAGAGCTGCTGGGTGGCTGCTCTCAAAGTTAAGTCCTAAAAATTACTCACTTGGGAGAACAATTTCAGAAAGAAATTGAACTTTCTTGGATATTTATGAAGTTCCTGTTCCCTCACCCACGTCTAACAGTTACTGGCCGCTGCCCTGCCATGGGCATTTCACAACCAAAGAAAACACCATACTTCAGCACCCCAATTCCCCCAAAAGCTGCTCCAACAACCATAGCTAGTCCTCAGTCTCTGCTTCGAACCAGTATTCCCATGGCTCACATGGAAGAAGTTACAAAAATCTGTAATAACCATCTCTAAGCACTGTGATGTAACTGTATCCTAAACTATTGTAATTCTCCCATATTGAAATGTTTAATCCTTGCTGCATTTACCACAAAGCTCCTACACCGGAGCAAGAAACACATATCATAACTTTAAGACAAACTGATGTTTGTCCTGGTAGGCTTCCAGACACGGATGCAAAGCCTAGGCTGTGCCTTTGAAAGCCTTAAGCGTGGCAGCAGAGATTAACAGCACACCAGGAAGAATTCTTTCATAGAAAAGGTAGTCAAGCATTGAAATGGGCTTCCCAGGGAGGTGGTGGAGTTCCCATTCCTGGAAGGGTTCAACTGGACGTGGCACTCGGTGCTCTGGCTTAGTTGTCAAGGTGGAGATCACAGGTTGGCCTTGATGATCTCAGAGATCTTTTCCAACCTTAATGATTCTGTGATTCACCATAAACCTCATTTTACTTATTACAAGGACCGACACAAACCACAGCTTCATGCAGATTAGGAATTTTCTACCAGTAAACGTAGCATTAACCACTTCCCCCGAAATCCTGTTTCTGTGTATTTAAGGTATTTCCCTTTATCACCAGTTCAATCAGTTCCCCAGTCTACTGATAATCTGCTACTGAAAGGAGTTTTCAGAAGTCTCATTTCTGTTTTCATCCTCTCACAGGATTGCATTTGTCAGATCTATCAAAGCTCTCAATGTAGCTTTTTGCAATTTTTAATTTCCTATTAAAGGAAAATTTCCCGGTGCCAGGATGACACCAGTGCAGTCTGGCACAACTCCGCACACGCACAGCCTACTTGTTTGGGGGAAATTTTACATTTCCCTAACTGCTCCAGGAGGCAATCCACCCTTCAATCTCAAAACCCCACCGTTTTCACCTGTCCAGAAGCCAATGTATCGATTATGTAAGTATTTCAGAAATATTTCCGAAATTATAAACTGCTTTGCAAGCTTGGTGTGTTCCTCTGGAAAAACAGAGCCATGTTCACCTGATAAAGCTCTAGATTGTGACTGGTGGAGAAACCACAGAGCTGACACTGGGAATTTTTATTAATGTCTGTTTTGACTGTAAAAGGGCAGCCCCAGTTCTAAGCTGAGAAGTGCTTAGAAAGGTAAAACATCGTAAGGATTCTGTGAGGAGAGTTGGTGCCAGCCTTGCTGTAAAGCCCCTTTCTGAAACGAGCAAAAGGAAAGACCAGACAGTTCAACGAGAGCACAACATCTCGAGAACCACGATCCCATCTTACAATTCAGTAGTGACTGCTGAACAAATAACAAAGACCAGAATACCTATAATTTACACTCCCAGAGGAAGAAAAAAATAATAAAACCCCACAAGCATTAAAACACACTTCTGAGGAAGCATTTTGCCACTTGGCAAACTGATGCAAGTACCTTTCACACGCAGAATTAGTCAGAAAATTTCAATAAACGCATTTTATTTCCGCATACTGAAGTAATTTGACTCCAAGTAAGCTTTAACTGGAACAAATTTAGGGCTCTGTGCAATGCTTTTGGGACAGGGAGTCAACGTGTGTGGTGGCCACTGCACAGAACAAAGAGAGCAAGAACAGAGGTGCCAATGGAGCCATCAGTAAAATTATCTTAATTAGCAAGCTACTAAAAAAAACCCAAAAGGAAAATGTGAAGAAAAAGGGTATTGTGGCTTTGTCTGCTCACAACAACAACAGCCAGTGCCACAAACGTAGGCAAAGCCCACCAAACAACCTTGCAAGAGGGAAAAGGTAGCACTGGCTTTTCAAAAGGAGCTACTATCAGCAGAAAGCAGCCACACAAATATCAACGCCAGCAACAAATGCACTGCGAGGGGAAAAGCCTGGCAGTGCCAGAGCCAAGATGATTATTCCTGTCTTTTCTTCTACACCTTGAATTCAAAACTTTTTAGAAAATGCAAAGAACTGGAAACCATCCAGTGCCAAAGGTCTGTACTGAACAAGCCTTTTCTCTCACTCAAGAAAATAATGAAACATTGCCTATTTGTTTCAAAAGGTAGTTGTTCTTCTTCCAGCATTATTTCCTCCCTCTGTCCATCCTCCTCAAACCGAGGTGCAGAAGGACTGCACCAGTCCCAGGCCCGAGGGCCTCCAGCCCTGCTGACAGTGGCACCATGTGGGTGATGTGCTCTGACTTCTCTCCAGAAATGAGGCTCAGGCTTCTTTCACAGCACCCTCAATCTTCACCCCAAAGCCTCTCTCCTCCTCATGTTCCTCAGTTTCTACCCCACACTGTCACTAATCCCTTTGTTCCCACCAGGTCCACCCTCACCTCATCCCTAGAGCAGCACCGTTCACCTCGAGCATTGGGCAAGCTAAAAACCAGCTGGGGATTGGATTTTGCCAGACCCAGCAGCACTCCCTGCTCTCTGCATCTCCCAGCCTGCTCCCTTCCCAGCCTTCTCCCAACCTGCTCTCCCACAGAAGCTCCACAGTGTGAAACCAACAGCTTCCATTACCTCACCCAAAGACCCGCAGTTTGGGCTCAATACCCAGCAGAGAAACTGTCAGCAAACCCACTCCACCAGTTACTTAACACTCTGCTTGATTTTGCATCGCAGTTCATCACACTTTGAAAGGACATAAATTTGCTAAAAAGTGAGTGTTTGCTGGGGAGAGGGCTCCCTTGGTTTTGCAAGCACAGCACATCCACAGCCAGCCGGCTGCGGCTCCCGTCCCGCTGGGGAGCTGCCTACAGCTTTCACCCACTTCCCACACCATCATTTTCACACTCTTCCACTTAAAAGCAAAAGTTCAAACCGGTTGCTGCAACAGCTACAACAGAAAAAGCCAAAAAGTAATGAGTTAATTTAAGTGTTGCTGCAGTGAGGCTTCCCAGAAGGTAGGATTTCAGATGGATATAGCAAGGAGACAGTGGGAAGCAGCGAATGCTGCTCCAGCTTGGAGCAATCTGCTCCCCCAGCATCCACTGGCCACGGAGTAAAATCACAATACAACCCTGTGAACACCTGCCCAGCTGCCCTGCGCTGGCTTCCTATGGATCAAATTAAGTTTACCATGTACGTGCTGGTTAATCACTGCGAAAGAAACAAAAAAATGCCTCAGCTTAGTATTTGTGACTTTCGGGGCAGCTACAGGGAGGTGGAGATTCAAACTGCATCTTCTTCTGCCAAATAAAATAAATTATGGGAAACCAAAGGAAACCCACTGCTGCTTGCACAGCCCTTGCCTGGGCAAGGCTCAGTGTAAAGCCCATCTGCTTGACCTCCTATCTCGCTGGTTGATCAAAGGCTGACCAAAGCACAAGGCCAGCGGCCGTACTGACCATAGCTCTGACCACACCACAGCAGCCAATTACCCCGTGGGTGAAGTGGCCACAGAGAACATAAAAACCCACTCTGTGGGGATCATGGCACGCTGGGTCCCACCATGGCCAGGCTGCCCTGCCCATCCCCTCCGCTTCTGTCACGGCCAGTTGGGGCAGGAGGAATGTCCCCGGTCCCCTCCTCAGCCCTCCACACACACACACGGGTGACAGGGAATAGAGAAGGACACCGAGGGAAAACCAAGAGCTTAACCATGTTTCTGATCCCAGCAAACTGGGAGGCAGGACATGCACAGCATCCATGATCCATAAAACGCGTTCACTGTGTTTTTGATCCCAGCAAACCGGGAGGCAGGAGATACACGGCATCCATGATCCATAAAACATGTTCACTGTGTTTCTGATCCCAGCAAACTGGGAGGCAGGAGATACACGGCATCCATGATCCATAAAACACGTTCACTGTGTTTCTGATCCCAGCAAACCAGACAGGAGATGCACAGGACCCATGATCCACAAAACACATTTTTGGTAGGCAATTTTAAAATGAGTTTTAGCCCTTAAATTGGAAAACCATATAAAATAAAAGGCAATTAACTGATGAATAATTACAAACTACTGAATGCACTGCTCTTGCCATTTGTCTGAAGCCCAGATGCAGCAGCCTCGTGCTCGGGTGGAAGGGGATTACGCTGCCATTTTGTAATAACACACCTTCAGCAAATGCCTTACTTCCAAGGAAGATCAGATTCACGAGCTCCATTAAATAATTCTTTTGACCACAGATCAAAGTAAAACGTAGTCTTAAAAGAGTGGTTTAAATATCAGAAAGTTCAACTCTTTAACTAAGCTCTGTTACATCATTTAAAGTATTGAGTTACTCCCCTTTCCAGCCTAAGCTGTGCTGGTAAATGAAGCATGACCAGGCTTAAAGCGAGACAAGTCCTGTAACACAGACCAGGATTTATAACTTGCTATACAGGTTGCCACCAATAAATCAATAATATATACACACACACAGGCGTGTTTCAGTGTGAGTTCTGGGAACTTGCTGTTTGGAAAAAAATAAATAAACTCAAGCTTTTTTGTTTTTATTCTAAGTGAAAACAAACTCGTTGCTCAGCTTTTAGTCAACTTCGCCCAACTCCCAACTACACTGTCTTCTCGAACAGAAATTCACAATTTTTCTTTGATGAAATGTGTTATTAATTTTATTTTAATTTTTTAACAAGGTTAACCATTAGAGACAGACCAATGTCCACCCTGAGTCCATCCCAGCCACCACTTAATAATCCTTCAGTCTCCAAATGCAATTTCAATCTCAAAGCTACTTCAGCTGTTTCCTAACATTGGGATATAAAATATTTACCAACAAAAGTATAAATATACCCTGAAAAAGCAACCTAAAAATACTTTTAAAACCACATTTCAACAAAGTAATTCCTTCAGGGATGGGAAAAAATTACCATGGACTTGAACTAATCACCTCATGTTTTGCTCCCTTCTCATGTTTTTGGGCATTGCAGAAATGGGATAATGGATGAATAAACTATCCTACCATGACAAATATGGTTTGCAAAGATGGGGCTAGGCAGAACTCGGAATTTTTTGTTGTTATAAGTTTAAAATCCTTAACCACAGGCATGGGCACTGGGGAAAACCTATAAAATATATAATGGAAACGCTGTCCAGTGGCCCCCTTCTAGCAGGCCCAATTTCACCTCCCCTTTTACTGCTGATCCAGGGACACATTTAAATTCCGATTTGCTCCTTCCCTGGTGGCTTTTGCTGCCTGTGGAAGAGCTGCTCAGCAGCTCCACGGAGCAGTGGGCACAGGACAGAGACAAGGAGGAAGCTGGACGGGGAACTTGTGTTAAGAAATCAGTAGTAACAAAAACAAGATCAGAAGAAAATTACTGGCAAATGAAATTGCTGTTTGATAAACAATTTAAGCAGGAAGAGTATTTGGCAGAGGGTTTCCAGGGAACGGTCCTTGACTCCTGACTAACATGCTTCCTCCCTTGGTCTGAGTTTGTTGACTTTCTGGGCATTGCTGTAAGGTTTAGGCAGTTTCCCATGATGGGAAAAATACAGCTTTTTTTTGACAAGCTGCCTGTGAATGCAATTGGTGGATGTTTTCTAAAAAGTTATAGATATAAATAGGAAACAAGAAAGCAACAATTTCTTTATTTAGGCTTTTCCTACTACTAAAAAGTCCCATTTAGGCATCTTAGTATCCTTTCTGATCTAAATCCCAAACAGTGACTCAGTTTGGCATGGCAACACACGATGAGAAATGTATATCTGGCGTTCGATGCCAACAGCAAACATGACATATTTTGGACAATTAAAGAGAAAACCAGATTTTGAAGCCTTTCAGAGATTTTTTTTTTACAGGTTTTTATGTTTAATCTGGTTGATTACAGTCCAGCATAAATAAATACCAACCACACTTCGCGCTGAACCGAAATCAAGAGGCAGAGGCGGTGGAATGCAGAATGCCTTTTCTAGGTGTTTCCCAACAACATATTGCAGTACTTAGTTAAGCTCATTTTCTGTGACATGAAAAGGAAAATAACAGAATTGACTCATGAAGTAAAATTAGCTGATGTACAGTCACAAGGAGGCCGGATTGGAGCTGACAGCAGCCAGAACTGCATTTAACAAAAACTAACATGCTTCATGCTAATAATGGTGCTGGTTCAGAGCCACAAGGACTATTCTCTGTATTTTTAACATGGACTGACTGTTTTTAAACCAACATTTCTAATAGCATACCCTAAACTGTACATCAGGAATTATTTAAAGACCTTCCAGAAGTGATGTATTAAGAAAGGCATTCATAAAATAGTTTTTAAACACTGCAAATCTGGCATTTCCAATCAGTAGATGCCTCCCAGGACGAGCACCAAACCATGGACAGCCAATATCTACTTGCTCCATGATCAAAACTAAGGTAGACAGGACAGCTAAAACACATTTTTAACCAGGAAAAAAAAAAAATCTTTGTTGATAATTTACAGAATTCCTCCACTATTCGCTGTAACAAATCACCCTAGAATGAAAACAACAGATTTAGCTGCAGTGGCACTGTCAACCTCGCTATGATACACTGGCACTAAAAAGTCCTTAATTTTGGCTATCAAATACAATTTCAATTTCTTGCACTTTAGGGCAGTAAAAACAATTCTGTGAAGACTCTGTGTTTACAATCCCGCAGTAAAGAATGCAGCTGTCTCAATCAGTGCTGATTGTCTGTTAATTAGCTCAGTTTTACAAGCTGATGGAACAGATTACTTCACTCCCTCCCCACGCTCAGATAGAAACTACAAATACAGTTATCTCCAATACAGTAATTTTTGCTTCCTGACAATTTGGGGAGGTAGATGATGTACCAGGGACACGAGTGATCTCGTTACCAAGAAATCATTTACGTTTTTGTCTTTGCCAGGCACCCTGTCATACAGTGATTTTCAGTCCATATATATAAATACACACACCTCTCTCTCTCCTGTATGAAAACTGAAATAAAGAGCACCACTGATGAAATGGAAATACCTCTCCCCTCTTTTGCTGTGGCTGAAACCAAGCAGATGATCTTCAAGGTGCCTTCCAACCCAACTGTTTTATGATTCTAGGATTATCTGAGTCCTTTAGGAACAAAAGGCAGGTCCTCATGAACAATTTCCTATCTATATTATGTATTTAATCAGAAACACATTTTTGACCCCAAACCAGCATTGAATTTTGTGACCTAGAGCAGCAAACTGCAGGTTTTTAGTGAACAGCCTGAAGTTGCTGTTGCCATTCTCCATCCTCATGTGCTTTTTCAGCAAACCACAAATAAATAGCTGGATTACCTCTGAGCTACTCTCTCAGATTCACTGCCTCTGGTATCTCCATCCTTTATCTAGACACTCTTGAAGAGAAGCCAAATTTTAGCTTTCATACATGCAGACAAGAGGTTGGACACCCTCATCCAAATGCCAGCAAACACTTCTGCTGAGAAAACCGATGGAACACTACAAAGCCCCAGGCCTGACAATATGAAACTGATCCAAAAATGCCTTCTTCAAGATGACACAACATGCTACACATTATATCAAACAATAGAGGTTTCACTATGAAACTGATTTTCTTTCTTGCTCAGTTTAGATCCTTCATGATTAGGAAAAGAAGAAAAAAAAAAAGATGTAGCTAAAGAACACCTACGTATTTAAAAGAAAACTCATTTCTGGGTGAACATGTAGCTACTAAGCTTATTGCAGAAGCAGCAAGTGAACAAATATGAAACTCCACAAAACCACGGAATTACCAGACCACCAGAGCTGGGTTTTGGCAGTGTATCTGGGTGATAAGTACAAAGGATAATCTAAATAAAACAGTAATTTTTTTCTACACAGAGACATCTGTAGACATCTGCTCCAAGAGCAGCATCTCAGCGAGCCTAAAACCTCTTAAGGCTTTTCAGATTTCAGTACACAAAAAACACGAAAGTTTAATTTTTTCATTATGGATGGGCGTCCAAAGCAGATCAGTGAGAACACCTTGCAGAAGATTCTCTGGATCCACAGAACCAGCACTGGGGGAAGAGAAAGCCTGAAATGCAGCGGTCGCTTCATGTTAGAGATGTAAACCTGCACAATGAGGGAACCAAGACCGACAGCCACCAGCCAGTGCCCGAGTACTTTTTCAGCTACTGTTTTTCTCCTAAGTTTACCTAAATCATATTTCTCAACCCTATAAGCACTTCTTTCACAACACCCAGGAAAAACACATTTAGAATACGATCCTGGCTTCCCAAAGTTCTTCTGCAGACCAGAATAAAAATGGAAGGGAAGGGCGTGTTAGGGTTTGGTGGGAGGTTGTTTGTTTATATATTTTTAAACTGAAGGTTTTATTCTGATACTTCTTTGGTATGTTTTGTTGTCTGTCCCAGTCTGAGAGCTGCTTTACCCACTCTGAGACCTGAGGACACCTGGTTGGCTTCGCCTCTAAACACCAAACAAAACAGCTTTGCTGACATGCAGCATCAAGTGCTGCATTTACATCCCTGACTTTTACTGCTACTCCAACGCTTCCTTGGCTTTCACGTGCCAGGGCACAGACAGTTACAGCCCTGGGAAGTTTCACCAGAGTTCCTCTTGAACTGGTGCCATCCCCTTGGCTGCCTGGCGTTGCGACATCCCAGTTGCATCCCATCTCTTCCCACACGGGGAGGAGGCAGAGGTGTGAGAACGCTGGGGACCAGGGCTTGGGGCTCCATCCAGGGGAATCTGGCCAGGCACCCACAGGAATGTTAGATTCCTGCTGGAAAACAGCAGTTTGGGAAGGGATTGCTGGCTGCTGTTTGAGGTACCCCTGCAGACGAAGCACTGCTGGTCACTGAGCCCTCAGCGCTGCTCCGCACATCATCTCTGGGTGTATGAGTTACCTGACTGTAAATCAATCTTTAATCTTTGTGCTCCACATGCAGCGATCCACCTGCAGCTGCACAGGAAAAATCCCCAAAGGACTTGCCAGCCTTTCCTCGATCTCCCTCAGCACTCAGCAGGACACTGTGCAGGGCTGAACTGGCACAGGTTTGCTGTGGGATGGACCCTGAAACGCTGGGAAACGCTCGGGAAGAAGCAAAACGTGTTACCTCAGTTACTTCTTCAGGGCACCACCATTACAGAAGCTACAAGGCAAAACAACCTCCTACACACGCTTTCCTATTTTTGTGTAAAGCCTCACTTGATCTGCTGCTCTATCCTTCATGCTTTGTATTTGATACATTTCTAGACGGGTAGATTATGCTCTAGAAAATTGTCCATGATAAAAGGGGAGAGGGACCTACAGGGTGAGGTTGTGAATTACGCTTTCAAAGCAGTACAGTTTCTTCTGTGTCTGCCCAAGCAGTAATAGGGATAGCAAAAATCACCAACAATTAGATGAGAAACAGACTCCTCCTTGCCCATCTATCCACGGGGACTGCAGCAGCCCTGCACTGCCTGCCCTGCTCCCCCATCACCACAGGTAGGGGATATTTAGAGAAATGATGCAGAATGCCTTTCCTCCTTTTGACACTCCTGCAGCGTGCTCTAATCTTGTGCTTTAATCCAGCCCTTTGTGGCTAAGGAATAAAGCTACTGCTGCATTTTAATACTGACTACACACATCAGTCAAAAAAACCAAATACACAAAGTGCCCTAAATAGTCAGCCAAAACAGAATGACAAAATTACACATTACTTCTGTCATTACATGCTCTCCTTTACCATATGTCTAAGGTAAGCAGAATGCCACCTACATAATGGATTCAGCCCTGGAGTAAGGCTGGACTGCCGAGGCTGGTGAACCTGAGGTAACACTCCATCACTTATTTACTGCATCTCTAAAGCATTTCAGATTCTAAGCTGAATATATATTTCACACAGTACCAAAACTTTTAAATATCCACAGGAAGATTTCATTTTTATAGGCAATAAACATTAAATCTAAAGGACTGGAACATAAAAAGTGTTTTAATACCATATAAATCACCTTTCCCTAGACAGAATAAATCTCTGAAGGTTTTAAGGACTGCAATATAAATTTTTATGGCAAATTATCTACATAGGAATTACTTGCACGAGATGCACTTTCACTTCTCCCTCTCATTTGCATACTGCTGACAATCTTTTCAATCAAAACGTTCAATCCAATTTGGGAAGTCCAGAACACAATGTGCAGCAGTGCTGGGCTAAAGGCTGGGTGGTTGGTTCCTCCTTCCCTTCATTGGGAGTCTTCCAGCTGCTGCTCCCTCTGTCAAACACAGAGGCTGCCTTTGCAGGGGCAACACCACCAATATGTAAAAATTAAGGCTCAGGTGAGTAGCTACGTCCTCTTGCAAAGCATTTGTTGACTTTCCTAACACAGGAGCCTTGTACAAGGCCTGGCGACGAAGAGCTCATTGCATGCTGCAAGCAACGCTCTAAGCAAAGAGTGACACGGTCTGAATTGGGGGGACTGAATTAAGGAGCAGCAGCCAAAACCATTCTCTGGGATGCTCAGAAGGGGCATTTTCATTGCAAAGTTGGTACAGCACTGAGAGGTCATGATGGGGGAACTCCACCTGCGGGGAGCCCCAATGGCCTGCTAGGACAGACAGAGGATGGGTGACGGGCCCTTCTCAAGCAGGACATCAAGCATCGTGCTGGAGATCCCTCCCATCCAGCGTGCCCACAATGGCAGGATCTTTCCTTTGGATGCCCCTCCAAAGGAGACCAAACCGAAGGAGATGCCACCCTCGGTCAGGTTTCATGCTCTGACTTCCACAGAGCCACAGAAGGTGAGAGGCTGAGTATTTCTCCTGGTGAAACAATCAGAGCTCGCTCCCGAGAGCTTCTGTCCCGGCCTGCTGGCACAAACACTTCCTCATAACTGCAGCACGAACACGCACAAGATGTGCAATTCCCGAGTCTCCAAGCGCACCCATCCTCAAAGGACAGGCTCCTAGAGGTGTGGCGTACCACTGTTACCAAAAATACTCGGGTTTATTCACCGTTTCATTACGGCAAAAAATGTGCTGACAAGGATTCTCATAGAAACAGCCAGAATTAGTTCTTGGAAAACCTCCTGTTGCCTTGGAGTCAGGTCTGAAACGTGCTCAGGACTTCACCGAATCCTCCCCTCGGGGGAAATCAGGATAAATATAAAGTTAAAGCACCTGAAGAACAGCAAAGTCATAAGGCAGAAAAAAAAAAAAAAGAAGAAAAAGTAGGAAGTTTGCAAAGAGAGCTAAGAATAGCACTGCTTTATTTCCAATGTATATTTCCCTTAGAAAATATTTTCAGGACTTCTGTCCTACCAATCAAATTAAGATAACAGAGCAGAGGAAGAAACACAAGTCGGTTCCCAGACGGTTTCCTATGCTTCAAAGGTATTTATTTAATAAGTACCATGTATGGATAAAATGAGATCATCAGCCCAGTCATAAGATGGTTCTCCAAATTTTTAATGAAGCCCTGCAGTGTGTGATTTACAGAGTGATGGTTGGTGCACGCTGACTGCGGGAAGCAGCAGCCCCGAGCGCCAGAGCGCCCCGAGACTTGCAGGGTGTAAGGTTTCTGCTCCGGGAGGGGAGGGAAGAGACCACTGAAAGGTATGAAAGTCAGGGACTTGCAAAATAAAAAATTACAGGGTCGTTTCCGAGACACAGAGTTTTGGGCAATGAAATGAGGTATTTGCTTTCTATCTGATGAAGGAGTGAAGTGACATAAAGCTTTCTTCCATATGATTTCACAAGCTTTTATTACTTTCCTGAATTATCTTTGAATCTAGAGGATGGAATATTATTTTCTTTTGAAATATCAGGTTGTTGCTAGTCTTCCCACTTGTACAATCCACAAAACCTATTAACATTTTCAGTAATTAATGCTAATACTTGAGAAAAAAAGCCATTGTGTTAAGAAATGCTTTAACAAGATCAAGAAAGAAAACAAGTGCTTCTCACACTGTACATAATTTATTTTGCTACATAATTATTTTTTTTTACCACAGAAAACCAAGTAGGGACTACGTACCACTGTGTTCAGCACTCATCTTCATTATTCTTTTTTCTCTCTTTCCCCACAAGTGCAAATTTTACAAAAACATTTCTTTTCTTCACCACAGAAAACTAAACACTTACACAGAGCAGTTCCTCTCTGAACTTCCCTTTTGGTGGCAGGGAGAAAAAGGGGGATAAAGAGCTTCTGGCCTTTTCTCTGCCCGTACTCTTAAACAGTTTGATAAATATATTTTTCTTTTTAATACCTTGAATCCAGACCTAATTTATTTAGTTGGGCCCCTGCAAGGGTGAGTTTCAAATGCTCCAGGATCACAAATATTTCTGTTTCAGGCCCACGATGATGCAGCTTTGCCAGGGGGATATCAAGGCCGGCTCACCTGGCTCTCCAAACTGTGTAAGAGCACTTAGATGAGTTCAGCACACAGGAGCAAGAACCAGGACTTAAAATGAAGCCAGGCTGATGAACTTAATCATAATGGAACCAAGACATACTGAACTGGAAAGTCTGAGTCAAGTTGTGGCTGCTTTCCCAAACAGATCATGAAAGAATATTCAGCCCTAAACTTAGAGCAGCTCAACTATGTATTTTATAGGATATTTATCTATGAATCAGCAGATCACAGACTTGAAGGCCAGACATTCTTCCCACTCCAGCCTTTAGTCATTTGATCAGGAGAGCCAAGAAAGAACACAGGGAAGTTTATACCAGTTCTTTTCAGATGAAAAAAAAAAAAAGAAGGGTTAAAAAAAATTAAATAAATAAGAAAATCAGCAAGCCTGAAGCTAGCAAATAGAGAAATTCCAACAGGAAGAAGCAGGGATCTGGAATGCCAAGGCAAACCACGCTTACTGCTCTGGGGTGGGGTGGAGGGCATCTCTAAAATAACTACCTTTTAAGTAGCTTGAGCTCACTGTCAACCCCCCCTGGCTAAAGCTCACAACCAAAAGGCAAGTAAGTTCCTTGGAAAATGAATAATTTTCAAGATGAACTGAAAGTTGAACAAAGGTTGGGTACATGGGTCAGAAGGGGCCCTTCAAGCCCACAGAATTCACAGGAATTGCTGAGCACAAGCTGCAGTTGACAGATGTGGCTCCATTCCTCCAGCCCCTCTCCTCACATAAACTCACTACATTCCTTCACCATAGTGAGGGTTTTCCACCCAGGAAAACACCCCCAGTTGAAGAAAAAAAAAATGAAATCCACAGACCATTGTACATCCTGCTATACCCTGGCAACAGAAGGTGGCACAGACTGCTCAGCAGTTTGGGAAGTAAGTTGTTTCTGTCCACTAAAGTATGATTTTGCTGTTATAAGTTACTCATTGCTAAAAATGAATGCAAACCTAACCCTGCCCACAGGCACCCCCAGCAGCTGGGAACTGGCTCCTGAGTTTGCCTGAAGAAAGGCAGCACTCGGTGTGTGCCAAGGGCCCAGAGACAGACAGGGGATTAGAGGGACCAGGGCTGGGGCTTGGTTTGCTCTCCATGGCTTGGTGCAAAGGCTGTGCTTAAGTGTCCCCAGCAAGCCCCGTAACTGCAGTGTGGGCCCCAGGCTGGGCAGTTTGGGCACAGAAGGACAGGACAGAACTCCAACGTTGGCACCTTCTTCAATTCCTTACCCTGAAATAATGTGGGTGTTTGTGGAAAACTGCAATCCAAAGCCCAAACCACAAGGCCCTTCTGGATGGTGCTGACAAGACCAGAGCATCTGCTGTCAAGTTTAATGAGTTCCCCCAAAGCTACACACAAACCTCAGAGAAATCTGTAAAACAAATTTCGTTTTCCTTCTGGGTCAGTTCTGGAGTTGACTTTTCTGCAGTCTTTGCCCCTAAGGAATGCCTCAGCTGCAAGCACAAGGAATGGAGATGCATGGCATAAACATGAATGTGCTGTCAGAGGAGACTCTGCTGCTCAGAACTTCAAACATGTTGCCCCATGGAAAGGATGAAATTTTTCATTCCAATCCCACCTCCGAAAAAGATAAGGTTTGCAGTGCCATCAAGACCCAGACAGTGACTTCTGGGCAACTCATCTGCCGTGGGTAGGTCTGCTCAACCATATGATCAAACTCCATTATTCCTCTTCAAATATATGCAGTAACTTTTCCTCAAGCAGCAGTTCTCCCACATGCAGCAGCCAGAAGGTTCTAAAGAACAGCCCAAATGCTTCATCCCCTCCCTGCATGCCGTGGAACACCCCAGACTTCACGTAACATCTCAGACCCAGCAAAAACAACCTTAAGTCTCCCTGGCACAGGTATGTATTTTGGATATAACATGAGGATTAAAAGTTCTTGCTAAGATTCAGGGCGTGCTGTTCAGTACTTTTAAAATACATATTATCATCTAAAGAAAACCATATTTCTGTGTGAGTAATGACACACTCTGCCCTTGGAACCCTTCCAGCGCTGGGCTGCGGCTGAGTGCTCAGCCAGGGCTCTGAGGATGAGATCCTGGCCAGGCTCAACCCTAGATGGCACTGCTTATCACTCCTTGGCATGCTCCTCCCCGGCTGCCGGAGCCGTGCCAAAGAACACGCTCATCATACACAGATCACACACTAAAGGTAGGCACTGACACCTCAGCACCTGTGGGGCTGCTGTGGCCCTGGGCAGCTGTCCTGGGCAGGGGGACAGAGCAGCAGCCCCAGTGCAGGGACACCATGTCACTGACACAGCCCAGAGCTGCCAGCACCCTTTGCATACACACAGCTGTGACCGGGGACAGCCACTGCTCAGCCCACCAGGGCCCAGTGGGGACATCTGCTCCCGGAGAGAAGCTCGATACCTGCCTTTGGGACAAATATCAAAGGAGATGCCTTCCTCTGGAAAGTCAATGAATAAACTCCCAAATTATTTCTTAAATAATCCACTGCAAAAAAATACCATCACGAAATATAAGAACTCTGATATTACAGATACCCCAACGCTGCACTGTTCTGTACAGCAGAAGGTGCCGGAGCAATTTTATTTTAAGTATATTTTACTCAAATGCATGCCAGAATTATCATATCTAACCCACTGTGAAAGAATTAAACTAGATTTGATCATGGCTATTTTCAGAATACCCCATGACTGGCTGGTGCTTTTCAGGTAACAGTTACAGTCTCCATGCTAATCCCTCCTCCTCCCCCCTTCTCCTTTTTTAAATAGTTGTTCACTTTTCTACAGAAGCAAAGGATTTTGTCATTTCAGGACAGACTCTAGGGTTCTCATTATTTTCTGCAGAAAACTCTGAAGCAGGAACAAACAAATCCTCTCCTGTTGCTGCCCCGAAAGGATCTCATCTCCAGCTGACAGCGCAGGGCTCTGCCCTCCAATTTGAAAACGTCCCCTCATCCCCGGGTGTGCAGCACCAGCAGCACTGGGCACCATTTGAGGAAAAAGGGAATTTGTTGTTCCCCCATCACACACAAAAATTGAGAAAAGGAACTTATCGTGATGCTTTTTATAACCCGTGATGTTGTTAAACTGTCAGAGATTATTATAATTTCAGATAGATTTGATAATAGTTTTGACACAGAAACACAGGTACTTTTTTGTTTTCGGGAGATTTGAAATGACAAATCAACCCACTGTCAGTTCGTGGTCTTGCCTCTCTACTCTGATCTATTTACTCATTTCTACTGTCAGTGAGCCAAGCACTGGGGAACAATATCTGTAAGGGTGACCCTGTCAATAGGAGGGACTGGGACTTGCTGGAAAACAAGTCAGGAACGCTCAGTGCTCCCTTCACATGTTCTTCACCCATCTTTCCCCCTGCGCTTCAACATCACCCTTCAGCAAGGGCGATTTTGTTACCTGCAAAGAAATCTGGTAAGGAAAAGGAGTTCATTACCATTCTGGTTCAACACCAGGTTTAGCACCAAGATGCTGACAGGGGACTCTGATTTAAGTGCCAAATTCGAGTGAGAATTCCAAGTTTCAACTTGCACAAAGTCCTTTTAAGATACCCTGTCTCCAGACACGCCAAAGGCGGCCATCAAATAGTTAAAACAGTCATCAAATATGGCAGGGAAGTGTTACAAAGATTGATAACTGACAGTGCTGTTTAAGAACTGAAGTTTGAGAATTACGGTGAAGTTTTAAGGAGCTGATTTCCATCTTCTCCATAAAACCATAAAGTGGATTGAGTTAAAGTCCTTCCAGAGAGCAGGGTGCATTCACAACCAAGTCAATATCCCTCTTCCTTGGAAAAACTAATTAAAAGATGAATTGGCACTACTGAGCTCTGGGGAAAGGTTTAATGATCCAACTTAAAATATCTGGTTAAAGGAGATATTCTGTTTACAGAAAGATCCCAGGGTTTCTTGGTTTTTATTTTTTTTTAAGAGTCTCAAACCTACATTAAAACATAACACGATCTCCCTTCGTAATTAACACTGGAGTGACAAGTCAGAATTTACTTAGCTCAGAGCAGGCACTGTTTTTTAAACCCTGTTTACAAGAAAGGTCATTAGATTTATCTGGGTAGATGGTTGCCCAAGTGACCCATACCCTTACAACACCATGGAGCAACCCATGTCCAAATATAAACGGCAAGCATGAAACAACGTGGAACATCTCCCACTGCTTGTATCTAAATCAAGAAATACAGTGAAGTCGAGCAACAAAGGACAAGTTTTTAATTTGACTAGAGCACAGACAAAAAAGGCATCTTTAAAACAAAAGAAAAGAAATGGCACTAGATACACATCACCTTGCAGGAAATCCTGCCAGATAGCATCTGCTACACAAAACTGGGATTTTTCACTGCTATTTGCATAGGTTGTCTTAAAAAAAGAAGATCTTTGAAGAAAAAGAATGCTATCCTACCTGGCCCAGTGCACTGCTCATTGCAGGGCAAAGGAAAAAAAAAAGAAAAGGATTGCTGTGACAATTTAAAAAAAAAAAAAGTTTTTTTAATCCCTAATGCTTTATATTTCAGCGTAAGAATGTGCTCAGTTTAACTACAAAGATAAGGAGAAGTTGAGAAACCTGTTTACATTTTTGCCTTTGCACAACCCTGTGCATGAGCAGCCCAGCAATAGTAACGAAAGTAACTCGTCACAAACAGCTCGAGCCTGCCAGCAACGAAAATTAATGGGAAGGCAAGGATTTTCTTTTGATGTTGGAAAGACTCCAGTAAAAACTGGTTTGTACATGGGAACATGGTGTCAGACTAGAAGAGAATCAGCTTGTCTGACTTGTGGTTTTCTTGACAACATTCATCTTCTCTTGGCCTGATAGAGAGCAATTAGTGCTTGTCAGTTGAATCATGTGTTATTAAGATCATTCAGGCATTTTTTAATTATGATTACCTAAACAGACAGCAAAAGAAATTCTCAAGCAACTCTAACAATCCACTTCCTTTTCAGATGCTTCCAAATCTTTTCTCCTTTAATGTTTTAAAGTACGGCGTTGGATTTTACCTGCAAAGACCTCGGTACCTTTTCCATTTTAAACACTTAAAAAAAAAAAAGCACTGTAGCCTAAAATCCCTGCACTATCACTTTACCAGATGCTCTGAGTAATGATTTTTTTTTTCCAGTTAAAAAGTAGATCAGTCTTCTCTAAACCCAGTAAGCTGCTCTATATGCCAAGACTTGTTTTAGAACATCTAAAACAATGCCTAATAGGTTTATAATGATACAGCATTCCTAATACATACTTCTTTCTTTCACCATCGCAGATTTCCAATCAGGATATGAACAGTGTCAGGAATGACATCATCCTTGGGTGCTGTTTCAAACTCCTCCCCAAATAAAATGGTTCCTTATCACTGACTTGGACAGTTTTTCCCACTGTAAAGAAAGCTAAAAGCAAGACAAGACCAGACATAAAGTTTCTAGTTATTTAAATTCCAGATATCAGAGTAATTGGATTTTATAGACCTTGCACAGATGAGATCAGGACAGCGTCAGTCTTAGGTTTGAGCTTAGAACACCACTTTTAGAGCAACACTATTGTTTCTTCCCTTTGGCATTTCTCCCTTCTCTTTATCAGGGGATTTTTTGAGTTCCTGAATTAACATTTCCTTTTTTTTTTCCCCTGCTTGCTGCAAGCCTTGGCCCCCAGAACTCGCGAGCTCTTCTTGCTGTACCATCTGCTCCTGCACAAGGCCAGCCAAGGGCCTGCACGGCATCATTTGGGAATTGGGGAATTAAGGTCCCAGTTCAGTGGGAGCCCTGATATCCCTGTGAAGCACCGCGCAGCGCTCTGGTGAGCTGTGCATTTCCTCTGCAAGAGGAGCTGTGTTAAAAGGAACACACATTTCCAAACAAATAGAGTAAATATTTAGCGTGCACCTTGATTTTAATAGGCATCAAAATCCTGCTCCTAAAATGAATGATATTCAAGTATCTATTACCAATTCCCAGGAGTACATCTAATGAAGGATCCTTGAGGATTTTTCTTTTTGGAAAGATTCTTCACATTTGTTTGCAGCAACAGCAGGAAAACAGAACAGGCACAAGATGACTCTGCCTGCATCAACACCGTAGTTAATACTGTATTTAAGGGGGTAAAATCTCATACAGGGAATAGCCAATATTTTGGGAAGAAAACAGACGATAACAGCCAATTTCCTGGAGTGGAACAGATGCAAGTTAATGGCACATTTTCTAATAAACACCTAAAAGCTTATTAAAATGGCAATTGGGCAGATGAAGGATGAAGGGACTACTCTGCACATGCAGAAAAAAACCAAAACCAGAATTCTTAGGATTATTTTAATTTAATTTTGGTTCTCTTATGAGCCCTGGTTCCAGTATATTATGTGTCTCAGTCTTCCATTGGGGAGAATCTTACGGACTAGTTCTGAGGTACTGTGGAGAAAAAAGGAAATTACTCATGTTTGGCTCAGCTCAGAGCAGACCATTATTTGCAGGTTTATGAACTATTATGGAAATATAAAGGCTGAAAAAGGTAATGCTGACCAAACCACTTAAATCTCCAAGTACAATTGCTGATCCCTGGGAAAGCAGATAGAAGACTAAAGCGATATCCAAGACTGCCATCATCTTGGTTTCTGTTTGCTGGCCAAGTTTATAAAAAAAATCAGCATTCTGCTTCCTAAATTAAAAATCTGAGTGAATCCTTTTGCTGCAACAGCTGATCATTATCCGCAGTAACTACCATCATCAACATCAGACTGGATATATTCAAGGCATAGTTAAATAGGTCTGAAAAAACTAGAAATGAGAAGAAACAGGAGTTTTTACCTTGGATTCAGCATCCCTTAGTAACAGGCTATTCTGAGGAACCTGATGTCCCCATTTCATTACTCAGCCTGTGCCTACCTTTAATAACTTCTCCTACTCATGGGTGATATAGTATTTTTATACAAGGTTTGTCTTTTGCATAGACTTGAAATATTTATACGTGAAAAAAAAAAATCATAGGAATAGAAATTTCCTGCAAGATGCTGCTTTATGGTTTAAATAATTTAGGCCTATGATAACTACACCTAGAAACAGTGCACACATGAAAGTTACGGAATTATTTTTTTTATTTACGAAGAAACTACTCTTGGAATGACACCTTCTACCGAAGCCGTCAAAAACGTGTATTCAGGATACTCAAGTCACTTAAATTCTTATTTCTAGAACCCAAGGATAACATTAAATATGAACAGCAAGACAACGATTTAGCTGCTGCATCAAAATGACTTGTAATTTTTTGGTGAAGATCTTTCTGCTCTCTGCAAGAGGGCTAAATGACAAAGAAACACGCTCCCATCATTTAAATACTGTGCTTGGCACACACACACACACACGAGGCTCTTAGTCAGTGCTGCCAAACCTAGTTTGAGTCAAAACCTCTAGCTTTCTGCAATGCTGTCCAGTAATGCCACCTTGAAGCAAACTGGTTCTTAATACAGTGGTGGGGTTTGATTATAGAATAATCAAAAATTCCTCCCCCCTGCCTTTTCCCGTAAATATTCACTCCCTTGGCTACCAGTAAAACACTTGAGCAAACCAATTCTTGCTGAAACAAATTACATTGCTCAGAAACGCTTCATTTGCAAGATACAAAGAGCTGTCCCTGATGTTACCACCCTCAGTGGCAAACCCAGCTCACCTTCTGTTAACCAAACCCAGCTGTAACAAATACTTCAACTCCCTGCTCAAGACAATTCCTGTTCTCCAGAAAATTGCCTGATATTTGCTGTCGTCCCTCCATTAGCTGCTCTCAATCTTTCTTACAGAAATTACCACAAGGATGTCAAGCACACAACTGCAAACCCTACAGTCTGTAATTCTCCTACTTTTCCTGTTCATTAGCCACTTTTAGTGAGTTGTTTAGTATATTATTCATTCTTGTTTCCAGTCCTCCTCCTGCTGCTGCTGCAGATAATCCACTGATGTTGATATAATCCACAAATACCATCAGTCACATCAGTTTGTGCTGCTGCCTTGAATGCTGCAGCAGAACTCTCCAGGATGCCACTTAGATTAGCCCACGACGTTCAGGCGATGACTCAAGGGCAGCCACCTTGCTGCTCATTTAGGGGGGTCACACACAAACCCCATTAGCAGGTTCTGCCCACTTTACCAGCCCTGCTCTCAGGGGATCTGAGCACACGAGAACTCGCAGCTCCCGGAGTAGCGACACAGGCCAACACTCACTTTGGATTATTTTAAGCACGCAAATTAATCCCTAATTTTAAGAAAAACCCGTAAGAACACACCCAAGTCAGAATATCTGTAATAAAGTGCACTCTAAGAACAATGAAGTTAATTTGATACCGTGTGCTGATTTATCTGGAACAAAACAGGACCTTAGAGTACAGTGGAATATTTTCATTTACAAGTGAAACGAGTCACCCCGAAGCCTCGAGCGCTATTTCTACGATTTTCACTAGATTCACTTGGCAGCAATGTGTTCCTGAGGTGGAAACCAACCCCCAAAAGAGTGAGGCAAGCAGAGATAACGGAAAAAGATAAGAGACATTTTTCTCCTCTTAGTTTACACTCGCAGGAGCCGCTGCACATGCACAGTTCCCTGCCTTGAAACTCCTCTGCACCACAACAGTGGAGAGAACTGCATTTAAGAAAACGTAATTACACGACCACAGAGAACAAAAGAACTGACTAGAAGGCAAAACTCTTAAACCTGGCGATGTCTGCGTTCGTGTGAAGCGGAGTTGGGCTCTCGGGTCAGGGCAGACACTGGAGAGAACTGAGGGTGAAGGAAAAGCTTCACTGATGTTGCCAAAAATGCCACCCTGCATAAACATGCACAAAAGCATCTGCTGATCCCGTGTTGATTCAAAAATATATTAAATTTATTCAAAGTTTTGAGCTGCCATTAGTTACATACTTTATTCTTTTAAATATTTTTATTTATTTTGAAACTAGTGTTTTGCCAGAGTCCTGACAGATCCTTCTCATTAATCTATAGGATTCACTAAAAAAGCACAATTATTCTAGCATTCCTTAAGAATTTCAAAATATAGCTTCACAGAAAAAGAGAAATTTATACAAGTAAACTTCTGAGAAAGTACTGAAATAGATTTGGGGGGTTTTTTCCCCCCTTCCTTCCTCTTTGTAGAGGGCAGAAAGAAGAATTTGTGCATTGTGCTTGTCTGAAAATTCGACACCAAATTTGGAAGCGGTTCAAATTCACCTGTTAACAGCTACAGCACGAGATGTATGAACACACAGAGAAGCCCTGTCCCAATTTAAAAACTACTGCTTTCAAAATAATTTGCTTACATATATAATTTATTTGCAGTGCCATCAAGAGCAGCTAAGTTGAGGCAGGCACGCAGAGCTTGCTTTGCAGCCTTCTGGTAGGTATAATTTAGCAGTCTGAAAGGAGTCCTCTAACTAATTTTGAAATGTTAAGCACAACCTCTTGAAATCGAAAGAAAACAGTGAAGCAAAGATAATCAACATAAGTATTTCTTTCACAGCTGAGAATCAGCCAACTCTGCATCAGCCCCACAAGAAAACTCCACTGTATTTTACAGAAAACCCAGAAATTTGAGCGGTATAGATGGATGGTCTCACTGCCTAAAATGAATGATACCAAACATACCCACCCGCTAAAAATACAGTAAGCCATCTGAAAATATATGCCAGGAATCTTCACAGTACCCTGCCCTCCACCCTAATCCATCCCCTCCTCCCATGTAGCTGTAAAAATTTAGGCAGTTTTCAGGGGCTGGGATCCTCACTGGTTTCATGAGGATCCACAGATGTTCCTAAAATGTGTTAAAAAAAGAAATCCAAGTAATTAAATATCTGAGTCTGTGTTTTCTTTAATAATAAATGCTTCTGCTGAAACCAGAATTAATTCTAAGGATGACTAAAAGCTCTAAATATTAAGGGCATGAAGCCTGTCACTTTACTGTATTTGTATTAAAGACTGAATCACCAAAATTAAAATATTACTGAGTTTATGGGAAGAAGCCATTACTTACTCTTACCTAGAAAATATCAACCAACAAATCCAAGTCTCCCACTGCCAAAGAAGAACCATCCAATGACTGGGGAGCATCATTTTATTCACTACAAGACGTTACTATTTGAAAACATTTATTCCTGCATTGCAAAACACAGAACTTAACTCACTCATCACTTGATAAAACCATTTAAATCTGTTCTAAAAGGGCCCTAAAATGAAAAATCTAAGCATGCAGCCAGCTGAGCAGTAAGAACGGGCACGAAGGGTTGGAAATTTTATTCCCTGGTATGGGAGAATCCACGAGCAGTTGGGCAGATATGCAACAGCCAGATCAGCTCTACAATTTATTTTTATGAAGGGGGAAAAAAATAGCAAGGCAGAAGAAGACTGGGAAAAAAAAAACTTTCAAGGATTTGATTCAGAAATAGCAAAGAGCAAGACCAAAGAAATCTAAAGTTTGGCAGGGAGAAGGGGCCAGGTGGCAGAACATGCAATGCAGCAGCCACATGGGCACTGAAGGACCTCAGCAGCAGAACCAATTTGCTAGCAAATAGAGGGACAGCAGAAAAAACAATGGTGATTTCCAGCCTTAGGAAAAGTAGGGGGAAAATACATTCCTGTGCTGTGAACAGGGCGAGTTTAAAATTAATGCACAGTTCCCATGACAATTACAGATTTTCAGAAGAACAGATCACTTTTATGTAAACAAGTGGCAATATGAGAGTCTGAACTGACCTGCATCACCATTACTCATTTGCACTGGAGGAAATGGTGTTTTCCTTACTGGAAGGAGGGGAAAAGAAAAGAAAAAGACACCACATCCTGAGAGAAAAAAAAAAAGGAAAGGGCACCTCTTGTGCTAAGTATTATTAGAAAGTAGATAAGCATTAAAGTGAATTACAGTTGGACCACATAAGCAAAGAATTCCTTTAAAGGCTGCACAGCATCAAAATACTATAAACAAGTAATGAGAAAGAAATAGCTGATTTCTGAAAAACAGGCAGTTGTTCTCAGCAGCAGACTTTTTTTTTTCACTTCCTAAGTACAGCTCAAATTACACAAACTCTCAGATTCTTCAATACTTCTTTCAAAAGCAGTTTGCTGTAAGAATCATTAACCCTAATCCTTAACGCTATTCCTGCCTGATGAGAAAACCAGCAAAATGCTTGGAAATGGCAAAGCTGGGTGGGAGAATGGGGCAATACCTCTTGGATGTGATGCAAAGCTGATGAGCCTTTTTCAGCTGGAAATCAGCTGGGAGGTGTCAGCAGCTGGGCACAGCAGCTCAGGGCCAGCAGGAGCTGCCATGTGATCCTGGAGGGATCCAGGAGGCCCCAGTCCCACCGAGTGCTGATCGATCTGCAGGCATTAGCACAGCCACGGTGTCCATGTCTGAGCAGGGCAAACACAGCATTTAGACGAGACACAAAAATTTTCTGGATCAGGGAAGAGGCGAGCAGAGCCCTCCTTTCCTGAGCTGCCTCTCCGCACTTTATAAATGTCTTTTTGTGGTCAAGTCGAGGGTAAAAGCTCCACCATGTGGGAGAAGCTTAGCACTAGCCCAGGTGAACGTGGTGTTTACTCCGTGGTGCATCCAGGGAGCATCGTCCTGGCAGGTACCACACGAGATGCCCACAGCACCTGGACAGATGCAGGGAAGGCTCCCGAGCCATAAACACCCCGTGCTCATTAATTTAGAGCACATTGTCACTGCACTGGGTGCCCACACATCATTAATACCTGTCAATTGCAAAAATGAGAGAGCTCAGAACACTTCCTATGCTTTTGTTTTGTGAAGGAGTAACTTTTTCCAGGGCCATGAATAATACTTGGTGCTGTATGACTGAAAACGGTGAATAATCGCAAAAAAAGGAACTGTTCCATGTTCCAGTGAAGAGACAGCCTGCCAAAACAAACATATTATGGCTGCAAAGGAAAGTAATGTGTCTGTAATTTTAAACTCTGTCCACTTTAGTAGTTCAACAAGTTTTTATCTCACCCAAACAACAGAAGCAGTAACACACAGCACAGAACCTGCATGAACCGACCTGTACTCTGTGTGTGGTGGTGGGGAGCAGCAGACAACTCAAATAAAATGCTACCTGTGAAATTTCATGATAAATCTACCTTCAAAGCCCAATACGGTTATGCTACACAAGCAGGATATTAATTCTGAGCAATTAGAAAAAAAATTTTAATAGGGATACTGCCTAGTCTTTTATTCAGACAAGTAGTCACATAATTCATTGGTAACCCAAAAAAAAAAAAAAAGAAATGCATCCAATAATAACCTTACAAATAATATTAGAAAAACTGTCAGTGTTTCAAGATTGCATTTATACACCAGTAAGAGGGAAGAAGCATTAAGTATTCTTCAGCATCAGAGCAACCAATCTTAAGAGTGTATTTTAAAAGAAAATAATTAGGGAAAATATCTTAGTTGCAGAATTTAAACATATTCACTACAAGTTTTTTAAAAACAAGAGCCTAATCAGCATACAGGGACTGGGGTTTCAGCAGTGACTACAGATTTTGCAGGTGCTTTTCAGTAGCCCCATTTGAACAGCTCCTCTATTTATCCAGTTGATTAAGCACATGTTGGGAACAAGGCAGTGCTGCTGTCAGGGTGTGCACTTGGGAGATGCTTCCCAATGCTGCCCAGATCCAGAAATTCCCATCTTCCAGCCTCGCTATTTCAGCACGCACATGGGATCAGCAGGGAGGAGTCCAACACGGTGGGTACCGAACGCAGTGAGACAGCAAAACATGGAATGGTCATTCCTAAACAGCCAAAGCTCCATGAAATGGTGCATTCGATCTCTGATTTTGTTTCTATAAACATGGGTGTCAAGATCTGGTAGATGGCATCCTGAGGGGACAGTGAGGAGGGAGGTGTCTGTGACCCCTCACCTCCAAGCCTGGGGACAAGTGGCAGGTCCCCTGCTGCTCTGCAGCAGCCACAGCCCCAGGGAAGCCCCTTCCTGACCCCTTCCACCACCCCAGCTCCCCGTCCATGCCTCCACTTCTCCCAGGCCAGGGCTGCAACCCAGGGAGCAGAACAGGCACGGGGAGCTCCACTGCCCTGCCCAGTGTGGGACACAACCCCGGCACCCGCTTGGCCTGGCCAGCACAGGGTGGCCACACCGACAGCTCCTCTGGCCTCCACCACACCCTGGGCATTCCAGGGCAGGTGGATGACCCGGCCCAGCCCCAAGGAGCCGGTCAGTCGTGGCCAGGAGCCCGGCAGAGCCGAGCCGTCCTGCCCTGTGCGTGGAGCTCACGGAGACACCGCGGTTACCGGGCAGATCGAGACAGGTTCCAAGCGTTTGGAGAAGTGCTCCGGAGTTTTCAACGCTGACATGACAAGCTGGCCGGGAGCCACCTGCAGCAAACCTCGCCGGGGAATCGCATAACATGGCACAGGGCTCGGAGTGCCGGGGACAGACATCCAGGCACCCACCAGGGACAGCCACCTCGGCCGTCCCCCGGCTGCCGGACACCCCCGGCACGCGGCGCTACCCACGGCGAGATCCCCGGGTGCAACACCACCCCAAACAAGCCCTCCCTCTCCAAACCTCCTCCCTGGAGCCTGCTCTAGGGCTGCTAAGTAGGTTGATTTTCAAGTATTTAATATCCAGTCGGATATTCAGCACTCTGGGTGGGAAAGTGGCGGGGTGGGAGGAAGGGATAAAAATCAGGCTCTGTCATCGCTCCCAAGAGCGACTCTTATACCCACACAGCCAGTTGGCACCAGCCAACCGTATCTCTGAATTTATGCTAATTCTGTCACTCATCATTACCAGTCAGTCACTCCGAAACCAGCTCTCTGGGAAACACCCCAGTTAGGCTCTATCCTTCCTGAGGAAGGATGAAGATAAATTTTAAGAAGTATTTTTTCTTCAATCAGGCTGAAACAGAACTGAAGTTCTTGAGGCTGGTAGAAAAGGACTGTTCCAATAAACACATCACACAAGCACCTGGTTTTTTCAAAGACAAACTATCTTTTCAAAACTAACTGAAACATTTTAAATGTCTGTAAGCTAAGGCCACTTTCACCAGACACATTGCTCCCAACCACCTGACTTTTAGAGCCAAATCACCTCAGCTGGCTGCTCCAGGACCATTAATTTGGAGGACTGCACTCTGAGGTCAGCTAATGGCCCTGCCTCATCCACGTACAATTCAGGTGTCTTTGTTTTCACAGTGCAAAGGATCATTTCATCAAAGCTTTTACACAGCCACGCTCCATTTTAAAATTCATGTTTCCCTTTAATCTACACATCCCTCCAGTGAGCTCCTTCTCCAGGCACGAGTGTCCCCAGTGCCTTCCCTGTAAAATGCTGCTTCCCACAACATCCCCCCTGCCCTTACTGCTTCTATTTGCCCAGAGAACAGTTATGCACCACTTCACTCTTGGTAAATTTACCACCATGGACAGTCAACATTTCTCTGATGATCAAGGGTGGAACTCTCCTGCTCCACAGCAGCCATGGAATGGGCCAGGCCTCTTGTGCCCAAGGGAACATTCCACTGCCTCGTCCCAGAGCTGGGGGTGATGGACCCAGCTGGCAGCTGCATCACAAGGGCACTCTTACGAAATTCCTTCCTGTTTAGTAACACAGGAACTTCTCTGTATTGATATGAATTGTATAAAGAGTATTAACTAAAGCATTGATGAAACGTGTGGGGAGAAGCCTGCAAAGCAAACCATTTACACATACAGAAAACGGTGTGACTATCTGGATAAAATGCCTCCATGCACGTTAATAGGAAGCATTCAGAGATGCACAAACCTATTTCATGTCTCATCTCAGGAGTTATCATCATGCTGGTGTCTGCGGTGGAACCGAAGCAAACTCAAGAGACATACATGTTGAAATCACCATCAGGACTTCCTACGGCACTGAAATACTCATTAAAGATTTGCCATCTAAATACTGGCTTGCACTGATCACACTTAACTTGTCAGATGTCTGATGATCCCAGAACAAGGCAATATATCCCTAATCACTGATTTCAGTGGTCTTTAAGTTTTGGACTCAAGACACCAAGCACTGGGACATATTTTATTTATACGCTCAGTGGCTGTAGAGCAGAATCATGTCATTGTTCAAACTGCTTAATCTGTCTCAGCATTTAAAATTAAAGTTGAAAAAAACCACTAGTGCTTTTAACTGTCCTTAAATTACATTAATTGCATTGTTAAGCACTTTAACAGCCTTGTGAAGGCAGCTAAGTAAATCACTGCTCAGAAGTAAGTCTGTACAACCACCTCCCAAGCTCCACGCACAGGACAGAGCTGTCGATGCCCCAACCTGCAGATGGAGGATCTCCCATACGGGAGGAATCAAAGCAGAGGCTACTTTTACCTTTTGCCCAGGCAATCTCTATGTCAGCATCAAATGCTGGAACATCAATATATTGTGTGCACAGAGAGCACTCAAGTTATGCTGTCATAATTCCATTTACACCCTGTCCTGCCAGCAGGCAACTGATGTCATACACCTGTATACAACTGAAAAATTCCCAACCTAGAAATTTCTGCTGGCAAGAGATCAACAGGCTGTAATGAGCACTGAAAACAAACTATCCAGCCTTCAGCCAGAGCTCACTGATCTCTGCCTGAACTATTGCACGGGGCTAAGACTTCACTGCTCCAAGTGCAAAGATGTCACTGCCAGGGTCAGCAATAGACTGAACGAAGTCAGTGCTGGTCACCGCAAACTTTGGATCTTTAGATCGACAGGCTCCCTCTTTGGGATGTGCTTTCTACATCCCATGTAACTGGAGAATGTACAGGTGTGGTGGTCAAACAACTTGACAGAAGTATTCTTGTGCATTATAAATAAGCACACCTGTACCGACACGCAGAACGTGGAACTCGCACAAAATAGCAGCCAGATTCTTACAGCAATGACAGGCACAAGCTGAACCAAATACAGATCAGACTGTTTTAAGAATAGCAATTTTTTATATATATATATCTCTCACACATATATAATCTTGCATATATATACCCAGAGATACTTGATATACCGAGAAGAAACAATGGAATGAAATAAAGCAATCCGAAAGTTTCGAGCCATCTGTATATATCCATGCTGAGTATCAAACCATCTGTATTATATTCTTAGATCAGCTAAAGCAAACCACTGGCACCAGTGCCAAGATTGGCAGCAGAGACGATTTGGATCGCCACCAACGAGAACGAGCTACCATGCCTTTTAGAATAAATTTTGTAGCAAACACCAAAAGGGTTGATCAACACAGATTATCACAGCTACAACAAGCCAACTAGTTTAAAAAACAGCCTTTGCCATCCCACAGTGTTTGATTTTATGCCGTACGATAAACTCTACGCCTAAAAAGGAAATTCAGCTTCCCACTGTCCCTGTCCCGCAGGGAAATGGCTCAAACCACTCCAGCAGGTTTTGCACAACAGCACCAAGCACCTGCACAAGGTGTCACCAAGCCCACATCCCACATCAGCGACTGCAGGAGCTCACAGCCATATTTGAGCACACCAAAACCCCCCAGGAGTCAGGTGAGAGGCAACTGCACCACAAACTGAACCCTCAACAGCATTTTCTGAGGCACATCCTCGGAAGGTCTCCTGCTCCAGTGTGAGACAAGGCTTGGCTTCCTTCATTTGAGAGACAGCAGCAGCACCAAGTGACCTATGCTCGTTTACTTCTTCCCCAACCCCAGTCCCCACCAATCTGCAGCACCCCACTTCTCCCAGGAAATTTCATCGATCCTTTGGAGCCTAGCCTCAATTTCAAAGGCAGAAATGCCAAAATATCCTCGAGGATAAAGTTGCTGATGTAAAGAACATTGGCTAACCCCAATAATTTTATTTTCATATTTTAAAAGAGCCCAAAAATAACTATTCACCACCTTTTCCTCTGCTTGAGATACTGAGAACAACCCGCCTACCAAAGAGTGTAATTCTCTTAGCGCTAAGAATTTTGCATGGGTGGAACTCTTTAGCTAAAAGTGATGATAAATAACACCTCCTCAATCCTGCAATCTCCAGAAACAGTTTACAAGAACTAATACATTAGGTTGATTTGCAATGTTAAACTAGAATTTCCCAGCCCTCTGATGTCCACCTGAAGGATGCCGGGGGAGACATCAAGATCAAGGGAGCTCAACGCAAAGTTCAACTGTCTGAGGATCTTCCTCCCTCTCTGCCGTCGCTGTTGCGAGAATATCTAACTCTGTGATGAGTTTCTGCGTGGAGGATTAGCAAATGTAACACATTGCCACATCCTGAAAGCTCCTCCATCACCCCTCCAACAGCCTCACAGGACCCTCACTTTGCTGGGAAGCACAACACCAGCCCTAAGCTGAAGGTACGACCCTCTAATGACAGATTTTTTTTTTTCAGCATTCACACAGCACTTAGGTGTTAAATCAGCAAAATTAAGCAGCATTTTTTCAACCTTGTGTACAGTTTACGTACAAACTCTGCTAATTGATAAAAAAACAGCGTGCATAGGTTCAAGAACCTGCCTTCACATTCTTCTTACCTCTAGACCTGCCATACAAAGGCCCACACACACTTCCATCAATGAAATGGGTCGCATATGATCTTTTTAAACTTATGCATACACTCAATGCAAAGCACCTTCTGAAGAGTCAAATTAAAGGTATCAAAGAACAGCAGAATAATATCCTTTCCCCAATAAAACATATTTGCACTTTGAACTATGCATATTGTTTAACTCCATTCGGAATCCTATTATGAGAAACTTATTTTATGAGTCTGCCAAAAAGCCTGGTTACCAGAAGCGTAATCACAGCAAGCAATAAAGGCTGACATGGAGGATATTTCTAGGCAATTACAGCAGGTGTTTTAAAGGCATAAAGCTCCAGAGTTATAAATCTATTTAGAGCCACAAACACAGAGAAAGTAAAAGGCGACCAGAGGGTTCAAACTCGCACAGCAGACAAATATATTGTTCCTCTTCCCCTGCAGAACGTGGAGGCTGCAGGAACAAGTCCACTGTGCATTTCAGCAAGTCAAAAGAATACAATATAAAATATTGAGGTACAGCAGTCATTGCAAAATGAATGAAGTGCCTTCGAAGGAGGATGCAGCATATATATATATCTAAAAATAAAAGATACAAAGCTCCAAAAAATCTTATCACTTAAGGACTGCTAGATCACTTTTAAAATGTTGTTTCTTTTCGACTCAATTAAGCAGGGTTGCATGTAATGTCTTGTGTTGCATGAAGGAGTTTGAAAAGACAGTCTAATGGGAGGAGGTGTATACAAAAAGTAAAGTCGTAGATGTGACAAGTCCTATTCAGACCTTACAAAAACTTGTACGTGAGCCATATCTACAGTGCAGAATTGGTGGAGGGAAGGCAGGGAGAGCTGACTTGCCAACACAACACGTAACTTTACAGAACGATTGCCGGTTATCAAAGTTGCACAAGCCAAGAGACAACACCAACTATAAATATGACTACCAGCTATTCCACACAACCCCAAGCGTCCTGCCAAGCCCTCCTTCATGTTCTCTCTCACACAGACAAAGGCCTCAAAGCCATGGGACATCTGCCAGGGAAACAAATGAAGTTAAAAAACCAGAAGAACATGAACATGTACTAACCTAAACTTGCGTGTTCTTTCTTCCCAATTCCTCCCCCAACACCTCCCCCTACAAAGACGACGTCTCGGTTTACTGCACTCTTTTCCTTCTCCCAACCAGTCTTAACTCTTGGACCAATGTTTTAAAGTTTCCCTACCTTTGAAAAAATAATGTTCAGTTCTTAAATGTTTTGCCAGATCTGGACCACACCCTGCCCTCTCCCAAAATCTTGGTTGTTTGTCTCCTATTGCACATAATCAATTATAGCCCTTTCAGGTTTGTATTTTGCATGGTGGGAGCTGATCCAGAAAGGAGATTGTGCTTGTGTGAGCTTGTGTGTTTACACAAACACACACGCACGTACACACACCTTGACAGCACTGTTTTGTCTCTGGAGAACTTTAGGGGATTTTCCTGAAACTGAATTTTTCACCTGTAAGCAGATAAGCACTCGATAAAAAAAAAAAGTAGCTGAAAATTTGCCTCTTACCAGGTCATGCAAATCACTTAAAACATGAAAGGAAAGAGCAGAATCCCTGTCATTCTATCACCACAAGACCGGGAATCAATCATAAGCAATAACTACAGAAAAATGCACAGAGACACCCAGCAGACCTCTCCAGTTCCGCTGTACATTTCACTCTCCCCGTTCTTCTTCCCGGATTCAGTGTCAGACACCAACTCCGATGTTTGACAAAAAAGGGATACGGCAGATTGCCCACCAGCCGCAGCGTGTGCTGCCAAGTGAGAAATACAAGCTTGGAAACAGGCTCGAGATTCCAGCCAGGACAGCAAGGCTCGGAGCATCACACCAGTGACATAACTAAGCGTGGTGGGGAGAGGCTGGAGGGGACGTGGGAAGTTATTGCATGAAATAACTCTGCAGTGCATGCAAAGGAGCTGTTTTCAGTACCCAGCAGGACAACTTCATCGTTTAGGATTGCCAAGAAGTAACTGCAGCTTTCTTCTTTCTGATTTTTCTTTTTGAGCTAAGTTGAACAGCTAAATCCCCTTTACTAGTCAAATGTGAATTTTCCAGCATAACTTCCCCGTGGATGTTCCGTACCTAAATTTTCTTTATTAGCTACAGTCAAGTGACAATCGGCTTTCAGAGCGCTCGGCAGAACAAGGATCACCCTGGGTCTAGTTCACAACTTGGGGCTCCCTACAACATTGGAAAAGAAAGTTTACATCCTAGGAAAGACAAGAATCATCTTGTTAATTTGTTTGGTACAACAGTGTGAACAGCACATGTAGACAAATACTCAATTTGTCTTCAGACAGTTTTTAGAAGACAGACATTTTATCAGCGGATCTGTTAACACTTTCCTTCAGAAAATATGTTTCGCCTGCCAGCAAACAAACAACAAAATAATGTGTCATATCTGTAAAACGAGGGAGAGAAATAATCAAGATTAGCTTCAAAGTGTTGCAATAAAACAACAATATCAAAGGCTGGAACATGGAACTCATGTTTCAGCCCCGTGCTCACACAATCTCACATTTGCTCTTTTACTCTGCAGCACCTGCAGACACGGTGGCATTACACGGTGATTCTTTCCAGTTCTGCTATTTAACAATAACCAAGGGAACGTGATGCTCCTGAGCCCAGCCTGCTGTGGGTTGGGAGGCACTGCTGGAAGCCAAGGCACCTCACTCAGGCTGTGCTACACCCAGATGATCCCAAAAGGCAAATCAGCTCCACACTGGGCAAGGCACCTGGAGATAGTGCTACTTGTTCCAACCCTTCTCAAGTCAAGAAGCACCACTGCAACTGACTTACCCACTAACTTAAACTACAGGAAAAAAATTGCAAAATCCTGTTATTTTTCTGTTTAACTTGCTGTAACAACTGCTAAGTAAGTTCTCCATTGCGAATTCAGGGCTGCAGAAGAAACCAGCAAACACTACATGGAAGCACTTTTGAGTGAGGCTTCCAAGATCCTGAAAACATTTTTAGTAAGTTCCATAAATTGTAGGTCTAATTAAGGATTAAATTTGGAGACTAAACACCTCTTTATTTGAGGGCAGGGAGGCTTAAATCTTTTTGTATTAATGCTGAGCTATATCATCTAATATTTTTGCTATGACCAACCTATAAAACCTGTCAGCTTCACTCAGTTTACACAGGGCTTTAATTATGTTTAACTAGAATCTGAATGATCTAATTACTTAACATCTTACAGCACAAACTACTGAGGACATCTGGTTGAGCAACTGGCAAAGGAGTTGGGGAAATAAAACCGCTGTTGTGTACCCTGCTCAGGACCCCTGCAAACAGCTCTCCCTCCACACGGCCTCCTTTTTCCATCCCACCTGAAATTTCTGCTGCCTGAAAGCAGCTCTGTGAGAACAAATTGTCCACCAGCTCAAAGAAAACAGTCAGGTGAAGAAAAACTTAGTGCCACGAGCAGGATGATGGGACTTGGAAGAAGTTTTTCATTTCGCTTTGTTCGTCGTTGGGTGAAAATCCAGATCATGCTCTTGGCCTCTCTGGGGCTCCTTCTCCCACCACTGGTGTCAGCTCACCTACATCGGTGCCAGCAGGAAGCTCTCACGCCTGCAAGCCTTGAAGATTTTAAAGTTTTTAACCTTTAAGGGAGCAGATTTTAGTAAAACCAGCGAAAACTCCACTGGGGCACTATGAAGTCCCACAGAGAGCCCTGAGGTTAAACTGGGAATAAGCAGCAATATGAGCCGAGGATCCTTCTGGCCACGAACGCTTAAATGGTTTCCATAATGTCAGCCTTGGCCCGAGTCTTTCCCTTGGCCTGGCCCCCTGCCAGGGTGATATCACACTTCATACCTGAGGACTGTTCAAAGAAAAGGGTGCCCGAAACACAGGAAGCTGCTGTCGTGACCCATATTGAGCAGACAAGCTCCCACTTTGATCTCTTTGCCTTGAAACCGCAGCGCGCTCACCCAACACATTAACCTGACGTGGTCAAAGAAGAAATAAAACCTGAAAGTTCTGGTTAAAAGCCCAGTTAAAGCTGCCGTTTTCTGTCTTTACTTTTCCTTAACGAACAGATGGAAACCAGCAATAACCATCTGGGTAAAGCAGCAATAGTTGTAAAGCACAATAATTCCACAAAAATACACTAACAAGGTCAGTTAAGTGTTTCTCTAATTGTCTCTTGCCCGTGACCTTTTTCAAAGATTTCAGATGAAAAAACAAAACCAAAACAACTTATGAAAGATCCTTTGGCATCTCTGACAGCATCGCAGTTCAATTCTGTATCCTGGGGAAATTCCAGTTGGGGAACAACATTCTGCCTTCCCAGATTTCCCCCTGCTTCCCCCCGACCTCCCAGGAAGAACATCCAGCTTTCCATGCTCCACGACAAAATTGATTATCCCTGAACGAGCAGTAAAACTAAACCATTCCTGTACGTGCAATGCAGCAAATGTTTTGGAATCCTTCAAGATCAAAGCCACTCTATTAATAAACTTATATTTTTATATTCCTCGCAGCTGAAAAATCCAATTAAAACACTACAGTGACCTTTTACCAGAGAATGACTGTCACAGTGAGGACAGGATCAGAAGACACCCGAAGCAGGGTTCCAGCAAAAATGGGATAGACAGGGAAAGCGACTCTTGCGACTGTTTTACTTCAGTCACTGGGGTGGTAAAGGGTGGCCTAATTCAATAGGAAGATCTGAGAGGCTTTTATTAGGTCTCCCAAGTAGTGTAACTGACAGTTAAACAAACAAAGTGTCAGGCCTTAAGTCAGCATTTAGAAAGTAAATTTATAATGAAGAGCTGACAATCAAGACACCGTACAAAGGGGCTGCTGCCAACCAACAACTTTAAAAAAATAAAAAAAAAAGGCAACTAGATATGGAATGAATATTTCTTACCACTGAAATTAACTTCACAACTGGTTGGTAAAATGATAACAGCAAATAAATAGGGCACAAAACACTAAGAAGTGTGACTGCAGTGTGCCACGACATCCCTGGAAGCAAGGCAAGAGCACTGGATCCCAGCCCGGCAGCAGGGGCTGTGCTCTCCCACACCAGGCATCCCCACTGGCTCACCAGCTCCCATCGCACCCACCTCACGCACGAAACCAAGGTGCACCCAGAAATGAACACTAACGCTCAGAGCCATCATCTCCTGGTATCAGCACCTTTCACACCGGCTTGAGTGCTCCAGAAGAAAGCCTCTAACCCCAATTCCTGCCTGCCATCACCTTTCACCAGCCAGGATCCTGCTGGGTATCAGGAGCGCAAAGCCAGGACCTGGAGACACAACAACCTTTGGCACACAGGCAGCAGCCAAGCACGGAAAGCACTTTTCCAACCCCGGCAGCCTGTGCTGGATGGCCAAGCAGAGCCTGCTGCAGTCCCAACCTAACTTTTTAGCCCTTGCAGTGAAGTTAATTTTTAAAAAGATGGCACGGACAACAGCTCTGGGGCACAGTGACCACTTTCTAAGATCCTGAAATCAATCTGAACTACTAAATTCTTCTCCTAATCCCAGTTAAAGTAGGTTTTCACAGTTCCAATTTTAGACTTCAAGTTCTATTTACAGGACAGAAAATCCCAGATAGTGACACTAATCAAGTTTTACTTAGCTTGGCATATTAAAGAACTAACTATTCTCAGGATATGCCAGAACATCTCAGATGCTAACAGATTTTAATTTATCATCTAAACCAAGCTGATCACAGCACAGTGTGTGTGATGTTTTAATCATCTGTGCTGTATTTAACACATCACTCCAAGAAAAAATCCCACACAGTTCTGGTCTCACCAGCTGATGGCCTGGAGCACAGCAATGGCCTCGCAAAGAGAAAAATGTGTATCACAAATAGTACAGAAGAACTCGGCTTTTACATTAAAACTTTTCAGCCATGGGACTGACCAAAGCTCTGCCTGCACTTAAAAAAAACCCCCTGAAACCACCTCCTCCTCACAAGCATGGAAACAGCAAACCAAGTTTTGGACATTAAAACTGAGAGCATGGCTTAGTCAGACAGTTTAGTTTGATTCATATCCTGACCTAAACCAGGGAATTAATCCCCAGTCCTGCAGGGGTTAAGGACTGTAAGTAACACTGATGGCATCCAGAGTCTCACAGGATCAGGATTCAGAGCAAAAAAGGGTTTTTCTTCATCAGGAAAGTACAAAAATGAAGTTCTTACAAAGTACAGAATAAATTCTTATGGACCAATTCTTCCCTCCTTACTGTCTGCTTCATCCTGGGAAGCAAGAGCACAGCACCCCCTGAGCTCACCCCTACACAGCCACAAGTATCCACTCACTTTTGGAAGGAATGAAAAGAAGATATTCTGAGTTTCAAGTGGTAATTAGGAGCATAAAGTACATTTGCCTAAGAAAACAGGCAGGGTGTTGTGAACAGCAGCGGGGAGATGAGCTGAGGACACATTATTAGCAAGCTGCCCTTTTCCAACATCCCAAGAATTTCAAAAGCAAGACTCCATGCCAAAAAAAAATGTGCAGAAACCTATAAGCAAAAGAAAACTAGAGCTCCTGAAAGGGGCAGGGCAGAGCTGGGAGAAGGGGAGGGAGGAGAAACCAGTGCACTCAACTGTATTTTTTTAAATCCATGAGACACTTCTTGCACTCACCTAAAAGAAACTAAGGTTACAATTGTGTAAACAACTCAGCACAGAGGTCTCTCCACAGAAAATCAATTGCGAGACTACTGGCTCCTTGTTTTTAAATGTTTAATATTATCCCATCCCCACAATTAATATTAGAAAAGCAACTATGCTCATACCAGACATACCAAACCAAAGCTGAGTTCTATCAATATTAACACACACAAATCTGCAACAGAAAAACAGATATGCAGTTCACTGACAAAATTAACATTCTCATGTTTCAGATCCTAGACAAAGGGTACATTTTATTTATGGATGAAAATGAAGCAAACATCTTTAAGTGACAACATGATACAAATTTACTTTGACATGAACATGCAATAAAACGTGTAAACACCCAATAAAAAATAAAATGAAAAATAATTACAGACAAGACACAAGTATAAATTTTATTGAGCTACTGCGACAACATTTGTGTGTCACATCAATGAAATAACAAGAAAAAGAATGGAGTTGATTAGAAACTTGAGATAAAGGCAAAGACGAGAGGCCGCTGGACTAGGATGGAGAGATTCATCTTTGCTCACAACTTAACCCTGGGCTGGGCTAGAGAGGGCAGCTCCTTCCACCCAAGCTCAGCCAGAAACTCTGACTACACACATCTTAAGAAGTCAGCACATGCAGCAGTGCTCACTGGGTGGTGTGCCGAACAGGGATAAAGTTTATCCACCTTTGCCAAGCTGATGGAGCCGGGAGCGCAGCCCCGCAGCCCCGCAGCGGTGCAGGACACGGGCGGGAGATGGATACTCCTGATGGCACAAGCAGCACATCTAAAGCTCAACCTCCAACCCCACTGACAGCCCGAGCAGGCTGCTGATACACTGCAGAACCTGGGTAATTTGGATAAAAGAGAAAAGTTGGTGTGAGAAAAAAGTTTCAAGCTACCCCATGCTATATGCCTTTGGTGAATAATGGATTTCAGCCTTCGAGTACAGGTCCAAAACTTCAAATAAGAACTGCTCTGCACATCACCTCTCTCTCCTCTCTCTGGCCGTCCAGGGGGCTCAAAGGCTCCCAGTTACTGTCCTTAAAACCTCCAGAGCATGGCTTGGGATGGAAGATCCTCCTTGCCCTTGGCTGGCAGAGGCTGGCCTGTCCTGCTGAAACAGGGAGCTGTTTCAAACCCTGGGCTGCACTTTGAAACGATGCAACCACAAACAGCTGAATTTTTAATTCAACATTCATATCGCTGGCTGCCTATAATGTAAATTTTAAGCAGCCTTCAATATACAGAGAAATCTGAAGGGAAAGTTGATAAATTGTACATCACACCAAACAACAGGGAGGTATGTTTTAAAGTAAGAGTGTGCCTATGTATGAGTAACTCTAGATTATAACTTTATAACCAACTGCAAGAAACATTTTTTCCAGTGATTTAGTACCAATCATTCTCAATATTCTTCCAGGACAACCAACAACTCAGTTCTTTTTTCACATTCATTTCTGTAGAAATTGTTTTCAGCAACAGCCTGAAAAGCACCTACAAATCAGCACCAGCATATTCTCTGATTGAGCAATTTAAAATATTGAGAACAAAGGTGCAGAAAATGTAACCACTGAGTCTTGTTTATCCACAAGACAGAATTAAGTAGCAGCAAAAACCAACAGTAACTGCTAACTCACAATCTTGTATCTCAAAGAGGGGCTGGCAGCATTATCTGCGTTTCCCAGATGGAGAAGCAAACCAGTGGAGGCCAAGGACATGCTCAGGGCTGGAGCCAGGAATGGGGCTGGGGCAGCTCCTGCCAGTGAGACTGCAGCTCCCAACCCCTTTGATAGTCACTGCCAGCTCCTGACCACGCTCACACCGAATCTGAAGCGGTTCAAGGCTCTGGGTGTCAGCACCAGTCCCACTCAGCACCACTGCCCAAGGTGAGTGCTCACAGCACAGAGATATTTGAAGGGCTGATACACAGCAGCTTCAGCTCGCCTTTGGCAAGAGAAATCTTTCGTTTTCTTTAGAATATTGGTTCAGCAACACCATGAAACCACAAACACCTAGCAGAGACACTAGCGAGAGCAGAAGGAACGAGACTTAACCCACCAAACTTCCACTGCATCTCATCATCTGCAGCACTCCCTTTTGGCTTCGCAGTTTTGTTTCTACAGGAATCAGCCAGGGTATTTCCACTCAAAACACACAAGCTTTTGCCATCTGAGATATATCTAGTCTGAGTCTTCGTTTAAAAAAAAAGAAAAAAAAAAGTCAAAAGCTATGAAATTCCCTGGGGTTTTTTGCCCTCCCCCCCTTTTTTTTTCCAGTAAGAACAATGAGAATGCTTCTCCTATTCATAATACCTGAAAATACCATGCAGGTGGTTAGAGAGCTACCAGGAAACACAAACCCTGGTGGTCACAGGGCAACACTAAGAATCTGTCAGTGCACTCTGAAGTCACACCATCACCTCAGTATCTCACGTACACATTTTCCCAGGATGTTTCCACAAGGACAGCCTGGTGGCCAACCCCAGGTGATCCTTTCACCAGGTCAGCAAGTGCAGGTGAGGTGGATTTGGTGGCAACACTACAGCCAGGCATTTGTTGGGAGAGCCACCACAGTGCCCAGTGCACTGCCCAGTATTTATATAAAGGCTAAAATAAGCTCTCTTCTCCCAACTGTGGAAGTTTCATTTCCAAGTCCTAGGCTTATGCTCACTCCTTACCTCGTTCCTTTCTTCACCACTTCCCTCTATCCCCTCCACTCCTTTAAATAGTGTCACTTCCCCCACACCACTCGCTTTTATTTTTACTTCCTTCTAACATCACTGCCCTCAGCTTGTCACACGTGAGCCACAGACAGAAGCCAACATTTCTCAGCAAGGAAAGACCTCTGCAATGTGTCAGAACTGATCCTGCACACACCCTCCCCAAGCCCATAAAAGCAATCCCACGGTGACGTGATAGAGAGGCAGCACTGGACCATCCCAGCTCCACAGCTCAAGGGATGGGATAAAATGCTTGCAGGAATCAGACCGTGGTTTGGGCTCACGTGAATACCCGTGTGCAGTGCACACCTGGGCTCACCTATACCAGATCACTGGGTTCAGCAAGAGGAATGGTCGCGCTCCTGTGGAATTTGTGCAGCCATTTACCCGTATTTTAGCCTAAATTTTTCTTATCATTCACAGAAAGCTTGTCCTGGCACTCCAGATGCTGCAATCTCCAGGCTTGCTCATTCACTAAGGTACATTTCCACACAAAAGAGCAGAACCACAGGATCTGCTCAGCTCTGATGTATGAACTCCTCTGAAAAGCCTCCGAGACAGCCATGGCCTACATCCGTACCCGCCTCGAAATGCTCACAACCAGAGACACAAAGACATGGGGGAATTTAAAGCATCTAAACACAGCAGCTTAAAATACCTCCGTGCATCTGCTTTTGAGCCTTTCAAAGAATGAGTAATCTTCACCTCTGTCCTCCCAGAGCAGATCACTGTGGTCCATGAGCCACGGGAGGAGGATGAGCACCACCCCAGCTGCCCTCCCTGCTCCCCGGGAAAGGCAGCACAGCTCCAGCCCCCCCAGAAACGTCCTTATTACCCCAACTGCCGACAAAGAAATCGAATTATTGCAAGGCAAGGGAGCAAGTGAATTGCCAGGGAGGCAAAAAGCTGTTAGACACGAGTGTGACAGGCTCCAGCTTCAAACCCCTGCCTGCTGTAACACACGCACAGGGAGCTGCCAGGCACCTCCCGGCTTTAGCACCTCCGTACCAAAAATTACCTTTTTTCAGGGTAAATGTTTAACTCTGCTAAGTCACAGGAGGGACCGAGTAACAGTGCAGTAAGAACTGCTGTGTCTTGCTAGAGAGAGAAGCACAGCCAGGGTACAGTGGTGGATCTAGTGCAAATTCCTTACTGCCTACTGCTTTCCTGGAAATCCAAGTGCCGCTGGACAGCAGTGGAGACCTTTGTTACATCCAACAACCTACACCCAACTGCGTTTAAGCTTTTATAAAAACCTATCATCCAACAACCTGTCTGCATTCCACGTTCTTCACAATCCAACCAGTGCAATAGCCTGTATTTTCTTCCTTATAACTGCCAATAAAGGCAGAAATCACTGATTTGCCTTGTCAAACCAGAGACAACAGAAACAAGCTGAGAACATATGTCACAAAATGAGTAGGATTTATCTTATGCTCACTAATTTAAGGACACTATTTCTGACTGAGAGGTCTAAGTTTCTCCCATGTTTCCTGGTACATTCAACCCTACGTGTGAGCACTCCAGTACAAGTGTTCACCCAACGCTCCTTGTCTTCTGCAAACAATCCCATTTCAGCTTTCCCCCTCTCACCCTCACATCTTTCTCCCCACTCCCCCATTCCAGCAAAGCTGGACCATTGTCACTATATCCCCAATCCAGAAAACATTGTAATTTTAAGGCCTTCCCACAAAATATATGGGAAAGAACCAAGCACACAGGCAGGGAAAACCTGGATATGCAAGATGGGAACTCACATGGAAAGACTGCAAGCCAGTGCACACTGCCTGCTTGGTGCCTTAAAAAATACTGATCATCCACACATGTGTCTGCTCTCTCCCCAATAAATAAACTCCCTTTATTCTCTGCCTCAGTGTGATCAAACTGAAACTCTGGATTATGCATTTTTCTACATCCACTTTTTGCATTACAAATCAGCTTGCAAATAAAGAATAACTGTTCACTGGAATTTTAGACTGCATGTAATTTCTTCTCTAGCAAATGTTTCACCCATTACTTATTTGGTATTGTTAGACACAGCCAACCAGTGCGATTTTTTTTCAGAAAACTCCCAACCATTCCCATATCCCAAATCCTCCCTACTGCACTTCTCAATACATCATCCAATTAACCACCAACTCGGCATTGGAGCAGAGTGACCGAAACATGCACTGATTCTGCCACATTTCTGATGGCATTATTTCATTGCAGGAACAGAACAAGGGATAAAAAAAGCTCTCAAGAGATTTCTTTCCAAGGAACAGGACTCAAGGAATCCCATGAAACACAAGTTCTTGAGCCAGAAGTGCATCAAGGGCCTTTCTTCTAGTACGTCACCTGTGGTGGGTGTCCAGGGACATCACCCTGAGCACCACAAGCTGCCAAAGCTTTCCTGCTGCAGGGAAGCAGTGATTGCTCTCAGAGTATCTTGGCAGCAGTGCCCTGGCTTTGCCATCCCTCCCTTCTCTGTGTTGCATCTTCCTGCAGGAATTCCCAGCTGCTTTCACCACACTTCTCCCAGCAGGTGAGGGGAGCAGAAATGTGTGTACAGCAGCTGGAGACTCTTCTCCATACCCACATTCAACTACCATTATAAACAGAAAAGTACTGACTGCTTTTAGGACAGAAACAATTCTACAGTGACCTGCAAAGGTACACAAAATTAAACACTCAGACCTGATCACTAATTCCACTTCTGATGAAGCATGTGAACTCCTTCACAAATCAGCTTGTGCTCTGGTACCATCAGACCCAACTCCAAGATGCCAACGACTCCACCTGTTTCTAATTCAGTAACAGAAATACTTCCATTTCTGAAAGCTGCTCGTTACAACTTAGTTTTTCCAGATTTTGTTACAGATTTTATAAGATCAATGGTTTACCTTAAACAATTAGTCACAGCCTGCACAGAACTAATACTCCATCCTTACTTTAATCGTATATGATGCAATACCAGGATGAGATTTTAAAAAACAAACACATTAGCAAGATTTGCCTTTAGATTTTCACTCCCCAGCTTGATGGTAACGAGTTCTGCCGTTCTGCTCAAAAGCAATAAGAAACTGTACTTTTTACCAGTATGTGAGCCTGTCTTAAAAAGCTACAATGACATTTTGAGACCTGTGTTTATTGTCAAAACAACTACAGATAGTTTGTTAAGTTTTCAAAGGGTATTAACTTCTTCCATTCGTCCCGAGATCCAACTCGGAGCTGTGGCTCAAGCTAGACTTACTCCTGCTGGTCAGAGAGACCAGCTGCCTCCTCTGATACTGATATATACACACATATTCAGAAATATTAAGCGAGCTGTCAAGCAGAGCTGTGTGCTGTGCCCACAGGAACACGATGCTCCTTTTCCTGTTCTCCAGCAAAAGGTTGTTTTCAGAGCGAAGGTGATGGTGACACCAAAAACTACAAACAAACCAGGAGCACGGAACAGCAGGTTACCTTCACGCTGCTGAACTGATTCCCATCACACAACTGCTCCCAAACGGGACGTGCGGCTCTCACTCGAGGGCAGCAGCATTTCTCCAGCGATTTCATTTGCATTTACTGCCACGATATTCGCTGTTTGTGAGGGTCTGTTTTCTCTGAGCGCTGCAACTCCCTCCCCATCAAACACGGGTCCGTCTACCGCCACATGGCAAAGCGAGGCAGCAATGCCATGCCAATTCCACACTTTCCTTAGGAATCGTGCCAGCCTTTACTATAGAAAAGGGTTAATGTTCAGCCGCGTGCCTCGCAGGTACAGTCTCGAGTGAAGAGCCCCGTTTGATACCTGTAGGAAGCTGCCATTTTTGCATCTCATATTCCATTTGTGAACAGACCTTTTTGTTCTTTAATCCGAGTTCTGAATTATTTAATCCTGTCTCCAACACTTGAAATACCTTTCCCTATAAACAAGGGGTTATTTAGTGGGAGGAAATAAATAATTTAAAAAGTCAGACCCTAAAGTGTTCCTGGCTCTGTTTTTAATTAATATTGATACAATCTGGAGAAACCTGCTGCTTAATATTACAAGGCAGGTCGAAGCTCATCAACAGTTAAACGTCTCCTTCTAACAGAAGGTGGAAGAGGAAGTTGGGAGCAGCCGGGTACGCGGCGCTCGCTGCCAGCGATCCGGGACTGCCCAGTCCCAGCTCCTCACAACTTTCTCCTGCACAGAGAGCTTCAAAGCCATCGCACCCAGAGCTACGCGAGCTGGAGTTCACAGGGCTCAGGTGGAATTGTGTTAAGCATAAATCCTCCAGGCTTTCATGCTGGAACAGAGCGTACGCGGAAGTATTTTTATTTTCTACAATTCCACGCTCAGAATACGTCAGTACGAGTGAAGGACGGGGATGGAGGGAGGCATGGACACTTCTGTGGGACTGAACTTCATCCCCGGTAACGATAGTTTTTATAGCACATTGCCTCATCTGCAAGTGGGAGTAAATATTACACTACCTCTTCGTGCAGATGGGTGGGTAAAAAAAAATAAAAAGCTAATTTGAAACAAATTAACTATTCTGCATACGGAGGAAGGTACTCTCTGCCTCCCTGGTCACTCCAGGGCTCCCCGCAGACAGACTGCGTGCAAAGTTAACAAACTCTGCGCTGCTCACAGACTGCCTGGTGAACCTGCCAACAGGTGAACAGCCTCAATACGCAGCGGGGATAAATAATCACCAGTCCTCAAAAGCAGGTAATGAATATTGTTCAAACAACTCTAAGCTGGCGTTACCAGAATGCTTCAAAGGAGAAGCTACAAGCTGTTCAAGTCAGACTGTCACATTTAGTCTGCAAAAACGAGATTAAGGTTTGTACAGTGATACTCCACAACAGGTTTTACAGAATGCACAGAAATTAAATTATGATAAAAAGTGAGCTATTTTTTACTAAAAACAGAATAGAACAATCTATCAAAATGCCATTTGGCTGTGTTCATTACATTTTAGAATTTAATTTACATGATAGATACTTTAGCATAATATGTTTTAATCAATAAGCATTTCTGAGGGCTTTATTTTTATAGGCAATATTTAGACTTGTTCGCCGTTAAATGTAACGCCACGGCAGCGACGTTCGGAGCGTTTATTTTCCTACGCTAAGCGAGTACAGCCACACGTACGCAGAGGCAAAAGCAAAAGTCCACAATTAGAGATGTCAGACCTTGTTTAACTACATCTCAATTTAATCCATTTTATTTTATACAATTCTACATCTGGATCTCGTTTTCTGTATTCCTGTAGGTATTCCGGGTCACTATTAAGAACCCTTTCAAGTTAGCAAAGTTCAGCCAAGTCTACCTTAATCCAAAACCCTTTAAAAGAAACAATAAAACGCGAAAGGGGGTGGAAGACGACAGAGAAACCTAAAACAAAACGCTACTTTACCCCACCTCCTAATGCACCTGAAAGTCGGAAGGGACCGGCCTCCCGGCACAGATCCCACGCAGCACTTCCCGTTTCGGGGGCTGCTGGGGTGGGATTTTTAGCATCGCTCCCGCACGCCCGGCCGAGGGGAAGGGAGGGCGGCAGGACCCGGGTCCCGCTGCCGACCCCCGCCGGCATCCCCTCACCTCCAGCGGGAATGCGGCTCTGCCCAGCATCAGCGCACCATCCCTCCGCCTGCCGCAG
>VZTA01018948.1:6843-100754 GCA_013398855.1 Mohoua ochrocephala
TAGGTAGCTGGTTTGTGGTTTTAAAACACTGTGGCTTTATTGGACTGAATTTGGGGCTGAGTACAGAACTTTGCAGTACAGAGAGATGCAGACGCCATAAAAGGGAAGGGAAAAAATCTATTGGGAAAAATCACTGATCTCCTATGCTGGGTAATACAAACATTCATATCTTCACCACATCTTTTAAGAATTTTGCAAGTAATGCTTTATAATTAACTGAAGAAATGTATGCTTCAGCAGATGTCTTGCTATGCTATTCTGCACTACTTCAAGCAAACAGAAGACTGGAGTTGAGTTAAATGTAAGACATACACAGCAATAGTTCAAATGCAGAATGTGCTCAGCGTGAAAAGGACCTGAATGTGACTTCCAAACATTCTGGTAGCTCATTCAGTCTGTGAGCTACCTGCTTCCATAACTTGAGAAACAGTAAGGCAGTAGATGGGTCCAAAAGAAGAAGATAAACCCGTAAAAACATGTGGCTGCACAGATGCAATTTCCAGAAGAAAGCTGGATAAAGCTTCAGCTAAATTCCAGTATTTCACTCTACAGAAAATCTGTGTTATTTTATATATTTTCCTTTAGCTTACTAAAAGCAAACAAATCAATGCCTTCCAATGTGGGCTTAAAGAAAACAGTGGTATTGAATTGAGGAAGATTAGTAAAGGTAGCTTTCGTTGCCCAATCCTCTCCACTCTCCTCTGACACAGATTTCTGGTCTGTGGAAGGATAAACATAATCCCCACCATCAAAGCTTTTCTCTAAACTCCATTTTTTAACTGAACTACTTACTGCTGGGGTGTTGCATGGTGACTTGAAGCTAGTAAACAAAAATCTCATTTAGTTATCAAAGACAAATATATATATTCTTAAAAGTATGTCTTTTACGTCTTTTGAATGAGCTTGGCTTTTTAATGTTCAGGAAAAGTAGTTTAAAAAATACAGAAAAAAGAAATAATCGTGGTTGCAATTTTAAGTTTCATTCTTTTCCCTCATTCTCCTTTAAACTTTTGGAAAGACTGTACTGTATCGTCTTTGAAACCTGGGAATGAGACCTTCAGCTTTAAAAACAGCCAAATTAAAAGCTGAAACAAAACCTAACTAGAAAGCTTCACTATTAATAATTTAATACAAAACAGGCAGAAGTAAAATAATTGGATATAACTGTAAAATTAATGATAATGATCCACAGAGCAAGTGGATGCTTGAAAAGCATCCCCATGGAAAGCCCATGCTGAAGCAGGCTGCTGGCAGGACCTGTGGCCTCATGGGGAACCCACACTAGAGCACTCTGTTCCGCCAGGGCTGCACCCAGTGGGAAGGCTCATGAAGAACTGTGTCCCTTGGGAAGGACACACCTTGGAGAAGTTGGTGCAGGACTGTCTCCTGTGAGAGGAGAAGAGCGGAGCAGGAGAAGTGTCAGGAGTCCTCTCCCTGAGCAGGAAGGGGTGGAAGAGACAACGTGTGATGAACTGACCGCAGACCCTCTTCCCCATATTCCTGTGCCAACAAGGAGGGGCAAACTGGTTAAGAAACAGAGCAGACTGTGCCACATGGCTCTCAATCAGTCAGTGCTAAGATTTCAAAGCAGACCTCCCAGGTCACAGGCACGTGCTACAGGTACTACGCTGTCAGTTCTTTGCAGCGTTTCTTCAAACTGAACAAGAAATAAAGAGCAAGGGAAAGCTTCTCAAAAAGCTGATCTGACCTCTCTTCTCTCTCTTAGGAGGGCCTCTCCTGCCTCTCATTCAGATTACGTGCTTTCATGCATGGCTGATTTTTAAACCTGGTTTTAAAATCCCACTCTCAGTAGAGACCCCCAGGCATCATCCTCCACTCAGGCAGAGAAAAGGCTTTTATATCTCTGTGCAGCTTTACAGGCAATCCATATGATGGCAGTCCTGGACACTGGGAACACACTGCCCATGGTGGTGAAATTCTCTCTGGATATACCTACTCCCTCTGATACTCCACATACTTCCCACAGTGTGCATGCCCAACAAAACCTCCCTGAGCTCGCATGGTGAAGCAGGGTTGATATGTGGGTATGGTGCTCCTGCAGCCAAGGAAGGAGTACAGTGTGGGAACTTGCACTTAACAACATTGAGCAGATTTGAAATTACAGATGTGTTTTGAAATGTTTCTGTATCCATTTTTATTTTGTTTTACTGCAAAAGTTTTCTGCAGGAGACTCGAGTGGAAATGACTCACTCAAAAGTACCTGTCTTGAAGAAAATTACAAAGCAATCACAAGGAGCATAGTTCTTGTCTTCTTTTGTGCAAAAGACAGCAGGAGAAATAAAACGGTTTTTAGAACCAGGTTTAGCTTTCTGTAAAAAATCATGTAATGAGACTATGAGAAGGCAGAGGATGACTGGCAGAGGGATTTCTTGGGAAAAGAGGTCTCCTCACAAATGCAAGAATTAAAACATCTTCTGTAGGAATCAAAGGATCAAATTTTTAAGGGTTTTTGTAACATCAGTGTCTGAGAAACTATACTACAGGATTTTTGTTTAGGTTGTGTTTGCCTTTTTGAGACAGACGGTGCAATTGCAGGTGGAAGTATTGAAGCATGGGGGTTTACTTTGTGTTTTCCTGGGAAAAGACCAAAATACATCAATGCTTTGCTGGGAAAGATCAAAGTATGTCAATGCTATACTGAAACCACAAGTGAAATTCATTGCAGCGTCACATTTAGCCCGTCCATTACACTGGCAAAGACTGCATCACCAAATAAATGGTCCTGGTCTGCAGACAGACATGAAGGGCAAAATGGAGCCCATGTGTTCGTGATGGACAGGGTGAAGATTTCTTGCATGCTCCGTTGTTTTAGCATCTTAGCTTTCAAGTAAAATTTATGATAAGAGACATTCAGGGCCTCTCAGTGAAATGCCTCACATTTTTATCAGACAGGAGCAAGAAGCAATGTGAATAAGGACTTCGGCCATGCTCCTAAAAATGTTATTTAATACTGAAGGGTTTGGACTCAGTTGCAGTATACAATAGCGTATCAGTGGAAATTACCACCCAAGATTACAGCAGGTTCTGAGTGAATGTCTTTGTTTTTAAATTTAATCTATTAGTAATCATAAAAAAGGCATGAAAGGGGAGTTTGCAGTAGAAAAATGTACTCTCTGAGAAGAGGATAATAAGAAAAGAGCATATCAGTAGGTCAAATAAGATGCCTACCAGTGTCCCTTGCATAGGTAAAAGATAGATTGCCCAAAGACACCCTGTACTCAGAACCAGTTCAAAATAAATCAGAATGCTTGCAAAAAAGTAGAAGTAACTATTCAGAAGGACATATAGTTACTTAAATGTTGGGGTTTTTTTCTCCCTGAAGTGAAAGAGAGAATTAAAGTCGCAATTTCCCTAGGTAGAGAAAACCTGATTTTCACTGTTTTGCCACTGTTTGTCACTGTTGAGTGGAATTGACAGAGGAGGCTCCACCTGAAGAAAAAAACGCTGCTCTTGACTTTTAGCAAACACAAGGCAATTTTGTATAGAAGGACGTCACTTCTCTTTTACAGCTCACTTTTTAAAAAGCCTTGAATCTAGCAGTTATTGACAAATAGCTTTTCCAGACCTCTGGAGTGTTTTAATGAGATGTCTGCTTTTGTGAAACATAATGAGGTTTCTCAAGGTCTGCTGTGCAACAGTCCCCTGCTTTTGGTAACTCATAAATAGTCAGTAACTGAGAAGAAATCAATTACTCCCCCCCCAGTCTCATGAATACAATTTTGGTAATACATCCCAAGGTGCAACTAGTCTTTTTTTACTGCAAAGGCACCCTACTTGCTCATGGTCAACTTGACAGCCATGTCATCCAGGTCCTTTTCTGCAAAGACCTTAGATATCTGAGGGCAGGTCAGATTAGGAAAAAACTGAGGCAAAAAACACACCGAGTAACCCAGTCTTCTCTATGACTTATGTCCTTGGGCCCTCCACCCCACTGAGCAATGGGCTCGCTTTCCTTTGGTCTTCCTTTTGCTGACAATGCACTTGCAGAAACATTTCTTTATTGTCCTTCACATTCCTACTAGCTTCAATTCCAGATGAACTTTAGTTTTCCTAACTCCATCCCTGTACATTCGAGCACTGTCACTAAATTCCTTTCTGCTTCCACCTTCTGTACACTTCATTTTCCATCTGAGCTCTGAAGTGGTTCCCATTTGATCCGTGCTGGCTTCTGCTGTACTTTACTGACTCTCTGAAGATCAATCAGCTCTCTTAGGCTTCTTTGTCCTTCGTGCACCAGAGTGCAATGTAGAAGCTGCTGTTCAATTTTAACCACAATAAAAAGAGAGTTGAAAATTTTTCTTTTCATTATAATTGTAGTAATAAAATGTCACATACGCAGTGTTTTCTGTGTTGCTGCTTGCCAATGCCTCCTGACATTTATAGGGATTGCCAGAATTCTCGGGTTCGTTAGTAGTGCCATTTTCAAAAATATTGATCCTAAATTAGATTAAGACTACCTTGACCTTAAATATTCAAGTCAGAGACAGTCCTTCCAGTGACTCCAGAATTTCTCAGTCAATTATCCTTGGTCAGAGAGTAATGAGTGGGGTTTTTGCAGTTTAGAGTTTAGAAAGTTATGGTGAGGTGGGCTTTGCTCTGTGTTTTGAAGAAAAGAAAGACCTTCAGATTATTCTGCTAAAATACTGTTTTTTCATGTAGCAATGCATATTCTGCTTGGGAACTGCCCACTCATGAAGACCATGCAAGGAGGATTTTCTTTGCAGTAATGAGGTAATCAGGGCTGAGTTTCCATTTGACATTCCATCCCAGTTGCAATCTTTTGATTAAAAGCGGTGGTGCCAGACAAAATCTACCCTATTATTTTCTGGTTTGCTCAACGTCCTAAGATTCTGTTGCCATTGTCAGTGCAGTTCTTGGAGAAGGAATGGGAAAGGAGGAATGGGAAGAAGATTACAGAATTCCTAAGTAAGGTTGCACTATGCACTGTGGAGGATAGATACACGTAAAAAGGTCATGTCTGATTTTGTTTCAAGAGATTTCATCTGCAACTGTAAAACATTCCCAAACCAGACCTATTTGTATTTTGATGTATAAATACCTGAGAAGTGAAATTTTCATAAACTTGGACATTATATCAACAGCACACTTCGATGTATATGCACACGCCTCCATCATGACATCTGACCCTTGTGAACTCATTTTTTAACATGATTTAATAAATACAATGTCACCTTCTGGGCTATTAGAATCAAGGTAATAAATTCATAGCTGACTTCTGGCTTTATTAAGGGGGCAACAGTGGTGCAGAAAGGTTGCAGAGGATAAAAAAAGCATAAGAGAAAAGCACTGCTGATGAGATAAAACAGTAAGACTGTGATCTATATGCAAAAAAACACATTTTCAGTACAAAAGGAGAAAAAAGAACAGAGAGAAACATTGTACTTGAACGGGGGGAAAAAAGCTTTGGAAGTAAACAGGATGCTTAAAAAACTGACTTCACATAAACATTGTTTTAAAATGTCTCTTTGAAGCCACCTCTGAGAAACAGGACTCTACAGTGGAGAGAGAAGAAACTTTGGAAAAACCACTCTAGGGAGGAAGCAGAAAGCACAGCTCCACCATAAGAGAGGTTTACATCACATGACATTATTGTTTCTTGTCTTGTATCAGAAAAGATAAATAATGCTAAAGATATTTCCTCAGGTCCTTTGGACAGTAGGGATTTGGCTACAACAAAAGCTCATTTAAATTCCTTACTTATTTAAGAGGAGAAAAATTGGTCCTAATTTGGTCCATCTAAAGTGAAACAGAAGAGCCCATGAAGAAGCCACAGGAAGAAAAGGCTTAAGAGTATCTTTCCACAGTTGGGCTCAGAGGATATGACAAGTGTTGTGTGTCCTGCTTTTGAGACAAAGCTGCAAACAAAGAGCTGCATTGGCAAACATTTGCCAATGAATGCATTGCATGGTGACCAGGACAGACTTTGTTGGGATCTTCACCTGCAGCCAGAAGTTTTTCATAACATAACAGTCATTGCAGAGAGATTAAGTGAAATTCGCCCTGTTGGTGTAAGTCACCAATTTCAGTAGAACTGCTTGCCTGATACTTTGGAAGATATGCATACCCAGCAGATCTTCAGCATTTTGTCCTAAGAATTTTAGCCATACCTTTTGGGCAGCCATTACCAGATCGGGATAGATGACTGAAAGCTGAGTTACATTACTGAAATAGTATTTTTTAGGATCAGACAGCTTTAATTAAAGTTGACTATATCTGTGAATCAAATCTCTATGACCATCTACTCTACAGGCTCACTTGTACACTACATTAATTACAAATGTATATATTTATTGAATGTACATTATTTTATCCCTCATATTTAAGTGGTTTTATTTTTTAAATTAAGGCATGCAAACATTGAAATTAGATGGGCTTTTTTGCCAACCCAGCTCCGTGAATTTAATGTACAGCATACCATGCTGGTAGATGTGGGTGGAAGTGTCAGAAACCATTTTGCTCACAAAGGTGAGTTCTTGAAGGAAGTAGATACTCTCATTCTTCCATTCCTCAAAACTTCTTTCTTCTGTGCTCTAATGTCAGGATTTGTGGTAGTAAAACGGATTCCACTGCAAGCCCCATGATGATTTCTTTGGTTAGTAGACAGACCCAACAAAAGCTTCACAAGCTGGAATGGGAGATAGTTCTGTGTATTTTCACTCCTGCCTTATAATGAATCTATACAACACTAATCAGGATTTTTGCCATATTAACTCTGAATATTAAGTACAAAACTGCCTTGATATGTTTTCAGGAACTTCAGTCAAGGAAGTGAGATAAATTGAAAGATGTTTATTTTTTAACAATTTAGAGACAACATATCTGTACATCACTTTTTTAATATTTTAACTTACGTGAAGATATTCCACGTAATAAATTTTCAATTACTCTTAAAATGTTCTTACTTTTAGTACACAAGTAACCCCACTAAAGCCTGTGCATGTTAAATACTCATCAAAGTGTCTACAGGGATAAGAATTTAAATCTCACCTGGGAGCTAGAGCAACCTCATCAGAAAATAGCATTACTTTCAAAGCAAAATGTGGAAAAGATGCTCAGCACCTTGGCATTTCGATACTTACTGCATCAAGGAGGCTTCTTTTTAATCAGAAACAGCTATTATCTGGAGGATAGTGCTGTCCATCTGCACCAGAACTTAATAACCCTTGGTAAAATCTTTCTAATCCTTGTCTTCCTCTTGGACTAAATGCAGGAACTGCACACACTAGCACGAAGACCAGCACCACAATGTATCAGTAACTACACCCCAGAAAAAGCAGATTACTGTGCCTGTGCATAGTCCTGAGTGGTGATTTCCTTATCTCTAAGTCACAGAGACAGGCACGTGGCAGCCTGAGCTGAACAGAAATGCATAGGACAGAGTTAAGAGTCCCAACGCTGCAGCACTCCTGAGAGTTCATTTGTAAGGTGAGCAGTGACAATTTGATATCTGACTGTGTCCATCAGCCTCCGCGTTTGTGAAGATGTTGAACCCTTCTGTGTGCAAAACCAAGTTCAACAAATGTGCTGCAGAGCTGTCCTGCATCTGTGTTTCTGCACAGTAGTTTTCCAGGGGGGCTTCACTGCTCATGTGAAAGGAGTTTGTAGGAGAAAACATGCAGTCTTTCTTAAAATAATGTCAGTTTTACTTTTTCCATACATGAACTGCTGCAGTGCCACATTGCCAAGAGCAAGGGAAAAAATGCCAAAAAATACAGTGCTGAATTGTGAACCAGGTACCCATGTGGGCTGTAGGCTCATATAAGCCGTGTAGGATTTCGTTTGTCTCTGTGAAATTATACCTTTTTCTCCAAGAATCTCTGCTAATTTCTGCTGCCCAAATCTTTGGAAAGGCAAAGCATTATATACTCTTGAAAAACATATTTTTGTCATGCCAGTCCCCACTACATTTCTTGGAATGAATGTTTTCCAGCCATCCTACCACTGCCATATTTTGTCTAAGGTACACTATCAAACAAAATTCCTCCTCTCACAAATGCCCTTGTCATCATTCTAACCCTCACCACGTAGGTATGAAAGGTGTTACAATTTGTGAAGCAGAGGATCATCCGGCCAAATGAATTTCAGTAAAAGGCTGCTATTATCCTGTCAACCAATCTGACATTGTTATAACATAGTATGTACATGATAACATCCAGCTATTGTGAAAACAGCAAATATAGATTAGCAGAAAAAGAGTTTGCTTGCCTCACAAAGCCTAAAAGGATTTCTAAAAAGTTTCTGTTTCCTACAGCACAGACTTTGACTTTGACTTTTAGTCGGTGAGAATTGTTATGATTTATTTATTAAGACCATAAAGATAAAATTACCTTTTTTTTCCCACCAGTTATATCAAAAGAAAAACCTGTAATATGCCATACATTTCCTTTTTTTTTTTTTTTAAGAAGCAGCTGTTTATTTCTATAGACAACAAGTTTCTTAGTGGAAGAAAAAATGCAGAATAAGGGGTAAACCTACTTGAATTTATATTATTGAAACTAATTTCTGAGGAACAGAATATTTCCCCAATGAATACCCTGCTACACTAATATTCTTTTCTTCTTATTGTCTGTAAATCTGCCTCAAAACAGAAATGTGAAAAGATTCTCCATCACTGACAGATTTGCCTCCTGCAATTTGTGCCATGTTTGTGTAATGCAGGAAAACTTCCTTTCACTCTAGTTTTGACTGAAAAGACATAAAAAATAATAATTTGATTATTTTCTGTTTGTCAGCATGGCTAATACTCTTCAGGAAACTGGCTCCTTTTATTTTTTGTTTCACTTGATGGACTCAACATGAGAAAAAAAATCTTTATTTTCAAAATGTCAGCCTATGATATTTTAACTTAAGACTCTTCCATCTTTACAAACTGACCTCCTCCCTGCTCTCCATTTACAACTTCAGCTTTTCTGTTAAAACTTCTAAATTCTTCCCTCTCGTGTTTGGAGTTAACAAGGCAGTGATTTTTTTTCAAGGTTTTCCTGCAAGAATAAAAGAAATCAAAAATTTCATTTAACTGGAAATATTCCATGGAAATAATTCGTATTCTTTCAGGAAAGTGTCTTAACAAAAAAAAAAAAAAAAGGATATAAGGATATGGAGGAAATGTCTTTTATCACTTTTTATAACATAATTTATGATGAAGGCTGTCATAGAAATGTTACCATTCTGCAGAGGACATTATAACAGAACTCATCATTTCTAGTCTTGTCAATCTCACTTGGTTTTGCTATTCCCTGTGGTACTATTCCCTGACAGAGAAAGTTCTTTGGAAACCTGCATACCCATAGATTAATATCAGAATGAAAGAATGGGAAAGAAGGTGATTTCTTTTAAAGGTCCGGCATTTTAAATTTTTTTTTCCTTTTTTGGAAGACATAGAAATGCACATCTTTAGAGACAGAGCAGCTTCGGGGCTGGACTCAGTCACACATTGCTCTTTAGGTGGTAGACACAAAGAGGATAAGGCTGAAGAGAGCTCAGCGTCTTTGATTCTGGTCTGCCAGCAGCAGACCTCCTGCCCATGAGGACCTAACACCAACAAGACCACATCCTCACTAATTCCTGCTGAAGTAATTTGTATGATCACTATCATTAACCTGTGTTTCCAAGCCACCCAAATATTATTGCATTAATTTTTTTATATTTCCATATGCTTTGTGGAACAAATTTAATGACATTGAGAAAGTGGTGAAAAAAGCTTTTACCATATGACAGAAGAACTATCCTAACACTGTAATGCAAAATAAAACACTGGCATCTGCAATCATCTTCTGTCAACCTATAAAATTGGGCTTTTTTGAGGAAGTGATAACAATGTTTACTTTTATGAGGATGAAAAAAGCAATTCAAGTCCTCAAAGAAAGCTTTTATTGAGCTTTGTGCAGCTCATAACGGTATCATTTAATAATATCTTAAGTCCCAACTTTCCTCCTTCATTCCAAACAGACACAAACATTTCCTTCCTTTTCTGCTAGCCTTCACCTGGTGATGCCAAAATTTTTGAGCAAAATCAAGTTTTGGACCTTTTCCTGAGGCATGGTCTGAACGAAGTACGTTTTGTTTTAAGGGCACCAGCCTCAAAATAACGTTGCTACCAATCCTTTGGGATCAGTTTTCAACACACCATCCAGCTTATCTCTGCTTCTAACAATTTCCTCTGTCAAGGCTGATATTTTCAGTAGTCCAGGGGACTGCAGCTGTGATGGAGATTGATGACTGGTGAGGGCAAGGTGGTTCATGATGGGGGCTGGCACTACAAGAAGTTTTTAAGATAGAGATGGGCTTACTGTGTACAGAGACTTAAATTCTTTAGTATTGGTGATGATGTATTCCAGACTCCTGTGAGCTGAAGCCGACAGGAGGGGAGTTTTCAACTAAAAATGGATGAAAAAGGTTATTTTGAGGAACACGCTTTGTACCTAAAAGCTACCTCAGTCAGAGAGCTCGGATTTTCTAGCCATGAACTAGACTTTGTAACTCAATTGCCCCTCAGATTTCTTTCAATCAGACAAGAAAGCAAGCAGCAAAACTGTTTTAGGCTGGGCTTGAAGGAGAGGTCATTACTTTTGTTGCCTTCTCAAGAGCAACACAGCCCATCATCCTCCCCCTCCAGCACCGAGCTCCTGAAGAGCTGACAGGTTTCCTGCTAGTTGTCATGTGTAATTGTTATGGTCAATTAGGCCAGAGCTACTGAGGGAGAGGGCATAGTCAGGGTCTTATAGCAAGAAAAAATCACTATTTTATTCTTATGGGAGGTATAATATTTGGCAGAGAAAAATGGAAACTATTTTGTGCAGCTAAAAATTACCAGTATTTCAAGTCCTGTAATTACCACTGTTTTAACACCTGCAAGGTTCTAATTTTTTCTTTATGGCCTTTTTTCACTCATGTTCTCATTATCCAAAAGAAAAAAATCCAATTACAGCAATACTTATCATCTTCCTGAAAGCTATAGCAGGATGGGGAAGGGAGAGGAACATGTTTTGTCCAATTCACTACCAGACTGTCCATTTTGGTTATTATCAGCTGCTTAAGTGATTTTCCCTTAGGTGCTCTAAAGGCACAAAATCATATTTTATAATGTTCCCATCCATCAGATAGTGTTTTTAAAAAGTGCCAGTGAAATCCTTCCTACTTCCCATCCTTGACAGTACAACTTCCACGCTGATGTCATACACAGCTCCCACGAATTAGTGATAAATAAATGACAAAAATGGTGAAAGGTGACTCAAATTTCAGGAGCACTCATTTGTGGGGATTCCATGTCATAGCACACTTGGAAGTGTTCTGTCTTGTATGCATGACTGCATGAAATTTACAGCTGAAAAATATACATCCACTGATATATAATCTTCTTACAAACTTAGAAACAATTAATGAATTGTAATTATCTCCTTTCAACTGATTTATTTTAACTTACCATCGACCCTTTGCACTCAGGTTTGTAATAATATTAACCATGAAATTGTCGCTCTTACAAGGTTTATTTATAGTGATATTACCAGAGATGCTATACTTGAACCTGGTAGGAAACAACAGGACCAGAAGGAGTTTTCAGAGTCTGAAGCAGAAACGTTTCTAGAATGGATTTTTTTGTAATTAAGTTTGAGTTTACAATTCCAATTAACTGCATGATATTCCTGGGAATATTCATGCCCCCATTAAGGGCCCGGGTGCTATGAATGATACTTAAAATTGAACAATTTTCAGTGCTTCTGGGAGTGAAAGGAGTGACTTTAAAGGTGAAAATAAAGTGATCTGATTCACACTATTAAGGCAGCTTTCTGATATACTGGAAAAAATAATTTTTTTTTAAAAAAACATTTCTCTCACTAAATACTTCCTTGTTAAAGACTTTCTTGACTGAAAATCAGGGCAGAAGGAACAGAAATGAACTCTAAACAGTTGCAACACAAATTATTCAAGTTCAAAATTCTCTTTCTGCATTCAGGAAACCTGTCTTTCATGCCACATGTTTTTAGGTTTTATAAAATATTTCTTTTTCTTGAGAAGACCCTGGTCTGGACCATGGGCCCAAAGTATGCCCATATAGACCTAGTTCTTGGAGCCCACCCCTTTCAGATCTCACCTGCCTGCATCCCTGTCTGTCTGCACACCATGAAATAACGTGTGATTTCACAGACGGATTCTGTGATTCTTGCCCACTTTCAGCACAATTGCTGGAGACTCTTGGAAATATCACTAGGCCATACCATAAACATGCTATTTACTGAGCAAGGTTCTAATAAAAGTTCCTAAAGACATCAGGATTTAACCCATAATAAAATGACCTTAAAATTGATGTGCTTGAGTGCATTTGCAACTGCATTGCAGTTCATTATGCCCAAAGTCCTTTATAAATATTAATTAAAGCTAAAATTCTGCTGATAATGAAGTATGTCCTGAGCTCTGGAGAGCTGCCATTGTGCCAAACTCTTACAATTTTAATGAAATTTTAGCATAGTCTCAACTACCTTATATAAATCATGTAATGTAAATTGATCTAAAGAGTACATTGTAGCGATTAAAAAATTAGATAAAATGTAAAGTATATAACATGATATTAATTCAATAAAAAACATGATATTAATTCAATAAAATTCTCCCTTTTTCTTGCCTTCTTAGCAACTGGTGAGTGAACCAGCTTGGTTTGGGGAGAAAGGTGAGCCTCAGAAGTGCAAAGTGAGGAGGAGGAAGGCTGCACCCTCACCTTGCAGGGCCAGCTAGCAGCTAGGCTGGCTCCATGCCTCAGCAAACCACTTCAGACAGGAGCAGCAGAGCCTGCCCTGAAAGTTCATTCATGACAGCAATCATATTGTAATAGTGTGAAATAAACGAGTCATATTCATAACCATAATAATCACGTGTTCGTAATTATGGAATTAAATATCATTTTATGATGAAAACTATCACACAAACTGTCAGGATCTTTACTTTCCTTTCTGTTGTTATAGTAGTGTTTTCTTGCCCTACAAAGTGTTTTCAGTTCTGGAGTTATATATTAAAGCAAATGACAAACTGCTTGCAAAGGAGATTATTAGAATTGAGGGGGGGGGTTTTGTGCCTACGATTATATTAGTGTTAACATAGACATTAATAAGATTCATTACCAAAAGAGTATATTGCATCTGTTTCCCATATTTTGGAGGATGCAGAAGTTTCACTGTTCTTGTATTATTCTTTGTAGTGCTCACACTAAGTTGCTAAAAAGTTATATTTTGTGGATTCCATATTTCATACTTTCAGCCACCAAAGGGTTATATTCAACCTGGAACTGCAGCCAGACTTGTCAATGGCTTCGTTTCTACTGCAATTAAATACTGGGTCTCTCCTAAGGCAAAGGCTATTCATTCCCAACTTCAGCCACCACTGCCAGTAAAGGCTGTGTCCAAAGCTCAAATCGACAATCCCCAAACCCCAACCCTTTCTGTGCACCGGTGCTGGCCCCAGCTGGCTGATGGCAAAAGCATTTAAATAGAACAGGTGTCTTATTTTTCAACAAAATAGCCCTGACAATGAACACATCTAGATGAATACTCTATTTCAGACAGTTGGAACTAAATTGACTGGGGATGCTCAGCAGCTCTTTGAAGCATGCTCTGCAGCCACGGTGTTACCTTGAGCTTCACTGTCAGAAGCAATGACAGCAGTGCTAAGCTACCTTTTTTCCTCAGCACAGACAAAGTTTTCGTTGCTCCCTTTTTTTGAGTCAGACTACCACCTAGCCTAAACTGTTCTTCGTTTATTGGTTTTTACTTAATAATTTTTCCTTCCTGCCCTTCTTCTATTCTGTTTGGTTTTTTTCACTTAAGAATATACTAAATGTAGCCCCCAGAAAATAAGGAAACAACATAGCTTTCAATGTTTTTCCAAATGAAAATCACCGTGTACTGAAATACCAGTCTGCAGAAAATAATTGCAGTGTTAGAACCTAGAGCCAAAGAGGCAATATAGTTACCAAATGTTTACAAAAGAGAATGATTCAATTTCAACTTTGTAAATACTTCGCAGAAAGCAAAATTATCTTGAATGTTACATACCTTCCCGCCTGAGAGAAAGTTTGCTGAGAAAATAATGTTGTCAAAGTCTGTGGAAATATGCTGAGAACTTCAGGGAAAAAAATTGAACCTGTGAAGCCAAAGGAAAATTGTTGAATGTTGTGACATTGCCTCATCTTTGTCAAAAAGAGTAAATGATAAATACAATAAATAATCAATAATTGTCAGGAAATTTACACTTGTGTTCTTGCTCTTTGGAGAGTTGGGTGTTACCATTTGATAGGAAATTATTTAAGGCTGAGAATATCTCTTCATCCTTGGCCCACTACCTAACTTTAAAAATAACAAATAATCTGAGGAAGAAGCACTGCTAATTGAGTTATATTTAGGTAATCCTCAAATTTAAAAATTAGGAAAAATAAGAAGGAAATGTAAATTTCCCTTCTTCTGACTTAGATTGAGAAATAAAGCAGTAAGAGTGTTGTAACCATTTCTGGCAGTTATCTTGTGAGAATCTTCCTCCTCAAATTATAATGACGAAAACAAAAAGAAAGAATCCAGGGCCAGATTCTGTTATTGCAGAGCTTTTCACACATAAGTTTCACATTATAGCTCCACAAACTTTCAAAGATGTTCTATCTAAAAAGGGTTTATTGAGATTTTAATTATCCATGGTTTCGATTAAACTTACAAATGAAGTTAATTCCATTTTATTGACAGCAACTGTAGCCATACCAAGGAGATATTGATTTCATAGTTGTCATATTGGTTTCCTAAATATTTTATTTATCATACTTTGTCTCTTTCCCTCCTTTATTCTGTAGCCAAAAAGTAGTAGACAGGAAAAGCCATGTGGATTTTTTCCAAAAAGGAAAGGGTCTCGCTGAGATGCACCATTCAAACACACTCAGCAGGAGAACGATGTGCCTTTGTTGTTATACAGCAGCTGAAATATATTAAAGGAGATAGTGTAATTGTCAAAGATGAATTCTGGTTTTCTACAGGCAACTGCAAAATACCTCTGCTCCACCGCTGTGCGACATTTTCCGCCAGGAACACGTAAAAGTCCCTCCCTTGTTTCAGTGTACAAAATCACTTGGCTTGTACACAAAGATAGATTCTATTGATTGTTTATTTATTTTTGTTTTATTTTTTAAATTAACATCTTCTTTAATTTTTGTTTTATTTCTACCTTAAAAAGCACAAACTTTACTCCCTGAATCTGTGATCCTTCATGTCTCTTCTGCATAGGCTCACTGTTTTTTGGAGGATCTCTAACTCTTTGATTACTTTTTCCCTCTACCTTCAATGTCTTAGGTAAGGGAGTCATCATTTTGTAATATGAGGTATTATCTCTCTTTCTCAGTCTTGTGCCTACCCATATATTTATTTCAGACACAGATTCTACTGACGTCAGCTAATTCAGCACTACAATGCCCAAATTTTGTTCATTAACTACATTTACATCAAGTTATTCTGCTCTCATATTCATTTCACCATGCTATCTTTAAAAAAATTAATGATAACTCAGAATTATTAGTGAATATTTATCTTTTCAGTTTTTCACAGCTGTTACAAAGTATTTTCTTGTTTATTAAACTCCTCTGTGAAAGCATATTTACATGCATATTTTGCAATGCTATTAGGAACATAAGAGCTATCTTTAAATGTAATGGTTTAGAAATCAGAAGTAATTTTGCCATGCCAGAACTGAGACCAGCATAAGTTAATTTGTAATGTCAAAAAACATTATGGTATTCCAGTCTGCTGTGGCAAGGTTGCTTCAGACTATAAAAAGTTCCCTTTTTTAAGTAATGCAGTTATGTGCACAAAAAAGCTGATGTGGAATCACCTTGACAAGACCTGTTAGCCCTTTGTACTATAGTAGGGCTTAATCATAACTGCTCCTGTAACCTCTTTGTATCTAAAAAAATGAAGCATGCTCATAATCGCTATGTAATTATTTAATAATTTAAACCCATTGCAAATCTGCTAAGTATTGCACTCCAAAAAACATCCACCCATATGTAATAGTATTAATTACACACCTGAATTAGAAGATTTTATGTGCTTAATGCAATGCATTTTCCTGTGTAACAGTGCTGGTTTCAGCTGGGGTAAAATTAATATTCTTCACAGTGGCTGGTAAGGGGCTGTGCTGTGGATCTGTGCTGAACACAGGGTTGATAATACAGAGATGTTTTTGTTGTTGCTGAGCAGGGCTTGCACAGAGCCAAGGCCTTCTCTGCTTTTTGTTCTGCCATGTTGGTGAGGAAGTTGAGGGTGTGTGGGAGGTTGGGAGGAGACACAGCTGGAACAGGTGACCCAAACTGACTGAAGGGATATTCCAGACCATATGGCATCATGCTCAGTATAGAAAGTGGGAGAAGAAGGAGGAAGCAGGGAGGAACATTTGGAGCGACAGAGTCCCAAGTAAGCATTGCACATGATGAGGCCCTGCTCTCCTGGAGGTGGCTGAACACCTCCCTGCCTATGGGAAGCAGTGAATTCTTTGTGTGTGTTGCTTTGCTTGCACACACAGCTTCTACTTTCCCTATTAAAGTGTCTTGATCTAAACCCACAAGTTCTCTACCTGTTACTCTTCCACTTCTCTCCCCAGTCCCACTGGTAGGGGAGTGAGCGAGGGTCTGTGTGGGGCTTGGTTCCTGGCTGGGGTTAAACCACAGCTATAGCAAATATTCTTCTAACATTTCCCCCCTGCATAAACACACACACATTTGCAATATTACAAGTCCAAGCCAGTTACAGGAGGTTTGTAAACTGACATGGAGTGGTCCAGAGAATTGCCCGAATTCTTCTGTTTGGAAAAAGTATTCCTTGTCTTCTCCCGTGTTATTTCCCATGAGGAAGAGAGGTCGACTCCTAACTCAGTGATTAAGGCTCATTTGATCAGACTCATGTTACCATGACAACACAAGCAGGATCAAAATCTGTTCTGTGAAAGACAGCTGAGCTGATGCCAGCTGCCTCCTCACAAAAATCCAGCAGACCCTCAAGCAATTCTTCACCATCCAAGGGACATCTGGGCTTCTCCAGCAGTCCTTTACCCATTTGCATGGGCAGACAGATTGGACCTTCCAGAATCACGAGTCTGTGTCCTGAGCAGGACCAAAAGAAAGATATCTCTGGCAAATGAAGAGAGAGGGCATGACATTTCTTGCTTGGCATATCTTGCAGACACTGGTTTCCTTTTGAACACATTTTTGAGGAAATTCCTTTCTATTTGCATTTCAAAACGGGTAGTCAGTGTACTCACCAACTCTTGATGACAAATATTTGATTGGAATGTTCTAATTTATAGCTTCTTCCAGAGGTTCCTTTATGGCTACTTCCAGAGTATCCACATTTCAAGAATTGTGTAAGGTAAGTGCGGATACTAAAATGTTATGAGCATAAAGGTATGTTTTAGCGAGAAAAATGCCGCTGCCATATCATTGTCTTAAAAACAAAGATGGGAGATTACAATGGGAGCCTCCAAGTGAAAAATTATCCATTCAGATTTTTAAAGCATTTTCTTAACCTCAGCTTGGACCTGGAAAAATGAGCAATTAGATGTGCTCCATAACATGATAGACTGCTTGCAGCATGATATTTATTTAATTAAATAAATAAAAATTTACAACTTACTAAGGAAAATTTTCAGAGATAAAACTCCTAGGCTTGTTTGTTGAAAATAATGAATTATTTTAAAGTATGAATAAAAAAATTATCGGATCTCACATGGATTCAATTTCTTGCCCTCATGATAAAGATTTGCTCTATAAGCACGATTATAGAGACTAGACCATTTGATCATTTGATGTAACAATGCTGCAGCTATGAGAGTCCAGATATGTCTAAAGATTATTTAAACTATTTGTTGGAAGGTTTTGGTCTAGAGTCCCTATCACAGAAAAGGATCATAAATACGTTCTAGTAAACTACTCTTACCTTGTTTAGGCAACTTCTGAGCTGTGTCCACCTCCAAAATGCTCCCTTTGGAGAAGCTGGACCACTGCATTAGGAGTGTGATCTTATAGAAAGCACCTTTGCAGACACAGACCAGAGGGTGCTGGTGGAACCAGGACAACTGGTCAGACACATCTGTAGTGTTGGAGCTAGTTATGGGCTCCCCAGAACAAAAGAGATGTGGGAAGACTCCAGCTCACTGGACAGTCCAGGGAAGGGCCACAAAGATGAGTGAGGTAAGAGCTCGGAGCAAGCTTCATTTGAGGAGAAGCTGAGAGAGCTAGAGCTGCTTAGCTTGCAGAGGAGAAGTCTCATGGGCATCTTATCAATATGTAGAAATACAGTTGGGGGTGGGAGGAAGAAGTCATAGGGAACAAAGAAGTTAGGGAATGAGTTGTGCTTCACTCAATGGCTGGCAGCTCTGGAGCCCATATAGCTTGTGTTATTAATGCTTGCAGTTTTCGAGGCAGTATGATAAGCATACTTTAACTGAAGAGATTTCGGCATCAATTACAGTACAAGACTAGATACACCACCTGTCTGTGAAGATTCTACTATCTGATCTCAAGTAGAAAGCACAGTATCTTAGAAAGTAATTTCGAAAAGCTGCTAGGGAGCCAATTCCGACTCCTTTACAAGAAGTTGATCTCCAGCTAAGCCATCAGTGTAATTTAAACTTGCTAGATTAGAATGCAGTGGAGAATGGATCATTCCCTTGTGTAAGCAAGTCTTTGTACCCAGGACAAGAATATTAAAATCAAAGCTTATCATACAGCTGTGAACACTACAGAACATTTCTGTTCTGCATGTAAATGTAGAGAAGAACAAAAGTCTGTTAAGGGACCAGACAACGAGAGAAGATCAAGAGAGACAAAAGGAAAGAAATTCAGAAAGAAAGTATGGGAAGTAGCAGCAGGTCAAAATATAATTTAGAAAGAAAGAAAGAAAAAGAGATAAAGGGAAAGAAGAACCCCATAGGAGATTTAAACTATTTAGATAAGAAAAAACTTATTATAGGAAATGCCACTAGCACACCAAAGTCATGAAACACAGAGGAGTGAAAGAAGTGATGAAACTGTATAATCAAATAAGACCCTCAGTTAGAAAGAAAATTTGAAGAAACAAAAGATGTGTGTAAGATTTCACTCCAAGAAGCACAGTAGACAGAAGTCTGGAATTTTCTGCACATTCACATCTGCAGCAGGGGTCGTTTGTTTGCTGGGAACCATTGGTCCGGTCCAACCTTCCTGGGCCATCCATTGGTGGAGATCTTTTCATGACCTGATCGGAGAAGCTCCTCCACAGTGTCTCCTACTGCCTGCTCATGGGAGGTGCTGCCAGGCGAAGTCCTCCCAGAGACAGGGCTGCTTCTAGTTGCCTCCTGCACGTGGCACATGTGCACCCCTCCTCCACGTGCCTCTGACAACCCTTGCTGAGACATAACAAAACTGAATTGGCTCCTCCCAGAAGCCCTATTGTAGGGTATGGACAATAAAGGGGAAAGTGGTCCCTGGAAGGTGTCAAGGACAAAAACATTGCATCACTAAAAAAATTGAGAGTATTAGCACGTGAGTTTCCAAGTGGTTGAGATATGGAACTCCCATAAGTGACGTTTGTAGATGTCGGACCCCACCGAAAAAACTGAAATCCCACTGAACTAGAAAACCTTCATTTAAGATGCTCAGTGAGCTTCTAACACATAGACCCCATTCTTACACATACCCCTTACCCTTCTCATCCACCCCATTTCACTTGTGCCGTACCAGATGCAGGTCTACACATGTAGTGAAACATCTAGATTAAAACTGATCCAGACTTTTTTTTTTTAAGGGAAATTCTAGTGCTTCAACTATGTCAGAACAAGGAAAGAAGCCAGACAAGTGGTAGAGATAACAGGCAGATGGAACACCATCTTCTTGAAATGCTGGATTACACCATGCTCTAAACTGCCTTGAATGTGCCTTGCTGGATGCACCTGACACTGCAAAAGGCACTTGGGCATACGGTGTAACTGCAATCTTTCTGAAAAGGGCTGAAAAGATCTTTCCAGTCACTGTCGGGGATGGGGGTGGAGGAAATAGATCATACTCCAAAAATTCAATTTCTGTCTCAGTGTCTGCTGTCTAATCCAACTTTCCTTGCACCAGGTGAGCACTCACAGCTTTCTAGACACATAGAAAATGTTTTGAATAGCGTTTGACTCTTCTGAGCTGAGTGCTCAAGTCCCTGTGTGAGAAATCTAACGCAATAGAAGAGCTTAGAGCAAGACAGCCTTTTTGAGTGGCTTGCAGATGACTTTGCCATTTTCTAGAATTTTATCCCATCTTTGTCCCACCTTTAAGACATTTCTTCTTGCCATCCAAACGAATGGTATTCATGCTGAATAGCTGCAGAGAACACATTGCATCCATACTCACAAAATGTAAACCCACTTCAAGCTAACACTTCTTGGACAATGCCTTCACAGAATCCAGAAGATGTATGGACCACCATTTTGCGAAAGAGCAAGTTAAAGGCTCTCAAAAAAAAAAAGATGAAAAATAGTGCACCTGTACAGAAGTAAATTTTCCTTGAAGATTATATATTCAGCTTTCAGGATCCAGAGTAGCCTGTCGGGAAACTATGACAATGAACATGTTTCCACAGGTGTCTTCTGTAATGGTGGGAAGCTGCTAGCAAGTATCTCTGCTTCCTGGAGACACACAGTCCCCATGGCAGATGCTTACAACTTTTCAACCCCATTTGTTCTGTTATTCTACCATCATGATGGGTAAAAAAGACAATCCAAATGTCCTAAAGTCATGTAGCTCCCATGCCATAGAGTACAAAGCTGCTTTTCAGTCCTGGAAAAGAGTTTACTCCAAAACAATTGAGAAGTGTTCTTGTTTTGGAACAGTGTGTTTCAATTATGTTCTTTTTCCCTGAAAATGTGCTAACAAATTTTTGCATGCTACTCCAATTGCATCTCAAAGACTCAACCACCTGTAACGCTTTCAGCAAGGCTGAAATATTTATGTGAGGAATTAATTCAGCTGTTTCTCTCTCAGTGGTTCTGAAGTCCTACACCATCTCTGAAACACCACCAAAAGAATGTTCACATGTATGGCCTCTCGGTTTTGCAGCCCTGATGCATCATCTGGGCTCTTTTGACCTGAAATCCTTGAACTGAGGAAGAGGGACTCTCACAATCCTGCAAGCCAAGGTGCTGAGGAATTAACCTAAAAAGTTAGTCAAAAGAAAATGCTGCTCCTGTTTTCCTACATGTTGCAGTAACTCAGGAACAGCTGTTCCTGAATGATGCTGAATTCAGCATTGCTGGTGTCAAAGCTGGTATATAACAAACAGCATAGGTCAATTTATATCACTCAAACCAGTTATTTTCAGACACCAGGCAGCACTGCCAAATGAATGTTAACATCAAGCTACCTATAGTTCAGTTTTCAAGGTTTTCTATGCAACTGTGATAACACAATGCTTCCTCAGTCTCTTGTGGGGTTGGTTTGGTTTGGGATTTTTTCATTTTAATTTTTTTCTTAATAGCAGGTGACAATTAAAAGTAAGATCTAGGAAAGTAGCCAGTAAGCAATACTGTATGTCTCTATCAGACAGGAAAAAGAGAATAGTGTTTGAAAATAGGAGTGCAGACAGGAAAAAATGCTTCCCCAGTGATACTTCCATGAACATTATTAATCTTCTCCAGTGTATGCACATTTCAAATCTCATTCACATCTGTAGACCAGTGAGTCTTATTTTTTATAGCACGGTTACGTATTCTGAACAAAGTGATAGAGAGGGAGCCACAGGCATGATGAGTGAAATTTAAACAAAACCTTCTTGCTCTTGGAGGATTTTCCTTATTAGACTGTAGACAACTGATAAAATGGGGTTTATTCCATTCTTAAATATCCTATTGAGGCGGGGCGGGGAGGGCTGACAGGGAGGGTTTGAATGTGGAAACATATAGAAAGCCATGGGCGCTTTAGAGATAAACACCTGGTAAAAGAATCTTTATTCAGATATGTCACTAAAGGGAATTGTACATCCAAAAGGATGAACAACTGCCCTGCTTCTGCAAACACCTGCATTTACAGCTGAGAAAACACTGCATTATTTAGGTCTTATTTGTCATATCACCAGATGCCTCAGGCCTTTTCCTCCCCGCATCTTTCCCATTGCTGTTATGAAATCAAGAAGCTTTATTGCTCCTCCTGTTAAGTCTGAAGGACCATTTTTTACTTCCATTCATTTTATAGGTATGATTATTTGTAGCCGGAAAAAAAATGTTAATGTCCATTAACTATTTTAAGCATAAGCTTTTTTGTTCAATACTTTTTCCATCTTGTCTTCTCTTATAGTATACTTGCAGAGAATTCTGATTAAAAGCATTCTCTTTGGGCTATTCCAAGTAAGCAATTCAGAAATTACAGCATGCAGGGAAACCCACTGGCTGATTTCTTTGTGGTAGGGGACAACACCATTCATATGGGCACAATTTAACTTTCTGAAAAGACTGAAAGAGGTGTTTCATAGAACTTTCACAAAATAAACCAAACCTTTCTGGGTATGAAAATTCAGCAACTCTTGCAAATCCCTCCATCTGGCACTGTAGCATCGCAATTATTTCCTTAGCAGTTTCCTTTTAGCAAATGTATTAAAATATCAAAAAAAAAAAAAATTCCAAGAGAGAATTTTGCAGAAAATCTTATTAAAAAAAGGAATTTTTAAAGTCTGCTTCACCAATGGTGTGTACATATAGATATGTACATGTATACATAAGAATATATAAAAATTTTAAATCCATAAAACTAAGAAGTTTTTAATTGATATGAAAATCTCCTTATCATAAAACCTCAAGCACTCAATGTCAAGTAAAGTTTCTTAGCAATAATAACACACTCTTATTTTAACTCAATGGAAAATTGCACAGAATCATAATCGTATTTTTCTTTTCTTTTTAATTAAGCACCAATGCTTAAAGATGTGTAATATGTTTGCTAGTTAGTATACCATCCTAGCTAGCATTTCTTTCAACAAAACTTCTGAAGAGTTGCAGGATATCATAAATTGACATGGGAGAGATAGACATGATTTTTTTTCCAGCAGTCCAAGAAGGTAATCTAGGGGTTCAGTCTTAGCACCACACTTTCAGTCACTGATTAGTCATGTGTGATTTTTCTGCTGGCTTTTACTAGCTCTGGTTTCCCCCTGGAGTCTTTAGTCTTGATCGTAGGATCAAGCAACTTTTTTTTTTGTAAGTGCAGTCTAAACATTTAGAGAAGATATTTGTTCCACATAGACTGAAAATGTAGACCTGAGTCTTCCTAATCATCCCTGACCTGAACACAGCTGCTTAAAGCAGGAGTTCTGCAGGCTTCACCAAAGATTACCATGGACCTTTCTGGCTAGGACTGGACAAGAGCTGTTGCACCCAAAGAATGACCACGTCAGGGCAATACTAATTCAAAATGTCCCTTTAGAAACTTCTATTAAGGCAGCTTTTTACATCACGCGTTATCAAATTTCAAGATTTTTTCACTTTCTCAAGAAAAAATAATACCTGTCTTTCTCTGGGACTGAATTACCTTTTAGAGTTGGAATCAAGCCTTTCTGGTAGGAAAATTACAAGTATCTTATGCATTCAAATATATTTTAATGAAAGCCATGACTACTTAATGATATTTAATAGCCTGTATTTAACACTCAATCTGTGTTGTTTCTGAAAAAATATCTCTCTTGATAGACAGTTATTATCCACATAATGTTATGCCATAAAAGATGCTAAGTTGGTGACTGTGTACCATCATTAATTAACTTCATTTTTCATTTTGCCGAAGGAGAGGAGGTTTCTGTTGGCAGCTCTTTTGTTACATACCGCACATTCAAAAGTAAGGAGTGGCTCTCAAAGAATAATTTTCTGTTGCTGATGTGTGTGCAGATTTTCCCAAGCAGCAAGACAGTAGGTGACTAGGACTTATCGCTATTTCAATTATCTCTCAGTAGGACTTCTGAATGAGACAGACACACAGCAGGGTATCTTCCAAAGTAAATTTTTCTCAAAGCAAATTTTTAAAATTCAGTGTGAATCTAGCATGAGAGGCTTTCCTTGTTCCCTCCCTCACAATGACATTTTAAATAACTCTCATAGTATAAATGTGTTTACATATGGTTCTCTAATTTTGTTTTGTTTCACTATAAGCTCTCAGGGACAGGGATAATTTACATCTCTGCTCCATGGGATCCTAACCACACTGTTCACACATAACAAACAGCACCATGCCAGCTGTTTGCCTGAGCTGCAATTGATGTGTCATATTGCACTGTGATTATTCTCCCTGCAAGTTTTCATTTGCACACTTCAAAGGCAAGCTTGAGCTAGACCCGGGTCAGTGTATTTCTGTGAGTCCAAAGTGTTTTCACACCGCTGAATTTCAAGAATAAAAATAAGATTCCTAAACATTTTTAAAATTTAATCGGTAACTGGCTATCAGAGTCCAATTTCAAAACATGTATTTTCTAGATTTAGATTCAGCAATTCTATGTTCCTGTCACACTGAGAGATACTTACTTTTACAATTACTGGCAAAAGATATCTATAATACAATTTCAAAAATGTCTAGCTGATCGTTCTTTCAATGCCATCAGCCTGTACAGCCACAGAGAAAGGATGGCAGTAACACATAAAGGAGAGAAAGTGTATCTGAAAATTAAGACTTAGGCTAATATTTACCAAAGGAGTGGATGAACAAGAGGGAAAGGGCACTCGAGAGAGGCTGTAGTAACAACACTAGAAAGAGCAACATGTGGTTCCTCCAGACTCAGATTCAGAAGTCTTGACCTGGAAAACACACAGGGGGAGTAAATGCAGAATTCTTCACTTTCACACCAGGACGGCCTCTGTCAACACATCTCCTGTAGCAATCCAATTTCTCATTTCTCAGCAAAGTAAAACACAGCCCAACTTCTCTTCAGAATCAAGGGCTTTTGCACACACGAGTGCAGCATCCTGACAGCCCATAGGAGAAGGCAGTGATTGCAAGACAGAATAAACGCTGACAAAGTAGAGAAAAGGACAAAATTTCAACAGAAAAGTCAGTCTTTTATAAAAACGTGCTTCCTGCCCATGATTCAGAAAATCTTGAGAAACAGATGACTTTCACTGAGGTTTTTATACTTGAAAATGTTCAAATTCTCATTTTTGTATTGAAGTAATGTAGGAAAGGCATGCAGAAACAGAGAACAATGAAAGAGCTCCACATCCCATTAGCAACAATTGAAAATTTTCCTGTGGGTTCTGAACAGCTTAAATCAACCTTGATACTTCCTGACACATCATAGTACAGTCAGTCCTCGCATCCTTCCACCAAACAACCCAGTATTGGCAGGCACTCCACATGCTTCGTGTTGCAGGGATGTGCTGTTCTTTCTATATTTAACTACTTTTTCAAACATAGCCTGAGGCTACTGTTCAAATTTTCAAAGGAAGAAGGCTACTATATTTCTTGATTTCTGAAGTTTATTTAACTATTTACTGTCAAAGTATAAATCGCGTTCTTGCTGTTGAAAATTCAATTTTCGTTATTGCATGTGTGGAATGTAAATTTTCTTAGAAAGATCAAAATGATCTGTGATGGTTAAGAGAGCTATTGCAATGCATTGCAAACTCTCTTTTGAAAAGGTCCACCCCAATAATTCTTTAGTCATCCATGGACAACAGCACTGACGTTTGAGGGTTCTTCATTCTGTCTTTCTCCCTCTATTACGAGAGAAGACATCAGATGCTGGAGCAGGGATGATTAACTAGTGCTTTCAATTCACCTCTGTGATATTCAGACTAGACTGAGACTACAAAGACCGAGGCTTGCTTCAGAGCATAGAGGTGTGCCTTTATATTTATTTCAAGGCACCTTTTTTACGTTATTTCTACCTTCTTCTCACCAAGGGTGCAACTGCTGTATTTCCAAACAATTTACATAGCCCTTCTGCTTTGCACAAATACTTATTCATCACTGTAGGATGACAGTCTTTTGACCTTCTTTTAGTTTCAGATCAAAATATCATCTTACTAAACTGCATATGTTCTTCCCACTGTAAGATTTAGCAGAGAGATGCATTCATTTCTTTCTCTTTTTCCCCAATTCTGTTGAGGTGAGATTTTTGGGATCCTTATTCTGGCCCTTTCAGGTGAATGCTAACTGAACTCCATCAATACAGAAGAGACCACAGGTTTGCATCTGATCTTGTGTACAGTCTCCAGTTTCATTTGTGTCGTCTGTAGCATTGCCAGTTTTCCTCTTTGGGCAAAGTTATTTGAGCTGATATTCTGAAAATCTTGTGCAGTCTGTGTCTTCTTTCCAACGAGCTGAGGCTTTGCAGTATCCTTTCATCCTCGCTTTATTCCTGAAGCTGAGTTTGGTTCTTGAGTAAATTATAGGACTATAAGATTTCTAACATCGAGTAAAATCCTCTGGTATTATGTACGTTAACATATAAAATCTCTTTCATAAGTTGTTGCTGGAGAGAGCAAGAAATGGCTGCTGTCCTTGTGTTCCTGTGATCCATAGCAGCAAGGTGGAACTAATGAGCTCATAAAGAAAAGGTGAATATGCAGGTCTGCAATACCCAGAGGCAGAAAGATTATGCTTTGATCAGGAAAATGTCTTTCATAATCACTGGGGGTTTTTCAGTTTTTGAGGTACTTTTCAACACTTGAGGTACTGAGGCCAGAAATTAGAGCCAACGGTGCTCATCAAACTAAACTGAAACATTCAACGGAATAGAGATTCTGCAAAAATTAAATGAAGAGCATATCCAGAAGAACTACAGTCACAAACAAAGATTTTCTAATAAACATCCACACAGTGGAGATCAGATTCACAGCATCCTTTACCCTGCTGCTTCTCCATGTCTTCACCAAACGATGGTGTTGATATATCTGGAGACGGTCAATATAAGCTGAATTTGTGGCACACATAAACAAGGCAAATAGATATTTCTGCAGAAGGGAATAAGGAAAACCAGGCTTACAGATACCCACACAAAGGTGTAAAGAACTAAGGTTTTAAAGAAGAGCCGAGAGTGGTGGATAATATTGATACAAATTGTTCCCAAACCACAACTCATGAAGTAATCATAACTACATGGAATCAACTTTGTCTTCTTTTAATTATGGATGAAAACACACGTCCTAGTTTCTGAAGTGTTTGATTTATTTACATAACACCTCTGAGAAGGCAATTCTCTCTCCATTAAAATCCATTTAATCTGAAAAATGTATTTTAGCTACTCAAGATTTTGACTTTTTACAGCAAGCAGAAATACCACTTTGGTAGTTAAGTTCTCCTTGGTTTAATTCCATCTGTAACAAAGACTCTTAACAAGAATTTTCTATCTATTAATGTGTTTTCCACATGATCTGTAATTAAAACCTGTCCACATGTTTTCTCCTAGTAACTAAACTGCAGTCTGGATAATTCCTCTTGCCACACAGCTACATCTAACAAAGATGCCAAAAAACAGTATGTTTTGCAAAACAACAAGCTCTGTCCATGCAGCAGCTAATTTGAATTCATGAAAATATTATCATCTGGTGCAAATTAATTCATAAAAACTAACATAATGCCAAGATATTTCAAGTGCAGAAATGAGCAGCTGGGAGGGAAAGCACCCTTTGGGTGTAGTAATTTCTTGGTTTTAATCTTAAATTCTTTTTGTATCTAGAGATCTGTGGACTTCTGCTAGACACATAGAATACATTAAATTGCAAGAGCTGGGTTCCAGGTTTCAGCAGTTTTCACTGTGAGCTTCATAAAGAAAAATTACATTTATGAACGACATAGATTTTTTTTTTCTTAACCTTTACATCTATTACACTTGGGAAATATCCAAGGCCAAATTACCCTGCAACACAGATTAGCTGTTGTGGCAAAAGTAGTCTGTATCTGACAGTTTATAGACATTAATATATCCATATATAGAATAACTATACGAGTTGCTGATGGTCGTTTCTCTTCCTCTTCTGTACCGTTGACAGGGAATTTCACTGAGGACCAAAGTGTGCTTAATCTATAAACAGAATTAGAATAATATTTTTTTAGTGCACTGATACACGTGCAGTTCTTGAAAGCAGAAGAGAAGAAATTGCTCTGGCCCTGCTCTTGAAATACAGCCTAAGGAATCTGAAAAGTGAAGACTGGAGGAAGATGCACAGTGAGGTGTAGGCTACTGCCCAAAAAAAAGTTTAGCTCCAGATAATACTTCTGCAATGGGATTCCCAGGTGGGAGGGATGAGCATAAAGCCCGGGAGGCTCTTGCACTCTCTCTGAGTCAGACAGTAATATTGACACAGCACCAGTTCAAGCATTAACTGCTAAAAGCCTGTTCCTCATAGCTGAAGGTATTGCAAAGGTCTTTTCTAAACAAAAGTAAGGGATTCTTTAGTTAGGCTTGACAGCTAAGAAAAGCATGTAATATAAAAGCACTGTGTCTCCTTTCCACAGCTCGGGGAGTTCAGCAGGAACAGTTTTGAATACAAATGGGTAATAAACTACCAATTATGAAAAGAACCCAATTAGCTTGTTCTTGAACACTGAATATTTGCTTTGCATAAATATTCCTTATTATGCACTTGAAGAATGAGGAAAATCTAATTTCGGAGATCAGAGGAGTGAGTTTTTTCTTCTTACTTTCAAAAGCAAAGCCAAAATGCTTTGGGGTAGGGTTGGCTCGCTGTGATTGGCAAAAAATAAAGAAAAAACCCAGGAAAAACTCTGTGGTTGATTGACACGCTGGAAGTAAGGGATGCCATTCACGGGGACTTTGCCACACTTGAGAGGGGGAACTGTGCAAACCTTAGGAGGTTCAACAAAGCAAAGTGCAAGGTCCTGCACCCGGGGGTTGTGGCGGTCCCAACCCACCTACAGGTTGGGTGGGAAACTGGTTGAGAGCAGCCCTGCGGAGAAAGACTTGGATGTGATGGTTGATGAAAAACTCAACATGAGCCGGTTCACAGCCCAGAAAGCCAATTAAATACTGGGCTACATCAACAAGAGTGCGGCCAGAAGGTCACAGGAGGTAATTCTTCCCCTCTACTCTGCTCTGGTGAGACCTCACCTGGAGTGCTGCATCCAGCTCTGGGGTCCCCAATATAAGAAGGACCTGGAACTGTTGGAGCAAATCAGGAGGGCCACAAAGTTGATAAGAGGACTGGAGCACCTCCCCTGCACAGATAGGCTGAGAAAGTTGGGGCTGTTCAGCCTGGAGAAGAGAAGGTTGCATGGAGACCTCACAGCAACCTTCCAGTATCTGAAGGAGACTACAGGGAAGCAAGAGAGGGATTCTTTGTCAGGAACTGTAGTGATAGGACAAGGAGTAATGTCTTCAAACTGAAAGAGTGGAAATTTAGGTTAGATATTAGGAAGAAATTCTTTACTGTGAGGGTGATTAGAAACTAGAACAGGTTAACCAGAGAAGGTGTGGGTGCTCCAACCCTGGCAGTGTTCAAGGTAAGGTTTGATAATGCCTTGAGCAACCTGGTCTATTGGGAGGTGTCCCTGCCCATGGCAGTGGGAGTTGGGTCTAGATGATATTTAAGGTGCCCTCCAACCCCTAATATTCTAAAAGAGGAAAGATAACAGTAAAACACTGCTGTAATTGGAAATGCTGGCAAGAACTGCAAGGCAAAAGAGTGCTACATTAAAAACACACTTTTTAATGACTTCATATCGGAAAAAGATCCCCTGGTTTAAATTCAGGTTTAACATTGAGAGTGCAATCTAGTGATTGTTTCTTGGCACACATGCAGTATTGGGAACAGAGTTGATGCCCTTATTACCATGTTAATGTCTTTCGTTCAGGTGTGTTCCTCGTTAGATGAAAACCAAAGCATTATGTTAAGCGACTTTGAATATTCTTTTTTTGTGACATATAGTTTTGCACACATACATTATAAATCTTTTTCTCATATAGTTTACCTGCAATATTTCTGTTCTCATCAGAGTTTCTTGACTCTTAAGACCCACTTCTTTTTTAACGCAAGGCCTTGAGTAAGCTTTCTACGAACACTGTCTGTTGTTTCCATATACTCTCTTTTCATTTGTTTGAGAGGCCTTTCAATTTAGTTTGACTTAATCTGCATTTCAAAATCTACTGTTTGTAACTGGAATATTTTTTGGGTAGTTCATGGAACTAAGAGAGCAAAATTAAGCACTCATAATTTGTTTGCATGCTGGGCCACCAATATTTTTGCAACTGTCCACTTTCATGCTCACTTCATAGGGGAAATAGAGACTGTTTACTTTGCTCACCAGTGCTACTGAGCCAGCAACCACTCAAAACTCAGTAGTGCTTGCACCAAAAAAAGTTAGCAAAATCACTTAGCAACTTTTAAAAAAAAAAAGTTTTTTAACATCTGACATCTTCAGTGAGAGAAAAGGGATGTCATGTTTAACCCAGCTTCAGATGTCCCTCTCCAAGTGAATTTTTCTCTAAGTGAATCCTGCCATCTCTATTTTTAGAGAATATTTCTATGCTTAAACAATCTGGTTTTCAGCCTCTAGAGGGACCAGTTAAGCTCATTTAATTCTTTTAAGACTTAATTAAGTTAGCATTAGGAACAGCATAAAATAATGTGATTACTTAATTTCTTTAAAATATTCATAAGAAAAAGCTGATACTTTTTTATTTTTGTGATTTGACATTTCTAAATGTAATATCTGAGCCAAACTTTCAAAATGAGCTCTGAAATTAATGGCAGTAAATCTTAACGTCTGCCTGGGTCTGTTTTCCATAGAGAAGGGGAATTCATACAAGAGCACTGAGTCAAATTCTGCTCTACACCTGAATGAATCCATTTAGCTCCAAAGGGTTTGTTGTGGTGCACATTAATGCAGCTTTTGACCTGTGAAGTGGAGGAGTGACAGGGAAGCATGCTCTGCTGTTGAAAGTAAGTTGTATCTGCAAGAAACTGACTCCCTTTCCTTGTACCTTGCCATCTCTGCATGCAAATTAGGATGGTCATTTCTAATAGTCCACGCAGCCTACAGACCTGCAAGGCATTTGTGATTCAAAACTGCAGCGATATAATGTTTTGGCATGAGACAAAAAAGCAACGGGATCAGAATTTGCATCCTCTGAAGGATGAACTTCACTGGCGCTGCTTGACACTGCGTGTAATAATAAATCTGCCCCACAAGTAACAGGACAGATGTGCTGGGAAAAGGATCACGTTATGAACTCCTTGCTGCCAGCTTCTCCATAACCTGCAGCATTATGTGAGAGAAGATCAGATGTGCAAATAGAAGCCTCTCCTATATTGTTCCAGAGGTGAATTAATTAAGGTAGATAAATGGCCTTCCCATTAGGGGTTAAGTCAGTGGCAGTTCAAGTGGGTGAACTGATAATAACAGCCATGAAAGCGATGAGAGCACAATGCAGGAAAAGAATGGCAAAAGAAAAAGAAAGTATCAGAATTAATAAATATTTTCCCTTTCACTGAAACAATTCTTTTGTAGGATGCAGAATTTCTAGTTCTTCTGAGATAATTTCCTCAAATTCTAAAGTGTCTACATTATGTTCTCTCTTAGTCAAAAGTGTTGCAACATGATAGAATAATTAGAAAAAGATTTCCAAATTAATTAATTTCCTAAATACCTTGTAGCAATTAAAAACATGAGGAAGAAAATACAAGGGGGTATAGAGCAGTGGGAACAGGGTAAGAAGCATCATAAAGGAAGTAACAGCTGTAACTTCAAATAAATAATCTCCTGAAGAGAGTAAAGGATCGTGCAAACAGCCTGTCAACTGACGCAGTCGGGGTAAGCAAGAAAACATACTCTCATCTCTTTATCCTGTATTTTACCTATTTGATCACCTGCTGCCTTTTTTCAGCACATTTTACCACAGTGATTCAAGTCTACAAAGAGAGACTGGTAAACACTAGTTCTCTGTGCTGGCTTTTCTCACATCAAGGGCAGCGTTCAATGAAGGCAGCACACAGGCAGCAGCCAGAAGTGCCGTGCTCAGCCACTAGGCAGGACAGATCCTGAAGTTTCCCCTGTACAGTGTAAGAGGCAGTTATAGGGTTCAGGATGCCAGGGCTCTATACCATCAAGCCATGCCCATAGGAAATGTCAAAACTCAGTTTCTGCTAAAGTTTCTTGCATGGTGTGCTCACGTCATTGTTCAGGTGGGCACTTGCAAAACTAAACTCTCAAGCTAGAGTCTGCATCAGCAAGCTGAGCTACCGTGTTCTCACACAGATAATGCATATCTTTTCCCATGGACAATATCAGTGAGAAGGCAGAAATAATCCAGAGACTCTCTGGCCTCAGCCTAGTGACATTACCTGCCAGGCTGAAAGAATCAGACAAAGAAAGGTGCCAAAACAGTTAGCTCAGTCTGAAGAAATCCTACCAAGGAGGCTCTACAGGTTCAACGAGTCCAATAACACAACAGCAGATGTCCTGGAAACTGTACAAAGCTTGAGGCACTGATGAACTTGCAAGCACCAGTCAGGTGTTTTCTTGCATTGTTTTTCTGAACACTTCTTCTCAAATTCCTTTTCCACAAGCTAACTGATTTATTTAGTGCCTTGCGTAGCTCAGTTAAAGGATTTGTCCCACTGTGCATCCTTGGAAATTAAGCTGTTAAAAATTTTAGCTGTAAAGGGTTTTGGTCATCTTTGGCATGTTTTTTATTAACGAGTTTCATAAGGCTAAAACAAAAAGAGTTTACTGACCTTTAAAATAGTTTAGGTTTCATCTATATGAGTCTCCTGTTACTGTATTGTACATAGCTTATTTTGCTACCCTATCCATCTCCCTGCATATCTTAATTTCTCTGTTAAAACTGTGAAATCTGAGGTTGCCTGGTACAGATTCAAGAAGTGACATAACCATGTGTTATCTAAAAAGGTGACGGTATATAATCTTGATTTTTTTTTACCTGGCATTTTGCAATATGAGGAGAGAATCTGACCTTTTAAATTATTATGAAATATCAAGTCAGATATTCAAAGAGATAAATAGTTCTTCTAATATTCAGCCCATTTCTATCAGAGAAAATTAGTCTGACAGGATTTCTCTGTTGTATAAAATAAAAAAGGGTTGTATTGTTTAGATTACAGAGGAGATACAAAAGGAGCAATGATGAAGTTACACCAGATAAGCAATAGAACCATTAAGGCAAGTCAGGGCTTTCTTCACTTAATAGAGAAGCAGGAAAAAAATTGAAGTACATAGCTGGATATATTTTTCTGCCCTATGTAGTCTAGTTAAACATGAGAAAATGAGACTTGTTGAGGCAAAATAAGAATGTGAAATTGCAGAGTTTCTACGTTTGACTCTACTTTGCGTCAAAAGTGATTACAAATCTCTGAGTTTAGGAGTCACTGTTCAAGTTTAAAATCCTGCCTTAACTTCTTTTTAATTCTTCTGTATCAGAAAGCAAGCGAACATTGCTACCTTTTCAAAGCTAGTGACAAACTGTCTTGAGAGCAAGATTTCATATAACTGGACATTAGAAGACTATTGTGTCCTATGGTGAGAAAGTTATCATTGGCCCCTGTCATGGACAGGATAAGACAGATTGGTCTGACTTTAAACAAAATCAGACATAAGCATAAGTAGATGTCTTTTACCTACATTTTTACTTCACCACACTTCAATATTGAACATTCCACTTGGAATTTACCAAGCAGTTATATCAGAATACAAAATGTTACTCACTAAACAGGATTAGATTATGGAGACTAAGTACACGGTGCTTGCCCTTGTATTGGAGACTACAAACAGCAACGGTAGTGGGGTACCATTTTAAAGGCAGCCAAGAAAATACTCAGCTCCCATTCATTGTCTAAGCACCTTTTCACCATACAGATTGATGCAATTTCTGTCTCCAAGGAGTTAACAAAAACTTTGAAATGGTGTTTCCATTGAATGCAGTTGCAGAACTATTGATTTCCACGTAGCAGGGACAGAATCAACTGAAAGGAAAGCCATGAAAGGGAAAGAAAAACAAAGACTCTTTGTTTTTAGGTCAGATACATACTGAGTATAACTGTTTTGATTTTAAAAAGCATTTCACCTTTTTACATTTCTGGTTTTTTTAGGTAGAACTGAATTCCATTCCACACAGCAGCCTAAATACCTCCCAGATAATGAGAAAGTCAATTCCTATCAGCTCTGATTGCAATTAGCACAGACAAAGGATTGTCAACACAAATGCTTTTAACAACACAAGTAGGCTTTTCCTAAGACACCCCAAGAAGTCAGTAATGTGCAATTTATATGGAACAAATATATGAGGTGCAAGATCAATCCTGTCAAGAAAAACCTATATGAAGGTTGTCAGCTAAACTGCACCTTTCTGTGTGCTGCTACCTTGAGACTGATGCTTTACATGCAAAAAACCTACTCTACTGCTCAGCTGACAGGACCTGAAGAATCAGGAGTGCCATAGTTACAGTCCTCAAAACTGAGAGAGAGGTCATGAAACCTGATACTCAAATTTGAAAGACCTGGCAAATTCATGGACTCTGGGCCTTTACCAGAAGCAGACAAGGAAATGCAGAATAATTTAGGAAAGGAATTAAACGGGAGAGCCAGCGCAGTAACTGCTTTTAATTTACTTCTGTAGAACAGAAGTGATAAAATTATGAAGTATAAAATTACTTCTATATGCATAAGTAAAGAGTAGCAAGAAACATCTTCAGATTCTGCAACTGAGGCATCTCTGTCTTACCTATTTTTATAGTGTCTGATGCAGTTTGGACTGTGAGAATTCACACTCCCTCAAATCATTCCCAGGCAAGGTTTGTGAGGGGTGGCAAACAACTGCCAGTCAATCACCCCAGTTTGCAGGGTTGGGAAGATTAATTAGCAGCATTAGTTGATTGCAGGTCATTCAGTGCCAGTCAGCATTCAAGTCAAGAGGAGTTGTACACCTACTTAATTTGTTATTGTGGACACGGCCTGATGGACTCAGGGAAGACTCTGAGGACGATCTTTGTTTACATTATATAATACATCCAGAATGGAGATTCGAGCTGCAATATATTGTAGGGGCTGGGAGATGAGGGCTGTGATGGGGCTGCTGGAGCTGGCTAGAGGCTCAGGACAGCCTTGGGGTCCCCTCACAGAGGTTGCCCTGCAGTAACAGCAATGCCCCTTGCTCTGTCCCCCTCTGCTGCTCCTCTTCCTACAGACTTAGAGGCCCTCAGGCATAGTTAGAACAAGTAATCCTGTAAATTGTCTCTGTTACCAAAAGATTGAGCACATGCAGAATTTTCCATAACTTTTTACTTTTTTGATTTTACTTTTCTTCAATAGACTAAAGAGATTCTCGACATGCAGCTGGTACCTAGTTTTTTGCAGTTATCTGATGGTTACAAGGAAAGGTTCTGCACACAAGCATATTACCCATTTTTGGGAAACAGAATGTTCCCATTTTGGGGAAATTTAAGCAGTTTCTGTCATCCCAGGAGATGCTACTCAGAGAAAGAAAGACTCCTCACTGTCTTCTCCTCAGACTTTCCACTTTATATCACTTTCTCATAGAGCAGCAAATCCTTCCTGAGGTACTGAATTATTATTAATAATAGCATTAGTCATAGGAATCTCCTGGGCTAGCTGCCACTTCTTGAGCAAACACTGAATAAACACTATCATGTTCTATTGTGAGTTTTCAGGGTGGACAATCAGCCCGAGCAACTGAAAGCTCTTTGTAGAAAGCAAAACATTTGAGTCAGTCCTCAGGATCACCTTTAGTCTTTGCAATAGCATGCACTTCTAACAACCTTAATGAGAGAAAAGAGGATAACGTGGTGGCTGTTGATATGAAATGAAAAAGCAGGAGGCATGTTTGCTTTAAATGCAATGAAAAAGCATTACATTTCAGACTTCTGCACAGACATAAAAATCTAAGCTGGAATAAAGCCTAAGCTTTCTTTTATTTTTGAAGTTAAACAAGCTGATAGCAGAAATTAAGTTATGGTAGAAAAAAAAATATTAATATTTGACAAACTTTTTCAGAGAAACGGAAAAAGTGTTTAGAATTATCTGTGCATACAAATGAATATAGAATTTTAAAATACTTTGTTAAGAGGAGAAAGAAAGAAGAACGATACTTCAGGCTCTTCAATTGCACTGCTTTAAATTGATTTATGAAACAGGAAAATGTGAACAAGAGAAATTGAGAAACTTGGTTTCTTCTACCAGAACATCTGTTTTTAAAGACTTGTCTTAAAACAGCAGAATATAGCACATACTCGTCATCAGACTTAACTTTACAGCCTGACAAACACAACTTTGCCCCCTAATAANGGTCATCAGACTTAACTTTACACAGTTAACTTTACACTTAACTAAACACAACTTTGCCCCCTAATAAGGGTCCATATGCTCTGTAGCTACCTGATGCCTCAAGGTCTCAGGACTTGCTGGCCTGAGAACATTTAGTTTGTTTAGGTGCAATAGCAATTTTCTATCTGTCAAATATCTTGCTTAATTTTGTATTAGTTTTGGTTTAATTGGCAGCAATAAGAAACGGTGAGTGGGCCCATGACTTCGGGGGGGGGCTGAGTGCAGACACACCTGGTGGCAGGAGGGCTCAGACTGTGGTCACACCACAGTCACTGCGGGAGGGCAGCCTGGCGAATTAGTTACAACTAATTGGTGTCAGAGACAGCGAGGAGAATGGAAGAAAGCACATTCACTGGGAAGCAGTGAGCAAAGAGCGTGTGAGGGGCCACTCTTAAGGAAATAAAAAGCAAAATCAGACAAGCAGATTAGATACTGAGGAGAAAGGCAAACAAGACGTGAGTATCACACCTACCCTGTGAAGATGCCAATGCACTGTCAGCTCGTTGTGAAGCATCCCTCCTGGTCTTCCTAGAAAAGTCAGAATTACCAGCTTTAAGGCATCATCGGAGCAACATTGGAAGGTCAACTTTGCCGTTAGCTGAAGAAAAGGTGTTGATGCTCAGACGTTCTGGAATAACGTTTCTCACTCTACTACTAATGAGACCTTTCTAGGTTAATTGGGACTATCATTGCAGCTGGACTCATGACAACTCATGGTTCTATTCTGATTACACATTTCAACCAGCAATAATGTCTCAACTCCTTAAACAAGGTTTGCTCCCTTTTGTCCATACCACGATTTTGAGAGTAACGGTATCAAGATGGGCTTTGATGAGGAGTATATAGAATTGCTGGCATTTGGAAAGCTACAGAAGCTGTGAAATTGACAGAGAAAACTGTGGAAAATATACACCAAAAAGGGCTTAAAAAGAGTTAGTTTAGACATGGAAAAAATAACTTCCACCATTTTTCAGGGAAGTGCTAGGAGGTGTAATAGGAAAACAAGTATAAACATCAAAGTGATAACCAGATCATATTCATTAAAAAGAAACTATAACAGAAAATCTTTAGCACAGTTGGCAAGAAGCAAAGGCTAGAAGTTATACAGTTGACAGGACAAGGTGTTCTTACATGAAAAAGCATAAAGAGTGAAAAATTCACCAGACAAAACAGCTACTATGTTTTCCCCATTTTGTCAGCAGAGTTATGAATGCCAACAGTATCCCAAAACCAATAAACTATGGAATATATCAACTCATTCTATCTAGCTAGAAAATTATTTTTAAATGGCTTTTCTATGAAATCTGCCAAATGGACTGAATACCAATTTGGAGCTGCAAACACATACTGATTCTGCAGTAAATCAGTGAATCATTTAAGTGGAAAGGCTTCAGGGACTATGAATGAACAGAGTTTTAGTTAACATTTTAACCAATGAACAAAAAGAGGAAAATAGTACATTAATTTAAATGAAAAGAAAAAAAATAAAATAAACCAATGTTTATATTCAACTTGATTCCATTTGAAAGGATAAAGTGGAAGCAAAAGGGTACAAGAAGATTTTCCACACTCTGATATTACACAAAAATCTCAGGTGGCATAACCTTTGTGCTCCTATGACTGATCCCAAAGTGTTTTAAGACGGGTGGAGTCCCTACAGTGCACAGTCAGTCTCTCCAGTGGCAGAGATGTGGCTACAAAGGCACTAACTATCCATTCCCAAGCTTTTGTCTTGAGATCTTCCTCAAATTTCTCATTATGGCCCTGAGACACTGGTTTTAGACATCACCTGAAAAGCTAGAACTTCCAAAAGTAAAATGGATCCTCATAGACAGCATTATCAAATCCACAGGAATTTTAAAGTGTTTTAATTTCATTCACAAATTTCCACAGAGGTTGTCCATTTAATAGAGAGCAGAAGCCCACCAGGCTGATTGATTTGTTCATTGGTTTAAATGACAATTTTAGCCTAATCTTTGCTCAACACCATCTCACACAGGGGAGGAAGGAAGGAAGGAAGGAAGGAAGGAAGGAAGGAAGGAAGGAAGGAAGGAAGGAAGGAAGGAAGGAAGGAAGGAAGGAAGGAAGGAAGGAAGGGACTGATAATCTTGAAAATGTTTTATTTTTCCAGTAAATATGTGTCTTTCTGTGAAAAACTGTATTTCATCAGCAAGCATGATATGAATCTCTTAATTCTTCACAGGAGAATATAGCAGGCAAAGGTTATTCTGAATTCTGTTTCAAGCTCAAGTATTTATTATTTGCCCACAGCCATTTCAGAATTAATAGAAAAATCATTACAATGTCACTCAGCACTGTTGCTGCATGCCTGGGTTAATATGTTTGCATTTTAAGTGAATACTTTTCAGTCTTCACTTGAACCTCTGAATTTTTTGGAGGGGATATATTTATAAAACACTCTACACTTGTTCAAACGCATGAACAAAAACATTGCCCTTGTTCTATTTCTCACAATTTCTAGGTTTTCAGTAGATTTTCTTCTTTTTGGCATTCAAAATCCTTTTGAGCTAACTTTGCATGGCAGTATTTCTGATAAAAAGATTGGGAAATTTTTCAGTAATTTAAAATATTTTATGCTAGGCAACTTCTGTAGAAAATTTCCAAGCAGCAACTTCAGAAGGGTCATTTTCATCCCAAGACTGGGAATTTCAAGAGTGGATCCTGCTCCCAGCTTTGCCATAAATCTGCTGAGAGACACTGTTCTCTGTTGCAGCACTATGCTTCCCTCCAGCCCATTCCAGGTAGATGTCATTCCTTATTTTGTGTTCACTGGATCCATCACAAGACAGATGACTTTCACCCACGGGAGACCAAAAGCATACACTTTGTTGAAGCAAACAAATTAAATCTGGGAGGAAAGTTCTGAGATTTTAAATGAGTGCAAAGTTTTCTTGAGGATTAAAATTTAAGGTGAAACAACTGAAATCTGAAACTGACCCCAGGGTGAGGCAAGCTCAGAATCAAAGATCTTGTTCCTGGCATCAGCGTAGAATGCAAGGGTGTTCAAAAGCCACAAACATTCCTGGTTTTCCAGAGACTCAGCAGTCAAACAAACTAATTAGGAATCAACTTTTCTAGAACTTTTCAGCTCCAATTTCTCAGCTGCTTTAATGAAACCTCCAACTTCAACAGTTCAGATAATTCAAGTATATATATATATAGATATATAGATATACAAATATATGTAGTTGTTATATAACATTTGGCACCATGGTTCTTCCTTATGGATTGCTATATTCTGAATCAATGACAACCTGGAAAGAAGATGCTGAGATTTTCATTACGAAGGAGATGGGTAAACAAGGGAGCTTGGGGCCAAAATAAAAAAGGAGAAGGTGTTCGGGCAAGAACAGAGTAAAGAAAGGTCTTGAATATTCGCTTGTCTTTGGTTTGTTGAAGGAAAATTAAACAACTGTAAGATCACAGTGACTGGCAGTGACATAAACAAACTGTTAGAAACTATGCATAAAAATAAAAGTGCTTGTTCTTTGTGAAAGTTAGAGCTAGAAAGTTAATGAAAATAATAAGGTCTTGAGACCTGATAATTAAACGGTAGAGTATATGGATGACTGCACAGCAAGTAAATTATAAAGTAATGGGGAACAGAAATGCAGCTTCAGCTCAATACACAAAAGAATACATACAGGAGCAACCACCACCTCTTGTTCACGTCCAGTAACAAGGACTGCATTGCTGACAACGGCAAAAAGCCTGTGAGTGAAGATCATGGAGCACAAAAATATAGTTTCAAACTAGAAACAAATTATAGAAAGACGTGATCCACTCACAGAGTCCTTACAAAGAGAGCAGACAATTCATCCCATGCTAGCAGAATGCAAGTTATTTTTCACAATAGTTGTTACTTTAACCCCCTTGTGGTAGGCGGCAATTATTGAAAGTTGTATTTCCTAAAATTGTATTCATGTCTTCGTTACTCTTCCAGCTTAAGATAGAAACATTCTGTATCAGTGAACTGAAAGAATCTAATTTTGTATTAAACTTCTAATGGTTCTGCTTTCATTCCTAATTTAAATTTGTATCTAACCTTAGGTACTCATTAACTTTAGTGATTCAAAACCCTAAACATTAATATGTCTATCAATTCAACTATACATCTTGGGATCAATTGGGGGTAGGGGTTACGTCAGAGATCTAGTCCAAGCCCTCAATCTAGTTCTTCTCTAAACAGATAGAGGGAAATTTCCCCAGACAAATATTTGCCCACCCCTAAATAAGTTGTTTTGGAAGAGTTATTGCATCAGAATACATATTGTCAATGTGCAGGTGTAACAACTAGAAGACTACCATGCCTCTTTTTAGCAACAATTGCAATTCCATAGAAGTGAGGAAGATATTAAGTATTTCTCAGTCAAAACAATCTTTATTAAAAGTCTTCTGACTAAAACGTATCATCCTAAAAAATCCCTCTCCTCCAAAAACCCCTCTCAGTTATCAAAGAAAATACGTTACAGAAGGCAAGCCCTGCGGAAAAGAGGAACTATGATGTTCATTTAAACACACTGATCCTTACAGAATAAATCTCCAAAGACAGTATTTCTCATGGCACTGAAAGCTGGAATAAGCCAAGACAGATTTTACTCCATTTCACAGCCTGTAGCTCAAGAAGAGTGTCTCATCCTGCAGGAAATTATTGCAGCTGAATCACCGATTTGTTAAGCTGGTTCCACCTTGACAGTGTTAGCAATAATTAACATGGAAGTTTTAGGATCAATAATTCAGATTTAAATTCCCTAGGCAGAATAATCAATGTAATTATAATAACAATAACAATAACTATAGAAATAATATTAATATGAAATCACAATAAGCAAATAAAACAACGACAGGAGAGTAAAGGTACAGAGAGAGGTGTCTATATTTCATACCTGCAGTGAAAGCCACAGCTCTCTTAAGGCCTAATGATGTGCTATTATTCTTCATAAAGGACAGATTAATCTAGTATTTGTACAGGATGCCAGTTGAACACAGTATTAATTAACTGTGTTTTCACAGGTTTCAGATGTCTGTGAACTGTAACATCCCACAGACAAAAACTGAAACACTTTGAATAAATTCTTAGGGAATATCAATCTGCTTTTGTCTTTAAAGTCAAGAGCCTTGCTTTAATACTTGTATCACTGAAGAAAATGGGATACATTTGATAGGAGACCTCTCATTCCAGGGAACCACAGCAATTTTTGCAAAATTCTAATGTGTTTTATATATATATTAATCTGTTTTATGTGGAATACATACAATAATTACCAGCACACAAGTGCTGCAGAAAACTAAAATCTTTAACACCAGAAAGTTGGAAGAGGGTTAGAGAAGTGATTCATTTACTTTCATATAGAGCTCATCTTTATTTTGGATGGCAAAAACTGTCCTTCTCTTTGATCAAGGAATAAATTTCTGACTCTCCGAGATGAATCTCAAATTTTCGTCATTTTCCAAGCCATTCAGGATTAAAGGGCTACATTCGTATGGAGCTATCAGCCTGCATTACAGTGGAAGAATTAAACTAGCAATCATGGTCATGAGTAATGGTTCCTTTATTATTAATGTCAGATTAAAATATCTTACTATGCAAGTAAGAAACTGTCCTTCCAACTCAGAGCCGTGAGGAAAAAGAACATCACTCAGCCCAAATAAAATGCAATTACTGTCATCACAGCAAATAATCGAACACCCACCTATGGCTGGCACACCAGTTTCCTTCTGCATCCCCCAGCTACCCAGCATCATCGTTGTGCCACACAGAAAAAAATAATCCAATATAATTAATCATCCAAATAATCCAATCAGAGCATCTTTTTTTTCTATAGTTCTGTTATATCAGGCTTCTGTCCTTGCCTTTCCCATGACAGCAACTGCTAGAAAGTGGATGAGTTTTCATTGAAGGTTGCTCTACATAATTCTTGCACTGGTAGTCAGCAGCAATATTCTCCTGCACACAGCTGAAGTATATAATCATTTTATTTCATTCTCTGGTTTTAGTGTCCAAAGTTTCTTCTTTCAAAGGAGAACATTGAACATGTTATTTGTTGTTCTATAGGCACAGATCCTCACTAGTTGTCTACACCTGCACCTTTTATAATATTTATTTTCAAGAAATAAATATGGATATAAACACATTTTTTCCCTTTTATTAAATTTTATTTTTACTATTGCTATTCAACATATATAACTTTACCTGTTTTAGCAGGGTTACTTTGTAGAGCACACACTGTTGTGAAAGATGTTAGGAAAACTCACTTGGATTTTAAGGGTATAGGCATGCACTTTTAGTGAGACTCCAGAAAAGAGATTTAGTAATGATGTGTTACTCTGGGTATGGGGGTGTGTTTTGATTGGGAAGTTGAGGACTCAGCTGAGAAATTCTTCATAAAAGAAGGGGGAAAAATTGCTGTGATTCATAGTGTATTATAAAGCAGAGTGTTTTGATAGCATAATATATTGTTTTATCCCATTACCCCATTTGTTCACTTTAAAAAAGAGCACTTCTACTTGTCAGGTTAAAGTTTCATGTCAGCTAATAATGTCTTAGGGTGTTTTTTGCAGAGATATATTCCTTGAATCATCTCTTATACTGGAATTTTGCAACAAATATCAAACATAACAGAAATTATTTGCTGTTCTTGTTTCTGCAGTAGCTCTAAGCCTTCTAACAGTCTTTCTACAAGCAGGAGGAAAAAGTGATCATTTTCATTTTATTGAAATCTCATTCAACAGCATCAGATTGCTCCCCAGTTTAGCACACAAGTTCCGTGTTGGAACATGATTTCTTAGTGAATAACATTCAGATGTCTTGAGATGAGCCACCAAACCAGATATGCCAACTCATATCTCCAACTCAGGTGGCTTAGACGCAAGAAAAATGCAGGAATGATGGTGGTGAATGGAACAAGAGACAATGAGCAGAAACTGAAAGGCAGGAGGTTTCCCCTGAAGGTCAGGGAACACCTTTGTACTGTGACGGTGACCCAGCACTGGCACAGTTTGCTCAGGGAGATTGTGGAGTCTCCATTCTTGGAGATGTTCAAAAACCCTTTGGACATGGTCCTGGGCAATAGATGTAAGTGACCCTGCTTTAGTGGGGAGGTTGGAGCAGATGACATCCAGAGGTCCCTTCCAAACTTGATCACACTAATTCTGTGATTCTGTACTTCTGTTCTTCACACCTGAGGCATCCCTCCATTAGCAAACAGTAAAGAGCACCTTTACCTCTCACGACTGTTTTAAACAAAACAGCAAAACAATATTCATGTAAATAATGCAAATTATTTCTCTCACATGTCAAAATCAAACTGTGGATCAATCGGATTGATCAAATTGTCAATCAGATAGTGGAGTCACCAATGAAAACGTTGAAAAAGATAATATTCATAGCCATACCACTGAACAGAGCACCACACAGTTACAATTAGCTAGACATCATTCTATGGATGGATAGGTAGGTAAACTCGGCTTTAGCTTATGCTGTTATGTCAAAAGATAAAAGGGATTCAAACTGACATGAGCAAATACTGGCTACTTGAGAGCTGTGCTGGCTAGGATTTAGTGGGGGGTTTTAAGAAGTGAAAGTGCTTTCATGATTAACTTTTCCCTCATGGCTGCATTACTCAGTAAGTGTAAATTTGAGCCTATGCACACAAACGAAGTCTTCAAAATGATACTTACAGCTACTAGGCAGATGAAAGTGGAATTTTAATTTTTTAATATTTGTAAAGTACCAAGTGCACCACAGAGCACAAAAATGTTAATACCTGATGGAACATAACTGAGATTTTATTTAAAACCCATCTTATCTCCCACGACATTTTTGTGTTTTCTATTATCTGCATTGTGGGAGGATCTAATAACCATGTTCTAAATCTGGCATTCTGTTACACTGGGCATTATCTGTTTGAACAGCTTTTTTTGAACAGCTTTTTTCCCTCGGCTTACAATTTTGAATCTAATTTGTGTATTTGCATTATGTGGTACATCTATCACACAGTTGCTGATAAGAAAAGGTAAATGTTCTTCGTTGTAACCACAAGTTGCAGACCCATCATTTATTTTTCTGCTGTTTTCCTATATCCTGAAAGGGAAATCTCATAAAGTGAAGCCTTAAACCTTTCCCCTTATTTTTGCAATTATCTTGCATCCATCCAAATAACAAGCAAAACCAGAAATAAGTAACTGTTAGTCATGAATAATCCATAAAAGCCCTGAGACAGAGAGACATTTGTCTTTCTTATTTTAACTCTGAGGCAGAAATCAAGAATGTGCCATGTTTTTAGACACTGCCCAGGGCAATTCCAGGGAGCTACAGAGAAAAACACTACCAATGATCTTCTGAGGTGGGTTTTAATCCAGTTGCTCTATTAGCAGGACCTCTATATTTAGAGTTGCTAATGAAACACTTTTTAAACCATCTCTGATACCTGCAGATAACACATCACATAGCAAAGTCATAGTTAGCCTGAGAACCTCAGCCCCCTCATTCATACCCTCTTTACTGAGGCTGAATTTCCAGGCATGTATGTAAAGTTTCTAAAGCAACACATCAACATTTTGAGGGAGAGCTTGACAGAGTTGGAAAAAACTGAATAGTAAAAGTTTGGTGCTGTCAGATTGGATACGTGAGCCCAGAAGAACAAGTCTGAGTGATGTCTGTATCACCTAAAAATATAAGAGGAGATTCAAGTCAATGTGCTTTAGTACTTCTACTGGAAGAGACCAGCCAGACATCTTGTGTAAGGATATGTAAAATTCTGCTCCCTCACAAACAGGAACCACAACCATTTTCTCCAGGCCACCTTTCTTCTGCAGACTATTTGTCCACAGTTTTCCTGCACCGAGGCTTTAAAGCTGCCATACTGCAGAGCAGAGTGATCCAAAATTTCCTGGTTCTAATCTTTGGTGTTTCTCTAACATTATCCTCTCTCTCTCTCTCTCTCTGATATCTCTGTTTCCTCTATTTTTACATATATCTGTGCTAGTATGTCTGTATATGACTGTTTTAACACAGACAGTTTCTGCATTCATTCAGAGACCATGCATTCACAGCAACCACTGAGCAGCCTTGTAACAAAATAGAGACTTACTACACGGGGATTTTTTTGTCATCTTCCTTGATGCCCTGTCTCGAGTGAAATCAAAGCTAAAACTGGGGTTTACTTCAGATAAGATAAATTTCTTCAGAAAACATAAGTTGAACAGAAATTGCCACACAAATTAACTTAGACAATAAAAACCATTCAAAAACTATTCAGTGGTGAGATTCTCTATCTTGTCTTCAGTCCTTTAGTTTACAGCTATTTCTCTGTTTTCCAGCTCAAGCAAACAAAATGCAAGAAGCAAATGGTATAATCAGTAATACTACAGAGTACTGGTTGCAGCAAAGGAGCTGAGCAGTCTTCATCTTCACGGACATCTGCAGCACTAATTATGTTCCAAGTACCACCCAGCTACTGTCATGCAAAACTTGCTTTGCTTATTTATGCTCTGGGTGCAGAAAATAGGTGTAAAAACTTACACTTCTCACGAGCAGAGAGGAGAAGGCATTGGCATGGGGACCCTTGAGCAAATGAAGAGCAAAAACATAATGAGGTTTGGAGTAAACAGAGAGCTGGAATGGTGAATTCATTGGAGAAAGGCTAAGCTTGATTATCCCAAGTAGATTCATTCGATGCTGGCAATCAGCATCCGAAGCTCTGGGAAAGAAGTGGGCCAAGGCAATGAAAAAATGAATAGACAACCAAAAAGAAACCCTATCTCTCAGATTTAGTCTTTGGCATAATAGTAAAAATTAGCTCACTTTAGGCATTTTTTCTGTTCTATGATTTAGATGTATGGGCTACTACAATATTCCAATAGGTAATATTTTTTTTTAATGAAATATGGTTTTCTTGGGAACTTCAGGTTCCTTATTGCATCTGTTCATGAAATCAAAACATGCATCAAGTAAAACATAGGAAATAATAAAATTGGCTATGTACTTCTATGAAACTTGCCATATAATTAAAAATGAAGAAGCTGTTTGGAAAAGGTTGCTTTTCAAATTCCTCAGAGGAAGGAAGTACTTGGCTTTGCTGATTCTCCAAACATACTTACAATGGTTCTGAAAACAAACATTGGCATCTGAACAGTCTCATTACATGTCAGATAGATCACAGGATCTTTCTTTGAACAGATAAACTTTTAAAATTTATTCTGTGGTTAATCACAGTAAAAGTGGGAAGCATCATTTAGGACCGATGAAATAATATCATGGGGAAATTGTGTTTCCCGAAGCAAAGTCCTGTGAGATTCAACCATTTTGTTTCACAGAAAAAGGTGCCTCATCACATTTCTAGGAGCTTTTGTTTTATTCTGTGAACAGCCTCCAGACCAAATGTTGTGAGGTAGTAGCATAGATAATTTCAGCAGCAACTTTACATAAATTTGATTTTAATGAAGTGATAAAAACTCTTTGCGGCTGACGCCGTCAGTGCTACGCTGTTACAGGGATGTCTGGGGAAAATAAACAAACAAAAAAACCAAAAACACACCAAAACGAAAAACCTAAATAGAATGTTTCCATTTACTTTCGATGCAGGAGACTTGACTAGATCCAGGTGAAAATGGGATTTGACACTATCTGTAGGATCATCTTTCACAGAATATGCTGGTTGCTAAAGACTTGTTAAGCCACGCTTGCCCAGAGCAGAAGTGCCAAACACCTTCACCAGCACTCCAAGAACAAGCTGGGGATACCAGAATGGGCACCACATCACCACAGTGGCAACATCAGACAGTCCTGCTGCTGGCATGGACACAGCTTGGTCAGTCTGTAAAGTTTTGTTCTCCCATATTCTGACATGCATTTGTATGTTTCCATTCCACTGGATCGAGTAACTGATTACAGTTCCTTTATATTAATTAGAAGAAAAGAAATTTTAAAAAAAAATTCACATACCCGCCCCCCCAAAAAACCCCCAAGAGATTCTTCAGCCTATTCTTTATCTCCATTGCTGTTCAACATGCTTGCACTCTTTTTTTTTCAGCAACTCTTCTTCTGCAATTGCTATTGATGGCAATGCTGAACACTTGCGACACATACGAGAAGGAAAGCAGTTTCCCAGAAAACCTAAGACATCTTTGTAAACTACCACTTCACTATGTTTAACACTTGTTTCCTTTAAAGTTGCTAGTAGGATAAAAAGCCTAGATCCGTACTCTGGTTTCATGTCCCACATGTATTTCCCCTGCAATATTTCTAGCTGTCTCTGACTAGCACTCACAGAGAAGATTAACAGACTTTTCTGCTAGTTCTAGCTAAAGAGAATATATTCAAAAATGAATCCCATGGAGGATGCTGATTTATATTTCTGTCACAGCTGAAGCACAGAATAGAGCTGTCTAGGGGATTTTTTTCTGCCGGGTTGGTTTTGGGTTTTTTTTAAATAATAGATGTAGATTTCATTTTTAGTGTGTGGAATCAGCTCAGATGCAATTTTCACAGAAATTGTGCAGAAAGTGTTAATGTGGTGTAAATTGCTCTGTTTAAATCACAGAACCTTTGTATGGAATGGATGTGTTAATTTTGTGTTGATGAGGAGAAAACAAGTGTTTGATGAACGTTTGATTCAATATTAATAAGAGCAGTCTGTAACTATGTCTCGTAAAGAGAGAGAAAATGCTTTCATTGCTGCACTGGACACTGTAAAAAATTATACCAATACTCCATTCCACAAGATGTCTGATTGTATAAGGCACTGTTCATTTGAATAACACCAATCAAAACTACAAAGTTTTGCTGTTTAAGCTACGTGAATATAGATCAGGGGGGGAGCATCCTTTGTAGACACAATCTGTACCTGACAATTTAAGTCAGTCTAATAGGTAATTTAAATATCCTGCTGTAAGAACTGCTTTAATGGGTACTAGCCTCTCCTCTATTAGATGTGAAATAAGTTCAGTCTAACTATAAAATCAGATATTTTATGACATAGGTAGGCTTTGAACTGGGTTCTTAAAAGGTAACATTTAAACTGAGAAAACAGAAAACAAAGAGGAGACAGACTAATGGAAAAGTCCTATGATTTTTGTTCAGAACTGAATAAAAAAATTAATTACATTGTCCCTTACATAGAAATAAAATAGATGAGTACAAAAAAATCTAAAAGGAAAATTACTTTACTGTGTTCTTTCATCCAGCAGTGAAAGCAGGAATAAGATGTGTGCAAGCCTATCCAAGAGATGAAGAACAAGCAACCCAGCCAAAATGATTGCAACTGCCAGGGAGATACTCTGTATGTGTAAGCCTCTATATATAGGTAGGCTTTAGCTCCTAAAGACTCTAGATTCAGGTATTTCAAGGCAACCATTTGGAAGAGTGGTATTTATGTATAGACAATGTGTCTACACTTGCCCTGCAGTCAGTGGCTGGTCCAGCGTAGCCTAGAGTGATGCTCAGCTGTCAGAAGCTGGGTGTGTTTGTTGGGAGGGCTCAAACAGCTCATTAGATTCACTGGGTGGACTTCAGCATCCTAGTGCATGGATCAGCTGCCTAAACATGGGTGCTCACTGTCGTCTGAGACCCCAACACCTACCCACAACATCTGATGGGTGGGCTGCTGGATATGACGGATATGACACAAGATCTGCTTCCTTTTTGGAGTTGCAACTAGGGACCTGAAGGGATATCTTTCACAATTACCTAGAATAACATTAGACATCTCTGTTTAGGCAATGGTTCACCTTTTGCCCTTCCCCAACTTGAGATTGAGAATGACTCTTGCCAAACTTGAGCAATCTGATATATTAAGGGCTATTCTCAAAAGAGATACCAGAGAAACTAGTAGTTTATGAGATAAAATACATGCTACTTCATCTAGTCTAATGATTGCTCTTCACACTTCTTCAAAAAATTAAGGCTCAACAGCCACTCTCTTACAAACATGTTTTTTTCCCTCTCTTACATCTACCACTGTCTGGTAGGATAATATTGGACATTTCAGACTTGAAGCAGAGTAAGATGTCTCAAAGAAAAATTCTTCCAAGTCAATTGACAGTTTCTGACTCCTCAAGCTGGGAACAGCTGGAAAATGACAACCAGCTAGACCTTGCAATAAAAGCCATGGTATTAAAGCTAAGGTTTATTCCTAAGGGAAGGAAAACAGTGTCTAGAAACTTGGGCTATCATATTAATCATCTATTCCTTTTTTTTGTGCCTGACAGGCCAAGTGGATAAGGTTGGCATTTGAAACAATAAGCAAAAGAGGTGAATTTTAAATCATATCAAAAGATCTTGTCTAGTTCGTCATTTCTGGCCAGGCAGTCGACATCACTGCATTCATTCCCAGCAGCACTTAATCAGAAATTCGTGGAATTAAAAATTTAGGAATGATTGTAAGGTTTTCAGGGACACTATGCAATACAATTAGAACTGTGTGCAGTTCTGGGCCCCACAATTTAAGAAAGATGTTCAGGTAGTTGAATCCATCCAGAGGAGGCCAACAAGGCTGGTGAAAGGGCTGGAAGGCAGGAGCTGTGAGGAGTGGCTAGGCACTTTTGGCTTGTCTAGTTTGGAGAAAAGGAGGCTCAGGGGAGACCTCACTGCTCTCTGCATCTTCCTGAGAAGTGGAGAGGGAGGTACTGAGCTCCTCTCCTGGGTATTCAGTGATAGGACACATGGGAATGGTTCAAAGCTGCACCAGGGAAGCCCTAAACTGGAGGTTAGGAAACATTTCTTTATGAGAGGGTGGTCAAACACTGGAGCCTGGGCAAACACCCTAGAGAGGTGGTCGATGCTCTGAGCCTGTCAGTGTTTAAGAGACATGTGGGGATGCCTTCAAAATTATGCTTTAACTTTTGGTCAGCCCTGAAGTGGTCAGATGAGATGATTGCTGTAGGCCCCTTCCAGCTGAAATGTTCTGTTCTGTTCCGTTCTGTTCAGCTGCCTCACCCAGCCTTCGGTGCAGTGACACCTGCTTGTAGCAGGGATCTCCAGCAACCTGTGGAGCAGCTGTTGGCAGTTCAGCAGATCAGCAGCAAAGTTCAGGGTTCAGCTGAGGCAACAAAGCCAGGCATTTTTCAGGTGGGACGTAGGAGAGCCTCTGCCACATACAAACGATGATTTGGCAACTGGTTAGACTTTTTTATACCCGATGTTGGATTTTGTCTAAGCCTCTCCTGTCAGCGTCTTCGTTCTGTTTTGTGCAAGTAAATCCCCCACACCCAGAGAAAGCCGCATGGCCGAGTGGATGATCACCCATCTGTGAGCACAGGGTATCTCAGTCCCTGTTTGCACGCTGCTGTATCCCACCGGCAGCTCAGCATCGCTCAGCGGCAGTGGCTGCTGTCAGATCACTTGCTGCCTCTCATTGATGAGCTAAAGGTTTATGGCTTCACTAGAAAACACTTAGCATTGCAATCTGTGCTTTAATATTTTATTTGAAACCACTTTTAAGTTAGAAGTATGATTAAAAGCAATAAAGAAGCTTGTAATATTTTTCTGTCCTCAATTTATTATTTTTTTTAAGTGTTAGCATTTAAGTGCAATTAACTTCAAAGCTAATACATTACCAAGGTAAATATAATTTGTAATTTCTGAACTCTGCTATTGTTTCTGCTTTTAGGGAACTAGTTTTCTGCAGGGTTGCATATATAAAAATAATCATTTCAGTTGCTTTTCTGTGACATTAAAAATTAATTTTAATTGGAAATCTCAGAATGTTTCACAGTAAGGATTATACCTCATCCTACAGGAATAAGCTTGTATGTGTGCCTAAACATTCTTCTTTACCCACTCACAATGAAGTATTGACCCTAAAAAATGTCAGCATCTATTTAAATGGGGAAATAATGGTATGAAGGAAGTTCATCTGTCTATATTCTTTACTATGATTTAGTGGTAACAATCACATTGGCTAAAACCAAAATCTATACAACTAGCTGTCAAGTGCCTGAACAGTGATTATTAGCATTCTGTAGTTAATCAAGCTAACAAAAAAGAGTTTTAAAGAAGATTAGAAAAATATTTATTTTAAATTTTTCAAAATTTTTCTGGTGCTTCATATACTTGGTCTCAGCTCAGTTCACAGTCATAAAACAATAAACTCAAAAAAAATGCAGCACTTTACCACTAGAACACTATTATTTACTTACCATACTGTATTTCATCACCTCATGGACAGGACTGAAACACTGTCTGAGACTAGTTCTCAAGGCAGTTAAGCACCGCTGTATCCCTTGCATGAACTTTTGATCCTATATATCATAAATATGTCTATAAATATGTCTAAATTGGAGCAGCCAAACACTGCTGCAGGTCAGCCAGAGAAGAATAGACCACACTCAGGTCTATTAAAAACTCTGCTGGAAACAGCCTTGAGCACTGCAGGTTGCAATGTGGAACCAGGTTTACATTGACCCTGCTTGAGTAAGGGGCTAATTCAGATGACCTCCATTGCTGCCTGCCAGACAAAGTCATTCTATTTCTAGAAAAAAAAGATGGCATTGTTGGCCTCTCTTCCATTTCTCCTCTGCCTAATCATTTTTTTTCTTTCTGTTTGTATTTTTTTTTTAATTTCTTTTCTAATCATACATTTGCTCTTTCGAAAAAAGATCAGGCCTCTGTTCCTCTGCTTCAACATACAGGTTCCTGTCCAAGGAATTGTACTGTGTCATATCTCACTGAAAATGATAATTGTGCTCCAAGCAGTTGCTATTTTTATTATTTCTGACTTTGAGTTATGGATCTGACCTAGTGATCAAGTCATAGTTGCTTTGAACCTGCAGGAAACAGTTTTGGAACTTTCCTGAAGTAAAAATAAAAACATAAAAAATAAAAAAAAAAAAATAAAAAAAAAGAAAGGAAGGAAAAGGGGCAGAACCTCGCAGAAACAGAGGCAGACACAAGTGTCACCATTTTTTCTTTACCCCTAATTCTGATGTTAGTATAAATTGCCCCAATAACATTGTTCAGGACTCCATAAGCCCCGATTCTAACATTTAACCTAGTTTTTACCCATGGCAGTTTAATATTAAAACCTCTTTTCTTCTGCTTACTTGAGTCATAATCAGAGATAATTCATTCTGGTGTTACCAATCAAAACTGTGGGCAAGCATCTCATCCCCATGATTATGCTGTTAGTTAAAACACCTTCTTATTTTTTAAGCTTATTACATAAATTATGATTTTCAAGTGCTTCATGGGGTTTGATGCTCTCCTATGATCTTTGAGTCATTAATTAGTTTGCCTTGAAACATAGTTTTAAAATGGATAATGGATGTTTTCTGGGGCCAAAGAAAGCCACATGAACCTTTGTAAAGAAGGAAATAACGATTTTGCACTGTATAATCATGTTTTCCAGTGATAACAGAAAGAAAAAAAAAAGAAAACAAAAAAAAACTTAAGTGCCGTGTTGCTCATGTAGGATAGGATGTAATTTACTCTGACACATTTGGTAATCATTGTCATTTGAACAAATACTTTATCATCACGCTGCTTAATAGGCAAAAGATGAAACAACATTTATTTTCTCTTTACCCTCCTATAAACTCGCGACAGATACAAATCCATTCACAAACTGAAATTAATAGGCTCAATTTTATCTTTTGCAACATCAAGGGACAGATAAATTATACACCATCTGTTGCTCCTTCAGAGCTCCTTTTTACAGTGTCATGGTTCAGGCAGCAGCAGTATTCTCAGAATCAGTGGTCACATATTGCTTAATCCTGGAATCTTCAGAGCTCCTACGAGGTGATTTGAGCAACTTGAATCAACACCACTTCACAAGGGAAAAAGCCTGTTTCTCTCACATTTTTTTCACTCCTCTCTCTCACAGCTGCTGCACAGCATTCTTTGCCCTTTCTTAAATATGTTTTCACAGCGTTGTCGCCAGTGTTACTGATGGGCTCAGCCTTGGCCAGCTGTGGATCTGTTTCAGAGCCACCTGGAATTGGCTCTGCCCAGCCTGGGGGCTGGCAACTCCTTATGTCTTCTGAGACTAAAACTTTGCCACTTTAAACCCAACACAGCACACATAAGAGACAACTATACAGTGCAGCATCGGTCTCAGGCCCTTGATTTGGAAATCTCAACATGCTTATATTATGCTTGTTCCCTTTCCTCATCCTTGTGTCCTTATGTCCAAGTCCCACATCCATACATGCTGCCAATGCACAAAATCATGGCACTTCTCGACCCAGAACATAATGAGGAACCATGACAGGTGTTCTGGCACCCCAAAGTACCACCCCACACACAGACTGGAAAATCATCCATAGAGGGGTGATCTGGGAGACTTCACAGAGCAGAGTCCTATGAGCTCATAGCCTTTTTCATGAAGGAATCCTCTTGCTCCTAGTCTTGCCATGAAAAGAGGCAAACCGTAGCACAGACATTTACCAAGTACACCAGGTGCAACCTTTCTTCCCTCAAGATGTTTGACATGTCATCTGCATGTTTCACCTCTTTAACTCTTTTTCCAGCCACACCAAGTCACAGGTCATCCTTGCCACATTTATCTATTTACAGCTCTTCATGCATGGTGTGTCTCCAGACAGAGCATCACCAAGCAGCATCCACCAGCTCCTCGTAATGCCTAAGGAATACTCTCTTTCCCTATAGCTCCAAACTATCCTTTGAGGCTTAATCCTTTCCTTTTCTTATTCTTTGCTCTGTGTCATAAACTATTCTGCTTCCTACAACATGGATGAGAACCATTCTTACAGGCCCTGCTTATTTACCACATGGATCAAACATACATAGGAAAATCAAGTTAAAATCGATTCAGGATGATATACACAGAGCTCCAAGACATAAAAGGGAACAGGAGACCCTCTTGTTGAGTCACAAGGTTCAGAGGTGACCCCCCTGCTTTCTGAACTCCTCAGGGATATTAGGTGTGGCTTGGTCCAATCTTAGTCTCAGAGCTGGGCAATGGTTCATATCTAAAGGAATTAACTACATGGGTTTCATTAGTATTAATTTAGCAAGGTATCAGCAATTTACTGAGGATTTGTTGTGAATAAGGGGTCTCTTCGCTTTGGGTGAAGAAGAATCATTGTCTCAAGTAAGGAACCTCAGACCCTGAGAGATGTCCCAGCTCAAGGGGAGAGTCACTGGCATGCAGTCCAGTTACAATTTACAAAGAACTCAAACTGGACTCATCCAAAGATCTGTTGTTAGTACAAAGCTCTCCCTGCTTCGAGGAGCAGCCTTGAGAGGTTTCACGGCCAATGGGGAGATCACGGCCATGCAGCCATGCTGCCTAGCAGGGGGAGCTCAGAGAAGGTTCACTTGGGCTGTCAAATTCACAGGACATTATTTGGCTCACAGTCAAATTGCACACCAAGGAAAGGGTGTGCATGATACTCCTTGTGTCCACAGTTTCCTTTGTTCCTTCATAAATGACTCTTGGTAAAACCATCCACGTGCTAATCACACAGTCGACATTCCAAGCTCATATGCACCAGTGTTCATTGAGGCACTCTGCCCCTCTGTGGACTTTCTTAGGGAATTCTTGGCCTATCTGTGTCCCAGGCCTTTACGTCCTTTGGAGCCTCTACCAAATTATTGCTCGTTTGGTTAAGGGGGTCAAGTGCATCCATCGCCCCAGCTTGCCCACACACACACAGAGGTAACATCAAATGTCAGATCACACACCTGACTTCTCCAGGATGGGTAGAGAATGTCTGCTGGGTTGGATGGTTTGTTTTACCACCTGGTTTTTGGCAGCCCTGAGCATAAACTGCTTTCCAGGACTGGGTTTTTTCCTGACTGTCCACCAGTGCAAACACACTGACCACCCCTTGAGCTCTCTGCTCTCTTCCATGGTAGATTTTTCTGTGGTCGTGTTTTCAGTCATAGCAGTCAAATCCCTTCAGACAGAGAAATGTCAAATGTTTTATGATCTGCAACAAAAAAATTCATTGATATGTGACTTCCTGATGTACTCTCCTTCTTGATTTCCTTCTGCTGCAGGAAAGTGAACTGATATATGTTTATGTTGTAGTCTTTTTTGGTAAAGTGTTTCTAAACTGCTTCTTATATCCCTGGATAATTAAATGAATGGGTTTGCAGAGTCAAAAGGGCTGGAAACAGTGTGTGGTGTTCAATTCGTTACCCACAATTACAAGAATATCGAATGTCAGAAGGGCCTGTCCCATACAAAAAATAGGATCAGGAAAAGGCTGACCTAAAACTCTCACTCTCTGAGTGTCTCCAAATCAAAACAATTCACAATTCATCATTTGCCTTTACTTTCTTTTTCATTTTTCTTTTATGAAAGCGAAAAGTAGGCAGTTAGTACAAAAAAGTAATTATTCTGTTACAACCAGTCTGTCAAAACACAATTTCCATTTTCAAATCATGCTATTTCTATATCACTCTGACTTTGATTGCAACGAAGGAAATTTAATTCACACATGAGGAAACGCTTAAGGAGGTTGTGACATACACAGAAATAAAGGGGTTTGATAAGAGGTTAGAAAAGCAACCTGTGTAAATCAGAACAGGTGTAGGTCTTTCTGCCTTGGGACCAGGGAATAGATGAGTCAGCCCTATTTTCTGAGTGGTTTTTGTCATTTTAGTGGACCTAGCCAAACCAACTGTCAGTGCAATAGTAATCATTCTATTAATACAGCAGAGTCCACAAAAGATGTCTGTGAAAGGTCTAAGGCTATAATTGTTTAATAAGAGATTTATAATCTGTCACCCTCTTATAATACAATACAGAATTAATGCAGTGTTAGAGCAAATGATAGAGGNATTACACTCCTTGTGCATCTCAGCTATTCTGAACTGACTTGCCATAATTACAATTCTGAAAAAAAAAGTTCTATATATTAAGTCATGGCCTATGATGTTGATTAAAAGCAATTCATTTACCAGAAGATAATGAGGGGATGACAGGTTTCAGCAAGAATGAGAAACACATACAGAGGAAGCAACAGTTTTCTGTTTGCACATTCTACTTGGATTTTATTCGTGCTCCACAGCTGCATCCTTTGAGTCCAGCAGGATCCTGTTCTGTGTATCATTGCATGTATAAAAAATATAAAACTAGAAAACAGCCAGCAATTCCCCACTACTTAGAGATTTGAGTTGATGCAGGTGGGTTGTTGGGGGTTTTTTTAATCAAGCCTGGGCATCCTACAACATAGGCTCTAGCCTATTGAGGAGGCAAGAATCTTGATGCAAGAATCACAGTGAATGTGTGTGCAGCCTCTTTCAGAGAGGCGCTGGCCAGTTCTGACTCTTCTGCAATTCAAACAGCTGCAAATCAGCTCCAAACTGAAGCTATTAGCTCAGATTCTGCATCCAGCTAAATCTATCCCTTTTGCTTCTAATCAAGAAGTAGACATGCATGCAGAGAGGGTGAGCCTGTTTCTGCCTGCAGTCATATCACATGTGCCAGCTACAGCCTGATACAGGAGGTCACATAATTATATTTTTTGTATGTGTCTCCTTGCAACAGGAAGTAATCAAAGGGGTTGTCTCTTAAATAAGCACATAAATCCATTTAAACACAAGGGTTTGATTAAACAAATTCAGCAATTCAAAGACAATCTAGCAGAGAAATTCTGGCATCTGTAATAAAAATCTGGTTGACAAAGAAGCAAGAGTTAGTGGAAGGGGAATAAAACTGGTATTATCAGCAATCACTCCCCACACGGTATTTTAGTTGTTCTCACTTAGTGCAGCACAGAAAAATTCCCCAGCTCTCCATATCTCCATAAAAACTAATATGTGAACTGAAATCCTCTTTTCCTCTTGAACCTTCCAGAGTTAAATCTGCACAGTTTCCCGTTAATAATACTGTGACTTTATCCCATAGAGTAATTAATAATCAATCCCAGGAAGGGTTGGAGATAGTTTGCTTCCTGTTGAAATGTTTTAACTACCAGAAAGCTTGAAAAATGCCTTTCACACATCAAATGCTCTGTACAGGCATCTCAGTTCATGACAGAATGAAGTCATTGCACTCCACTATCATTTTCGACGCAGCCTCATCTCTGTGCACAAATGCTGCCACATTGCTCGAGAGGCAGTTTAGAGACTGCAAAGTCAAAATAAGACACTCAGTGCAAAATTGATGTACAAGTGTTCATCAAAGCTGCAATGTCAAAAGGCTAAAATAGTTCCATGTTTCAAATTAGTATGTCATGGAACTGTACTTTTTGTAAAAGGAGACATTAACATAACATGAAAAAAAAAACCCTCAGAAATCTACATTTAAAGGTATGTAAAGAACTATTTAAATTCCACTGGATTGGAAATATCTAGAATATTTTTAAGTGACTATTAATATCATTTGGCAATCTTTACCTAAGGCAGAGTCCTAGGCAATAATCAGAGAAATAATTATTCTTAATAATTAAAGTGAAATGTGCAAAAGTAAGTGGCTCCTGCCCCTGACATTACCACTGAAGAGGAAGACCTTGCTCGTGCTCTGTGTCACATAAGGATTTGCTCCTGGAGAAAGGCCCATTGCGAAATGCCCAGAGAGCACTCTGTGTCAAGTGGGATGCACTCAGGCTCTCATTTCCATTAAAACCAGTGACTAAATACCTCTGAGAATATGATGTTTATGGTTAATATCACTGATTAGATCAAGAGCTAGCAACTAAGCCTTGGTGCAAGGGCCATGCATTCTGGCACCCTGCACAACGGAAGCCATAGATTTAAATTATCACAACTTTACCCTTCACACATCGTACCTCTTGTTAACTAGAAAAAAGAAAATGAGATTCTGAATACATTCATCTTCAAGTTTGGGCCTCTGTGCTTTGGTCAGATGTTTAAAACCCTTTACTTTGAAATTGCTACTTGTGTGCCTGTAAGATGTATTGAGATCACCCCTGATCTCTCTCACCTGTAGCCTGGATAAATGAGCTAGAATCCAGTGTTTCACTCTGCTATTTGCTCAACTCTTTGTAACTAGTCTAAAGTTAAAGAATATTTTGTACATATCTCTAGAAACTGCATATTTTGGCAAATACTTGACCAGTGGGGCAGTTTGGAAAGTGATGCCTGTTTGTAGCACTGTGTGCCAAATTGCCAAACAATTGTATTTGCCATCTGTGAGTTTCCAGACTTCTTGAGCAATCTTTGCACCACAGCTTGTGTTCTGAACACACTTTTATGCAAGAACTTAATGGTTCCTAGTGGATAGTCTGCATTTATGGCAGTACTTATCTCCATATTTGTCAGTTTAGTAACAGTGATGCCTTGGAGTTTTCATGCAACAGTTTTTATTATAAAATCCGTAAAGCACAGACAGCTTACGAAAACTTTTGCATTTATTCAATGTTTTGCATGCCCAATCACGCCCTTTGCAACGCTGATTTTACAAAGTGGACAGGTCTATAAATAGAAAAGGAAATGGCCATAATCTAGAGGAATCTTTTTTTAAAGACACTCTTCATTTTCTTAGCATAATGACCACCTATTTCCCTTCTCTTTTCAAACTCTTTCTTACTGAACATCTTGTATTTCCTCAGCTGGTGCAGACTCCTCTTAGTGGAAAAATAAAATAGCTCCCTCAGGTCCAGTTTTTAGCAAGACTCCAGTACCAAAATTACACTCAGATGTATTTATAGCTTGGGATAAGCATTTGCAGGAACGTGAATCTCTCATGGATGGCAAAATGCACTCACTCCTTTAGGATAATGATATAATGCATATCATCGTCCTAAAAGGTGATAATTAAAATTATTTCAAAGTTTAGGTTTAAATAACATTTTGATTAATTATGCACTGTTCCTTATTGTCATATTTTGACATTCCTCTCTTTATCCTTGTATTACATAAGCAAATTAGTATGGAAGAATTATCACTAATAACTCTAAATAGAAATAATTTTCATAATCAGTACACTGGATGTGTCAAACTGTACACGTTTTTGCTGTTGTTCTTGTTGTTCATTATTTCAATTTCTGAACTATTTCATTTTTCAAGCTCAATGTAATTATGCTCCTTTTTTCTGAATAAAGAACAAGCTATTTTGAGCTCTGCTGAGAGCCAACATAGCCCTTCAGCAGCCCTGTGATAAGATGAAAAGTTAAAGCACACATAATTTGCTGAAAAAAGCATTCTCTGAATAAAATGGTGAAGGAGATAGCTCTCTTTATTACAAAATATCAAAGATCAAACATGAATGTCAAAGTACAGGAACTCTGTGTTAATTCAATGTGATTGTTACAGATTTTTTCACTCTTCTGCTTCTTGAGTATGTTTAGAATTTTTCAATTTTAGCTTTTTCCCATAATAAGCTTGATGGGAAAAATCCTTTTTCAAGTGTATTTTTTAAAAGTTTAATTCAACAACTTTAAGATCACAGTTGACCTGTGCCAGTACTTCCCTGGCCGTGGCAAACCCATTTCACAAAGAACATTCTGTATTCACGTTGCATACAAGCTGTAACACGATGAATGAACTGTGGAGAAAATCCCAACTGCTTGTGTTTCTTTAGGGAGATTCCCTTGCACTGCCCATTGGTGGAAAAGAGAAGGACGCTGAGAAGAGCCTGGCCTCTCTTCTAGCTTATTTACTCATCTTGGTGGCCAAAAACACAGAAAGAAACACCATCTCCTCTTCTTCTATTACACATCAGTTGTAAGCCCATCAAAATGTTGCAGAAATTAAAAAGTCGAATTCTTTATGATCAGGAACTGTCCCAGCTGTGGGTGCAGGAAGTCTCTAGGTCTTGTCTCTTAGAGAATGGGTATGAGAGATTGTTCTGTGAAACAAGGAGTCTTCAGAATCTGGCTTCCTGATTCACAGAAAGTTCAGGAAGATTAGGAGGGATAGAAACAAATTCCAACTCGAGAGTCATTGTTTCTGGAAACACTGTGAAGATTCGGCATATGTGGAGTTTGACTGCAGCACATGTCAGGAAGGTCTGTAAGAGCACTTTTCCTTCCGGCTCTTCTTGCAGGCTGCCTTGGACCCCAACAGGCAACTTAGCAGGAATTGTGCAGGCTGCCATGATCTTGTTCAAAAAGCATTCCTTGAGAGCTTCTCACCAATTGCAGCGATCTTTCATTTTACAGGATCTTCGCTTCACTTCACTGGAGTCGATATCTAGTTAAACACATGTAATGATACAGGAAATTTTTCCATTTGCCACCTGTAAGTGGCTTAGTATTGAAAACTCATTCTATGTAACAGCCAGATTAAAAGTCAAGAATCCCCACATTTCTAATGTTTGCTTTCTTTGTGTTTTTTTAATTACATTTAGAATGCAGTTCCGAGGCCTGACGAGAGACCATAAACAACAATATTCATTCAACCTTGACAATCTTTTGTTTAAATGGAAGCAAGCCCATGGGCAGCAAAATACACCAACACCACCAAATCACATCAAAGAAGAGTGTCTGCTAGTTATGGGACCAAAAAACAGGAAGGTGAATCCCTCGACAAAATATGTAAGATTTTTTTATATGAGGGGAGAAGACAGAGTCTCTCGCTTTTTCTTTCCTTTTTTTTTCTACTGAGCCTAAATGCCACTTGTGAAGATTAGTACAAGAACGAAAAATTCAATTTACCGATGCAAACACGTTCAATTTTTTGCTCCAAGTCTCAGTACCCATGCATGGCTGAGAATGACAAATGAACAATATAAGAGGCTTTTCAATTATACATAACAGATAACCAAACATTGTTTGGGGGAAACGTGTTTAGTGGGAATAATAGGCAGGTAGATACAAACTGGACTGAGAACAAAATCCAACTCTTTGTTGATTTTCTGTCACACTAAACAAATGAAGCATTCAATAAAAGCATACTATAGACTAATTAATAGGCAGAGGAAAAAAGCTACAAATGCCTGAAGAAATAGGTTTTTTCTTCAATTTCCACCAAAAAACTGATACAAAAGCTGAACATCAATGTCTTAAAAGAGAAAAAGCAATAGACAAAGCTGTTGTATTGATTATCTCTGCTCTTTGCATGCCAAAAATTGTATTTATTTCAGACAATAATCACTGCACACTAAACAGAATGTGAAAGTACACAAATAGTATTTTAAAGAATTACATGATTCATAAAGGTAGAAATTAAATATAAGAAAAATAAGATGTCAAAAAAGTCCAAACTAAAAAAAGAGACCCAGCAGTTGCCAATGTATTTAGAGACTACCCAGATAAATTGTTTTTAAAAATCCATTTGAAAAATTTCTTTCTTTTTATCAAGTACTGATATGTAATGGTCATCAGAAAAAGTAAATGAACGCATTCCAGCACCTTCACCTGTCTGCCTGTTGGGGTTTAAGTGACATAAAAACTGTATGAGCTGCCTTTGACATTCCAGTTAACTCTCCTCCACCTACCCAGTCACTACACTAGGAGGTCATATTTCAAATTGCATTATTCCATTCTCCAAAGTTGCTCCTCCCATTCAAGCTTGACTCCACTATCAGCTTAACTCCAGTATCAAAGCTTCAGACATAATGATAAATCAGAATTTTATGGAACAAAATGTTGTAGAGGCGGTCAGGTTAACTGCACCTACAACCCTAGGATTGTAGGGATGCTGTCTCAGCCTGACACAAAGCCCTCTGCACAAAAGGAAACGGAAAATAAAAGGAGTTCTTCAACCTGCTTTATCAAAGGATTGCACTTTTCCCCCCCTCCTGCTCAGAACCAATGACTCAGACACTGCTTCTCTTGCCCTCAGACAGTCCCACTGAGGGCCCTGGGGCTCGAGATTTTTCTGAGACTAAAGTAAGAAAGAAAAGTTAAAGCAACTGAAGTAATTCCTCAATCTCTGAGTGCTCTGCTAGAGATTTCAATAAATGGACAAATTATTTTACTGGACTGAAATTGTAGAGTTTTTTTAGTAATATTTATCCCTGTCATTGCACTTACTCCTTTCCATATCTTTATCTGTTAATTTTAATTAGTGTAAAATTCATCAATGTTTCTTCTCCTACCTAGAGAGAAAGCACAAATGTATAAAACTTTATTTAGAAATTCAGATTTCTTTAGAGATTTTTTAAATTGAGAAATAAAAAGTCAAATATAACATTTAATTTCAAATCGAGAAACTTCTCATGTTGCATTTTATTTATTTCACTATGCAAATTAATTTTGATAGTGGATAATCAAATTAACAAATGTGCCCTCTAGATTTGCTTTGGTTAGAATGTCCTCCAAAAGCTCCATAAAGAGGAAACACAGGAAAAACAAACTAATTAGGAAACAAAATAGGTGAATGATATTAGAAAGCCAATCACTCTTAAAAAAAATGTGAATTCATTTCAGCTGTTCTCATTCACACTTTTGAAGAAATTAAAGTAGTTTTCACAAGATTAATAAATTCTCCTGACATACTATTGGCTGAATGGAGAATGTTTTCCATCCATGGAAAATGTTTTGGTCACCCTGAATACCAGTATTTGAGCAGTCCCTGACCACTCCACCGTGTGCGTGAAAATCATCTCTCAGGGCAAAAACAATGCCAGCTTTTCCTTTTAAAACCTTCCTAATCCTTCATGTTGGATAGCAACATTATGCCTAGAACACTTGCAACAGTGCAATACAAACGAGCAAATCCAAGTATTTATAAATAAGTAAATGTTAACATTTAAGTAGACCACAAAACCCTCACACATACTGAGTTTAATACACTCCTTGACTATGTGGTAGGATTTAACAAAATTTCAAAGACAATTCCTTTTAGAAAAATTGATCAAAAAAAGCCCAGATTCATCAAAAAAAAAAAGTCTCTACTGGCATTCTAATCCCGTCTCTTATCATATTTCAGTGTGCAAGATAAAACATGCTAACAGCTGAAAAAGTTGGCTGAATCCTTTCTTCTTGGAGCTTTGTTTGACCATATGGCACTGCCTCAGGGATGAATTCATCACCAGTGTACCTCCAGAAATTCCCTAAAACTTACTTTTCCTTCATACTGCAAGTCACTGAAAAAATCATTAGTAGCATCTTTGTGCAAATACTGGATTACAAGTAATAAAATTGCAAATGCTTACATGTTTTTGATTTACCAACCACAATTAGACTGTCTTATGCTTAAGGAAAACCTCTTCTCCTGCTAATGTTTTCTCTAGCCATCTGTCCCCAAAAGACTATTGTTTGCTTTCTGATGACGGAGTAGCCTAAAAGTTGTCTTTTCTGCAAAGTTCCAAGTTTGCACAGCACGTTGAGAATGGCATGGAATAAAAATCTGGCCTAACAGATCTACTGTTAAACAAGAATCAAATGGCAGGCTAAATCCATGCTTGCTTGCTTTGTTAAAGGTCATGGCTACAGAACCTGAGACTTTGCTAAATATTTAATATAACTAATAAACTACAGTTGATGTATTCCCTGCGTACGAGATGGAAAACAATTGCATACTGTGGAAATAGCATTTGTGTTTTTCTTGACCCTTCTGAGGTCACAGTTTTCGCTCACTCCTCTTCTAACCAACGCTGCTGATCCTGCCTCCTCCTTGAAAGCCTGAACTATTTATAGAGATCTTTACTGCTACAATTTCTAGATCTCTTACTCTCTTCACATGTTGTGAAAATGCTGTTTATTTCCTGGTGTGCTCTTTGGAATTGAAACACAGTGGGATGAAAACACATGCAATATGAGTGTTAAATTGGCTATAGTTTTTTAAGCACAGAACTGGAAAAATCATTGCAACAAGTTTTTCAGGTGATAAGGTCATTCTCTAATTATTTTGCATTTTTCAACCTTCAAACTTGAATAATCTACTGATTTAATGGCTCAGTAAATAGAAATAATAAATTTTATGCAGTGTGATAACAGGGATTCATTTTTTATTTATGACATGCAATTCTAGCTGCTTTGTCATTGTAATTCATCGTAGTACATCTGTTTTGAATATTACATAGTAATATTAAAGAAAAAAATTGAATAACTCTTGGCGTCTCTCCGACATATCCTCTCCTATTTACATGTCTTCCCTTCACAAAACTAAACGGGAAATTCAAGAATTAACAGTAGAAAAACTGATCTGCCTGGAATTGTAGTGATTTATGCTAGTGTTAGACTAATGACTTTATTTTACATAGAATCACAGAATGGTTTGGGTCGGAAGGGATCTTAAAACCATCTGGTTCTGACCTCGCTGCCATGGGCAAGGACACCTTCCACTAGACAAGGTTGCTCAGAGCCCCATCCAGCCTGGCCTTGAACACTTCAAATGATGGGGCATCCACGACTTCTCTGGCTAAACATTGTTATTGTGAGTTCTGACTCTTTACTTCCTTCACAGTTCAGACTTGATTCAAACTTACTTGTTGCCTAAGGCTGAATGAAGAGCCATCTGTGCCTCCGCTGTGTTTATTTTCTCTGTAACCTAAATAAAATGCAAGCCTGACTCTCTGGACTTTTCCTTATTAACTATTTATCACAGCTTGTTGTACAGAAGTTTTTGTGCATACCGTATATTGTTAGGCTGCGTACTGCGCTCTTAGTGTAGAACAGAAATTCACAGCACAAGGAGTGAAGGCTTTCACAACTTGTGAGGCACCTAATGAGCGTCTTCATGTGCAAAGCAGTGCAAAGCACCTGAATTCATAAGGAGATGAGTTCTGCCTGACAACATAAAGAACCCCTGAAGCTCGCTCCTCCAAGGACCATAACCAGGTATATTTGAAGGTTATTTGAATGCTGTTTAATGCAGGCAAAAAATAGTAAACGAACACTCCTGTGACTTCTACACTCCAGTGACACCAGTTGTCTTGACTTTATTCTATTTAACTATCTCTGTGAAACATAATGGCACTCAGCAGGTTCGACTGGTCTAAAGAAAAGGAAGTTAAAAGCAAACCTGTGTACAACTGAGGATGAAGAGTAAGAGTGAAACACTTTTTTCCTCCTTGGAAATCTGAAGGACACTCAAAAATGATGAATATACCTTCCACTTTATGAAGGTTTTTTCTTTTTCTAGGTCCCCTCCCTTCAAATGTGTTGCTAAGATTTTTCTTCTCCAATCATTATCTTCCAGGGAGCCAGATGACTCTCACTGCAGCTGTCAAACTGCTAATTGCAGGGCATTTATGTTTTTACCCATCCTGCTGCACACAGATGAATTAAATCCTCATTTCTTGAGCCTGAATTCAGCCTTTCTGAAGCAGACTTAAGCTTTTCTTTGGTAACCTGGAAGCAAACAAATTTTCTCAGTTTATACTGTTAAGAACATAATTCTGCTTTTGGGCATTGCAATTTAATTGCTATTTAATACATCCAAAAGTGAGTTACTTTCCCTAGGGTAACTCACTTATGCTATTCCTTCCCATTTGTTTCAGTAATAGGGCCGACCAAATCTTCATGGAATATTGTTAAAGCTCAGAACATTTTTTTACCTTCATGACCTGAATTACACTACTCCATAATGATCACTTTTATTTATTCAGGCTAATACAGTTGGACTTTGGTGCTGCTGACTTCTCTCTACCTTGTTAACTTTTCAGTTCAGTCACCAGTTGTGTCTTTAGTAGAGATGTTACATTGAAAACAAAGACAGTGACAATCACCTTGATGGGCAATAAACACCTTATAACGTTTCAACCATCTACTTGAGTGTTTAAATACTATTTATAATACAGCCCATGGTCTTTTCGTGATTTGCACACTCCTCCTGCCAAGTATTAGAAGGGGAGGTTATGAAGAGGAGTAGCTGAAGAGATAATCCATCTGAAACAGAATATTTTCCCTTCGGTTGGGCATTTTTTCTCTTTTTTTTCTTATAAATCTTTCAAGAGAGAGTGGAGGATTTATTTTAGAGAGACCCTAATTCAAGGTTATGCCAATGAAACAACTGTCGTCCTCTTTGATTTAGATGTTCCAATCTTTCCCTTACGCAAAGACTGTGTTGGCTTCATTTCCTTTATAAACAATCTTGCTCCCAGAGCTACCAGCAAACTGACTCACAAGTGGTTTCACTAGCAGGTAAGTGGAGGTTTACTGAATAGATCTGATGTCAGAAAGCCTCCTTGGAGAAATTAGTGAAATATGCAATGTTGTTATGGAATGAAGTGCTATATTTCTAATGTTCCCTAAAATCTTTCATCTGGCAAGCACTCTTCTTTAAAGCACAATTTTGGCAGAGGTTTTATTCCTCTTGTATGAAGACTGAGTAAGATTTTCCTCTCTACCAGTGGAAGAAGTTAACTTATATAGTAGGAAAACTTGTACTGAAATGTTTGTTATCTTTTGTATACTGTTTTTTCTGCTTCATCTGTATTTTTCACTGCATCAGCCAGAGGCCACACATCCCTCAGAGACTTTCTAGCTGATCATCAATGAGTCTTCTTCTGGATCTGGACTGGGAATTATCTAAGGAGGGCTACTCCTGCCAGGTATGGTTTTGTTGTATTCACTCCGTTCGGGAAGAGCAGATTCCGTTCTCACTTGCTCAAGTGCAAATTTTGAATAATTCCATCGATCTATCTGACAGTTACAGAATTCTCAGATGGCTGTGTGGCTTGGTGCAATCTAGTGTCAATATTTTCAAATAGTTAATCCCGTGTCAGTCTGCAGCAAACAGCAGAGGAAGGCAGAGGACAGCAGCAGTCTCTGCCTTGAAGCAGATAACCACAAATTAGGGCAGAATAAATGCCTCTATTTAACACATGTTGTTGTAGATACCTGAACTGATTATTTATCCTTGGACTTTCCCTGTTAATTATTTCAGACCAGAAGCAGAAGCCAAATTTCACCACATGCACATACATACACCCACCCATATATACATGTAATTCCATGATACCTGTGCAGAAGCAGAAATACCTGTTCTGCCGCAGCATCATTGCCACAGGGGTTTCACATGCTAGTGCATGGAAAAGACAAGCTAAAATGACCTAATCTGAGTATCTGCATGAATCTCCCACAGCTCTCCAGAGGTGGCTTTGGGTGACAGCACACCTTTTGCAATGAGACTGTGTCTACTTCTACCTATAGCAGAAGCCGCCGTAGCACTGAATGCGGACATATAACCAGACTAAAGCTTTATGTGGCCACTACTCCAAATGCAAGTGGATTTTTACAGGCTTGGAGAATTTAGATTTGAGTCCTTCCACACTTGTTTTCCTACTCATTCTCCCTCCCAGGCATATGGAACGAAGACAGCTCTGAAAAAACAAATCTAAAAGAGGTGTTTTCTTCACTTTGCCCCCATTCTACAGGCTTCCCAGAGAAAATAATCGTCTATTGAATTCATTTTTCAATCATCATCTTTTCACTATTTTTACTTTTTAGCTTAAATAGATGTAAATATATTTGTTCAGTGGCAAAACAAAAAGCACAAGGGCACTTTTAAGTAGCTCTCAGGAAAGAAGATGCTGTATCTTTGACACGTGGGTTTTTTTCAATAAGACTTACTTAATATGTACCATAAGATAATGCACTTAAACAGCAGGTGACATGCTGTAAATCCACACCCTTGTTTTCTGTCATTTAAACATATTAAATATTATTCTAATGATACCATCTACTTTGACTATTATTTTGTTTGCAACTATCAGAGCAAACATAGCCAGACAAAAAGATGGATGGCTCCTTAAAGAACACCTGGGAGTGCTTCTTTCTTTAGAGCAGAAACACAGGACTTCTTTTTCAAGAAATGGTTAATGCTTTTCTGTAGAGGAGATTTTCTTGATGCTTATTGATAGCATTTTTGTGATGGTATTATTAATGGCAAACAACGATTTACTGGAAAGTGTAAGAACAGAGCAATGGCCTCCAGAAATGCCACTTGAAGGCCTCTTGATTGATTTTACAATGATCCCAAAGAACTCTTTGCCCTGTGTTCAAATCCAATATCGTTTTTCATTCCTTGTACCTTGCTGTAGAAAGTTACAGCTATATATATAGGCTTAAAATTAATTTATTCTGGAAAAAAATAGGAAAGAATAGTGCAATAAAAGCCAGCTACAAAGTCCCGGGGCACAATAACTAGTGTTTCAAAGAAACATGAATCTTTCCACTACAATCTTAATAAAGAAACATATATTTAGTAGGCATTGATCACCGTAGCTTGTCATCAAGTCACTCCAATGGCTTGAGACTGATCTGAGGGTGAAGGATGTGACCAAAGGTTATAAGTACATCACCTCCAAAGCAATTACCTGCATCAGGCACAGCAAGCTTTGTTTAGTTTCGGTTTGTTTTTTTTTTCCTTAGGTAGATCATGTCGTTAAAGATTGCAATTGACTAATAATTATATTTCTTTGTGTATCACAACAGCTATATTTCTTAATATACCTCAACTATACAAAGCAACAGAAGTTTTGCAGAGAGTGAGGCTCCACACGTTTCAGAAAAAAACCAACTCTCATGATCACACATACTGTCCAGCAGCAAAGACAGGGGAAACCTTCACTGCATTTCGCTCCCTTCCCTGACAGCTCTGTATTAAATGACTTGTTCCCCCTCCTCAGGGCACACTCTGCTGTCTGCACTGGTGGGAAGGCTGCTCCAAAGTGCAACTACTGAAAAAGGAAACAAAACACCAGTCAGAATTGCATTAATGAATTTACAGCCCTCGATTTTGTCCAGGTTCCAGTTTTAACCTCTATAGGTTACTCACTTTCGATAAATTGTCCACATACTTCATATGGAGAAGATTTTTTCACTAAAGACTTTGTGAAATAAAGTCCACTAATGACTTTGTGGACATTCTGTGTTTATGCCTTGTGACAAAACAAGAGTCTTTATATAACCACCAACGATTTATGCAGCTTTTTTTAGTGCCAGGTACTTCAGATAATAGCATAACTTACAGTCTCAGAAACTGTGTGTGAAAAATGATACTGCCACAAGGAGTTAATAAAACAGAAAATCCTTCCTGGGTTTTCAGCTTTAATTTCTTTTTCTCTCTGCCATTTTAATGGTTCTTGCCATTTCATTCATAAACATCTTAAATAATTCCTTTTCCTCTCTACTGCTGAAAAGATTTATTTTGTTAAGGATGTTAAGAACTCAGTCCATCTTTCTTTAATCCTTTTTACTTTTCCTGCTTCCAGTATCTTTGCTAAAACACCCAGAGCTATGCATGTTTTGAATGAAGCTACACTCACATCATAAAGAGAGAAGTAGTCCTGGCCAGTTAGTTTCTGCATAGCTTAGATGCTTTATTGCAATTTTTTTTTTTTTGGCAACAAAATCATGGCATAGTGAATATACCTAACCTTAAATATGAATAAGAAAATCTTTCCTGATTTTTCCTTATTCATAAAACAAACACATAATTGTGTTACCTTGGTGCAAATCTCAAAGGAAAAAGAAAGAGAAGTATCCATAAGAAGTAAACCAAACATCCAAATTTTTTTCAGCTGTAATCTTTGCAAGACCTCCAGTCTGTTCAGTTTATGATTTGGTTAGAAAATGCTTTTATGCAGTTTTCAAAGTCAGGAAAAAAGAATTCTCTTCAACATATTCACATATATCTTACATTTAGAATTTTAGCAAGTATGACTTGCACCTTAATTTCACTCTAGAAATGGTTTTTATATGGAAGTCACAGCTGTAATCACGTGAGTGAAATTTTGCTAGTCATTAGCCCAATTGGTATACATATAGCTTTAGATACAACAGTAATTTTTTTCTGCATTTAGCTGGCATACATATACACTTCCCTTTTTTGCTTCTTTGCTCTTTTCTTCAAAAAGTGCCATCTCTATCAGAGTAAAGTTTTTTTTAAGAAAGTAGAGACATTGAAATCATATGGGACATACACTCATTATTCTGGTGCAGTAAATCACCGAGATCCATGGCAGTGAACACCCAAATACAAAAAAACCTTTATCTCGGTCTGATGACAGCTCATGAACTCGAGATTAGGAAACACAATGTTGTATAATGTCCACTGGTGAAGAATCAGAATAGCTCTAATCAGTCGTTAATAACTGTCTAACACTATTTTCTTGAACACTAGAGGGAGATCAAAGCAAAAGAATAAATTACAGCACGGATGCTAATTGCAGTTGTTAATAAAATTTCAAAAGATTGTGTGATGAAGATCCAGGTATTGTGGCATCTCAACTTTCCTTCAGTGTTTTCACATACCCTTATTTGATACTGTTTTACCTACACTGTAATTTTAAAAAAGAAAAGAAAAAAAAGATAAAAATACTTAGAAGGAAAAGGATTATATCAGAGCCACCAGTACTATATTCTGTATTAAATTGGTTTTTCATACGAAACATGTTTACTTTGATGAGAAGATACAAGTTCTAGCAACTGAACAATGAAACATGACCACGTGGTACTTTCTTCTAGCTGTACCTACAGCAGTAAGCAGGGGAAACTCGTGTTCTGAAAGACCTTCCCTGGAAAGGGATCTTTCTGTTTCATCTCAGTGCCAGCAACTGAGACAGTTCACATTCAGAAGAGGATGGAAATTAATGCTGTCATTCTTTTGCTATCACAGCCACTGTTTTGTTCAGTGTCTGCTGAACAAAGTTTTTAACATATAATGCCTATTTTAAAATACAGACTTCCTTAGTTTTTTATGAAAGAAAGTTATCAAATGTGCACCTTTTTGCCATCTCAGTTACTGATGGGAGATACCAATGCTTTCAGGAGGATTCCCAAATAAAGGAACAATACTTAGTATCGAAGAACTGTGCTGCCACTAAATTTTAGCAACTTTCTTGGATGCTTCCTGCACTATTTGGGTCTGCTTGATAAATGGTGAGAGATTTAAAATCCAGGTCATCTGAGGAAACTATTTCCTTCAAGAGTTTAACAAATACAGCTGAGGATGTTTCATTTATGATCTGCTACTGTTCCTCAAGCAGGCAGGTTTCTGTTTGGGGTTTTTTTTTGTACAGCCATGCTGGGATACCTTAAGCGTGGTCAACCTAGAAGTGAGTGAGATATTTTAAGTACTTTGAAACAGCCAGAAAATCTACAGGAAGTGGAGAAGCTAACAGGGCCCTTAAGAGTCTGTATATTTTAGAGTAATTCCTCTAACACAGTTACTTCTAATGACTGTAAAGAACCATACATGTGCAGGACAAGGCAGAATCAGGCTCCACGTGTTTTTTCACTTACTTTGTTGTTCAGGGTTAAGCCAGGCTGGTAGAAAAAAAGAAATGCCCATTAGCACGTGCAGGGATCACCCTGTCATCATAGCTCACCTGCCTATAACAGGTCCAGTCCTTCTTGTCCCCATGAAAGCCATTGCCTACCTACTAAAGACAAAAAAAAGAAAAAAAAGTTCCCATTTTTCTTGTTTTATAGCTTTAAAACCTATGCCTCCACATCCATGTTTTTGAGTGGCTCATTTCCTCGTACACTTGGAAAAGCTAGAAACAAGGGAAAAGGTATTTGTCCATAGCTTTTTGTCAAATGTATCTTGATACGAAACAGTAACAGCTTGAATGCAAGTGACCGAAAAAATACATCGCTCCCACCCGTGGGACTTTGGTTGGCATTTTCAGACAAAGAACGTCATTCTAGGCAGCACCGGGCAGCATAACCAGTCACACACAGCTTGTCCAACCTCCTCACAAGGGATTCATGTTCCACTAGGGCAAGGTTTTAGAAGGGGAACCAACCTGAACAATGTGTCAGGTGTCCCAATGATAAAGCTTTGGAGCTGGCTAGAAATAATGACATTAGAAGCAACTGCTAATACATGGGAGACTTTTGGGGATTGAGGAAAGGTTATGGCATTTCTAGTGACAAATAAGCACCTCTGTATCTACTGAGTGGGTTGTGAAATATACTGTATATACTGTGTCCGATACACAAACCACTTCCTCTGTTCCATTCCTTCCAAGTTATATTTTTCAGAAGATTTAGGTACCTTCACACATTCCATGGTAATGGAAAGAAATCATTGCATCTACGTAATTGGCTCATTATCACAGCTGTTTTGTGCAGTTCCAAAGCTGAAGAGATTACTCAGTACCCTTTCAGGTTTTATTTACCGACAGCTATTTAAAGAGTAAATACATCTTGGGGTCTCTACAATAAAGGGAAGTATGGTTTGCTATTAAAACAGTAATAGATGCAAAAAAACCTCTGGGAAATTATACAGTACTCAAGGTACATAATTTTTTAACCATATCTTATCATTGTAGTTCACAGCTGAAATTACTTTTATTGCTATTGCAGCTGACCTAGCCAGTATATTTAACATTTTGGGATCAAGGGAAATGTGTTGTTCATTTATTCAGTGAATTACGTTTTCATCCAATTAAAAAAAAAATAAATCAAGAGCAGACCTATTATTCCCAGACCTTTCAGACGCTAAGTCATTGTATTTGTATTTGTATTTTAGTTATCAGTAGACACAGGGCACACGGGAGAGAGTTATGGTTTGTGCCCCAGGCAAGTGCTCTGGAGTACTGGAAGTTCCCAGCACCCACAAGGGTATCCTCAGCCTTACCACAAGCTGAAGTACTGGGGCTGGCTTTCAGCTGTGTAATATAAACCAGTGCAAACATGCTTTCCAAGTGACAAGAGTGTCATAGGGAGCCACACCATAATCATGGTGATTACAGTTGTCACATAATCTGGTTTTGATTTGTTTCCTAAGTTTGTACATTATTGTCAGTATAGTTTCTGGTCCTGGCTTCCATTCTCCCAGTTTACTGCTTGATCTTCCTTTAGATAGTTACCCATTGAATAGAAATTGATGACAGTGCTACAAATATGTGCATTTTTAGTAACTTTACTACTGCCATCAGCTCATTGCCCATTATACCAGCTTGGGAGACTGCTTCCTGCTAGTTGGTGCTAGAGGTTGAATATCCAGTGTTACTGAGCTGTTGATTTCTCCATCCAGGACCTAATTTAAACAAGAATGGGTTGAATTTTTTGCAGTTTTTGTTATACAGCTACATTTGCAAATGCGTTTCAGATTTTAAGTCTTTCATTGTCTTTTATTGCTTTTTGACTGTTTCACATTTCTTGCTACAGTCAGGCAGACTTGTTCTTAGACCATGAGTGCCCTCAAAAAAGGTAAAATCCAAATAATTCAGCTATTGCCAGGACAACCAGAATTGTCCTAAATGGCAATTTTTTTTAATTGTTGTGTTCTATTTTTAATAGTTCTGCAGTGTAAACACTAGCTGGGAAAGGTTGACTTTACAGGTACCTGCAAAAGATAAATCTGAGGTATTTGAGAGGGTGGGAAGCATGGACCCTTTATCTGGACAGGACAACGACGAAGAAAACTGGCAAGATACTGACAGTGGAGAGGAAATCTGTTGCATCCAAACTGTCTCTGGTAGTTACAGAGGAGTGTAAACACTTTTTCACCTTTTATACTTGTGTGAAATGACCTTGCCTCTGATTTCTGTAGACAGTAGAAATATGCATCCAAGCTCCAAAGTGTCTGCTTTTCCCACTAGCTTCTAGGACACTGTTGAGATCCAATTATTGAAAGATGCCTCTGCCCAAGTGAAGATGAAGACAAGACCATAAGCCGAAGTCAATGTTGCAGATTTTATTTTACAGTATGTATGAGGTAGAGACACAGAGAGAAATACAAAAGGGGAAGGAGGGAAGAGAGAGAAAGAGAGATCAAGCAAAAAGATCCACTGGTGTCCTGTTGGACCTTCTTCACCCTGGGCTTCTTGGTGCTAGAGGTCCCAGAGTTGTTCTTCTGGGGGTACCGCTGATTTTACTCACCGTGTTCACAACAGCTTTACCTCCCACATGTAGTCTGTCTGTTCCTACATTGCTTAGAAGTGCTAAACTTCATGCACACCACCTGGTAGGTCTGTAGCAGTGAAAAGAATCCTATAACTGTGGAACTTACTACAGATGTATGATATAATGTCTGTTGTGCAGATGAAGCACTGGATTTATGACCCGTGTAAAACACTGTATACGCAGAAATTTCTGTCTGGGATGTCTGAGATTGAAATGTGACTGTGCACCACACTGAAGCATCAGAAAAGGGGATAATCAGCAAGATCTTTGATCTTAAATGAATAGTGTGCAATAGCCATGCATACATGCTGAAATGAGAATCTCTGAAACAAGATGGTCTTTTTCTGGCTTTCTATTAATTGGCGGAAAACAACAGTAAGTGATGTAATTATTCAGATTACTGTAAATGCACCAAAGCCGCTGTAAGTTCTCTTAATACAAAGTTACTGTAAAAATATAAGCAGCAGATGTAATGTACCATGTCATTCATAATATGGTGTCTTTTCAGTGAAGGAAACTTCATGTTTTTCAGGTAGATTATTTCAGCAATACGACCATATCAGCAAAGAATTCTTGAAAAACAGTTTTGAGAAAACAGCAACTAAATAAACCTTTGCCAGCTGATTCTCCTGTTCAAATCCTATTGAAATGAAGTTTTGTCTGAAGTGTCTGTGCTGACTTCCTACAAAGAGTGAAAATTGTTAACAGAGTACTAGATTAGAGATCATAAAACTTAACTGTGACAGTAGTTCCAGGTGAAAATAGGAAGAACATACCATTACAAAGACATTGTCAAGTTTCTTATTCTTGTTAGTAACTCCTTCCTTCACACACTGACAGATGTTGACCTAATTATCTTTGGGAATGTCCATGCATGCTGCACTGCAATACAGTTCATTTTGTCCACTACACAGCCTGTGTTTTCAGATATGTATAGGAATTCTCCTGAATGCCCTCTCTTAAGTGATCTTGTTTCATTGACTTCCTGATGGCCGGTGCTCCAAGTCTTGTTTGTATACAAAATAATTAAGACAGAGGGAGAATCATAAAATTATAGACTCATTTAGGCTGGAAAAGACCTTTAAGATCATTGAGTCCAGCCATTAACCCAGCACTGTCAAGTTCACCATTAAGCCATGCCCCTAAGTGTCACATCCACACATCATTTACATACCTCATGGGATGGTGACTCAACCTCTTCTCTGGACAGCCTGTTCCAGTGCTTGACAACCCTTTCAGTGAAAATATATCTTTCAAGAAGGAGACTTTCTAATTACCAAAACTGCATCTGTGTTTCCCAGGAATGGCTACAAAAACAACAAGAAAAAGTCTATCTTATCATTTATGTGTCATATCCAAGCTAAATTAACATTAATTTATACATTAACATAATTTATACATTAATGAAAAGAGTAAAAAGTCTATTCCTTTGGAAAGATTCCTATATGCTTTGATGTAGTTTAGATCAAGATCATTACAGAGAAAGGAAAACATCATCTCAGTGCTGAAATAAACATTTAGGGTTTCAGATAGTTGTAAAATACAGCCAAGAAAAGGTTGTACTTTGGATCTTAGAAACACGTTCACGACATCAAAAGACAGTTTCAATTTAAATGAAAAGGAAGCCTCTCACCAGTATCTAACATTCCCCTAAATACATCAATATTTGCAAATGTTCACATCTAAATTGAGGGCATTTCATTACACCATCAACAGTGTGGAGGTAAACATGTTACTGTTCTGAGCAAGAGTTTATCTTGGCATTAGTCTTATTTGTGTCTGATAATACTGAAAATCTTGTGAGAAATACCAGGTGCTCTCAAAGCAAACAGCTGGGCCAGTAAAGATTGCCAGACTCTTGAAGTCTGTCAGATCGATTTCAGTAAATGTGGGACGCCCACTGGTAAAGAAGACTACACTTATTTTTAAAATTACTTTGAAGCTAAAAGAGAGTTTACACTTTGATTTTCTCTAAGGCTCAGTGAAGCCTCGAACAGCTCTTATTTCATCCCACACAATTGTGTCTCTCTCTACGGTGATTATTCATGTGCTTTAAACTGCAATAGATGATACTTCAAATGTCTATTTTTGCCTGAACTGTGTGGTCAATTTCTTCTTGATATTTATGTTTCTACATGTTTTATTATAGGAGAAATTCCAGACATTTCAGTTAAGTCTCAAAATTGCTCCAGATGAAGGAGAAAGCCTTGATCAAAAGAAGAATGGTCTGATTGACAGGTCAGCTTCAGAATAAAGCCAAACCTGAAAAAGAAGCAGCCCAGACTCTTTCCACAGCCAGAAGAATGAGCACTGAGAGACCTTCCAACTTAATCAAACATCCAGGGCAGACGAGCATTCCGTCCCTCGAAAACATAACTGATTTTTCCTTAAATGTCACTGACTGCACCCAGGTTGTCGTGCCAGAGGAAGTTTTTTTCACTGTTGCTGCCGCTGGGATACTGGAAAATCTACTTATCCTTATTGCTGTTGTTAGAAATAAGAATTTACACTTGCCCATGTACTTCTTCATTTGCAGCTTAGCCATTTCAGACATGTTAGGTAGCCTGTACAAAACTCTGGAGAACATCTTTATCATCTTGTGCAAAGTGGGATACCTGACACGTCACGGCGACTTCGAGAAAAAACTGGACGATGCCATGGATTCCATGTTCATTCTGTCTCTGCTGGGCTCTATTTTCAGCCTGCTGGCTATCGCAGCAGACAGATACATCACTATCTTCTACGCTTTGCGGTACCACAACATCATGACGCTGAGGAGGGCCTTGGCCATCTTGGCCATCATTTGGACCTTCTGTGCTGGCAGCAGCATCGCCATCGCCCTCTTCTCCTATGAAGCGGCTACGGTCATTCCCTTCACCATCCTGTTCCCTCTGATGATGTTTTTCATTCTGTGCCTCTACGTCCACATGTTCCTCCTGGCTCGATCTCACGCCAAAAAGATCGCCTCGCTGCCCACCAGCACAGTCCATCACAGAACAAACATGAAAGGAGCGATTACGCTGACTATTTTTCTTGGAGTCTTCCTTTGCTGTTGGGCCCCCTTTGTTCTCCACATCCTCTTAGCAAGGTTTTGCCCACATAACCCTTACTGTGCCTGCTACATGTCCATTTTCCACGTGAATGGGACGCTCATAATGTGCAATGCCATCATCAACCCTATGATTTTTGCATTCCGAAGCCCGGAATTGCGAAGTACATTTAAGAAGATGTTCTACTGTTCCAGGTCACACTGGAACTGGTGAACAGTTCATCAAAAATGAAGATTATAGAAGCACTTATGGGGTGCTGTGCATCATCAGTGTGCAGAGTTAAAACTACCAACAATTATGCCCAAAGTAATATTATGCTTCTGGTATACTGCCAGTGATTTTTCAGAGGGCTACTAAAGAATGAATAAAAACTAAGTAAATACACGAATCTTTGTCAAGGAGACTTCCAAACTAAGCTAATTCTGCTGATAATTTTCATGCAAGGAAAAAAAAAAAAGAAAATTGTCTTAATTATCTTTTGCTATTTCACAAAAATTCAAACTAAATCTGCATCATGTTGCATTACCCCAGAGATGAGCCAACTCATTTTGTATCAATAATTTCAATTCAATGCATATACTGCTTTAAAATTCTGTTGTTCAAATTGCAATGAAGTGGAAATTTGTTTCTAAACTGCACATTTGTATAAAAGTCTATGGCTAAGTAGAAAACATGGACATGTAATTTTGCTGAAAAAGTGAACTCGACTCTTCTTTAACATCTATCTGCTCAAAACCATGCAATTAATGATCTCTAAGTTTCAAAAACAATTTTTGGAGTGCAAGCCCAAAAGAATAGGATATTTTGATTTTAAAACTATTTTTAGTCACTGAAGAGTTATCTCCAATACAAGTTTTCTTGCCAGCAAAGGCAGGTTTTGAACTTTAAAACCTCTAAGCCAGGTCTGGAATAGCAAAGGGAATTGCTGAGCTTGTCAGTGCCAGTTCTCTTCAATAAAATAATGAGCTCCACAGATACTAAAAGCTCTTTGATTCAACCATGACATGCTACAACAAAGAATTCAAAAAGATTAATACCAGAGAAAAAATTCAAACACTTCCAAGGAAGTCAGCCACCTGGGTAAGGAAACAGCTAGCCAGTCTGGAAGGATGCGACAAAGCAGGCTGTAATTTATAAACCCTTGCGAGAAAATATTGAATTGTTCCTGACAAAATAATATAGAACTCACAAAACTTTGAGGCAAAATAGTTTTCAGCATCAAAACATCCTGAAGCAGTCCAGAGCATATGGTGAGGAATTCACCTCACAATAATTCAGGGAAGTCATTCAGCTGTGCCAGAGAATAGTAAGAGAATTTCAAGATCATGGAATATGGACAAACCAGACTTGGGCTTACAGATGAAGTTATAAGGGGCAATAAACCAGAAAGCCTCTACAGAACTAAATAAAGAAAATAAAGTAGAAAAGAGATACTAAAATGAAAATTATTCAAACCTGTGCATTTATTGCAAAAAACAGGTTCATCTATAAAATGCAAGTTCAGAAGGGAGTTCAGATATAATCACACATTTTATTTTTATAAGAATTTTTTTCATTTCCATCGAAAAGCAGAATAAATGTAAAGCTGCACAGCAAGAAATGACTGTTAGACTTGGGTTAAAAAAAAGAAAAATATACGATATTAAAGAAAAGGCAAAACAAAACATCTACAGTAGTGCAATGCCCTGTGCACACAAATTATGAACTTTAAAATCATTAAAAATATTGGACAGAAAACTATGATTTAGGCAGCCCTTATATTAACTCCACAATGCATGAATTATCAACCAAATGTACCTTCCCTCAAAACATTATTTTCCATCTGCTTCCCTAAAGCAGACATAGTTAAGAGAGATAAGTAGCCTCCACCATGTTAGAAGTCACTGTATCTTGTAAGGAAGCCTACTCTAACTCTACACATGCAGAGATTCCATGTTCACACTGAGCTGTCCAAATATAAGTGATTCGTAACATAAAATATTTACCTCGTAACATCTAAGCACAGAGAAATACTCTTTAAAGAAAACACTATACATTTAGCCCCACAATGAGGAGCATTCAAGAGAGACTCATGTCAAAATCAAAAATTCAGCAGTAAAACAAATCACTGAAATTCCATATAAAGTCCTAAGTTGATAAGGACTCCTCTCATGGAGATGCTGGCAATTAGGGCTTGGAAAGGCACCCCTGTGAAAGCTGGGAGTGAACAAGGTCATGGCTACAGCAGACCTCAGGTGGTGCCACCAGCTACTGCTTTCTTCTACCACACCAGCAAGCGGCAGCTCAGGCTAGTCCTGAGGCAGGCGTGGTTAGGCTTGGCTGCCTTCGGCCCTCATCTGACTGCCCTCACCCACAGAAAAGTCTCAGGAACTGGCTCGTGCCAACTTCCCTTTGCAGCATCCCCGGGCACAGGGGAAAGAGGCAATGGTCGCTCACAGGCCCCAGGAGACAGAGCCCAGCTCCCATCCCTGCACTGCCATCACTTTGCTTTGCAGCAAGGACCTGGGCTTCTACCTCGCCAAACAAAATCCATCCCACAGGCACACCTTTGACCGTGCTCCTCTGAGCCCTCCTTCAAGGGCAGAGCAAACTGCTCTCCAGTAACCCAGCATCTGCCCATTCTTTCCCAAACTATCCCACTGCATTCCCCAGCACCATCCCCAAGCCTCCAGCCACCATTTATCCGTAAAACACAGAGCAGCTGTGGTTATCCAGGTTATGGACCAGTGAGATTTTTTTTCCATCTGGGTTGTTAAAACAAGAAGTCAACACCTAGGCAGCAAGATTTTGGTAGGTTTTATCCCACGTTGCTTTCTTTGACTTGAAAGTGTTTCTGCAGTTACTGACATTGAATCTCAGATTGCCATGAGATCCAAGCACTGTCTGGAACTGGTTCCCACTTCCTCTTACCAGAAATGAAGTGCCTGTTCTCTGTAGCCTACCTGGACTCATCTGTGGATACACTCAAATCAACATCCCAAAGCATCTGTTCTTTTCGTAATGCCTGAGCAACACCCAGACGCACAGTTCAGGATTCTGTCTTTAAATTGGTGTAGACACTTGATGGCTGTTACTGTTATGCTCTGTGTCTCATACACAGACATCCAGATTGGGAAAAGGCTGCGGGGCAGACAGTTGCGAATTATGAGAATTGCTTCTTTTTCTCCATTTTTGTGTCGGAGACAACAGGATTTGCCATGTTCACTGCATAAATTTGTAAGAAATGAAGATCCCGTGCATTTGCAATACAGCTGAAATCCATGTCTACAATATTAGATCTCAAGCTGAGCCTGGGGGTTACATAAGGAGTCAATATAAAACTCAAAAGACACATATAAACATTTTTATTTCAGTTTGCACTAGTTATGATTAAATGGAGCATTCTTTTGAAACTATTTCCTTTCTGGGAAGAAAGAGTCAGGAAGAACACAAAATATGATTGAATAAAAAATCTTCTAGAAAGATTTTAATTTTTCAGTCTGCCTGCATCTCTTGCATGCTAGCAGATGGGCAAATCTCTACGCATTATCTCTTAATTGGCTGCAAATTTGACTTGCATTTTAGCTGTTGTGCATTGTCCAAGCAAGTTTCTCTCTCACATCCCAATGTCTCCGTATATTTCCCTATGGTGCTTTTCGAAAAGATTCTTTAAGCCATGATTTTTGAAGTTTTCATTGTATTGTGCTGAAGTTACTATTAAAATTCTCCCCTGATATACTAATGTGTAAAAGAGAAGGCTTTTCTCAGATTTTGGAACTTTTCTTCATCTGCCCAGCTTTAAATTTCAGATGTTTAGGAGGCAGAATTGTACATGAGCTTTGAGAGAAAACAAGGTCGCTTTGGATCCTACCAGAAGCTAACAAGCCTGAAAGGAACATCTAGTTCTTTGAGAATCACAGGCAACACTACAATCAATGTTTCATTTGGAAGGCTCCACAGAACTTCACATGCCTGTGGCAACAAAACATTTCCCAGTCACTTACTGCAAACCCAAAGAAGAAAAGCTCCTCCTCTCTTGCTGTTGTTTTGAACTGAACTTCATGTTCAAGAATAAAGTGAACAAATCTGATAAAGGCACCCAGGAGAATTAATTCCACTGAGAGAGTCGGTATGCCAGTGAGAGACAAAATTGCAGTTTGATTTCGTTCACAAATTAGCAAGACAAACACAGTTTCTTCATGAGAAAATATATTTTAGAGTTTATTTACGTAAGAAAAATCTTGTTTCAATGAATTATGGCTCTGGACAAGACTTTCAGAAAAATAGGTGTCTTGGTCTCCTATTAGCTGAACAAAATTTCAGTTTTTCAAACAAAACTAAACTCTTCAAATGATATATTTATTCAAACAGAATTATACCCAAGTAGGGCTTGGTTTTCAATTCTCTCAAGGTAATTTCAGCAGCGAGCTACCCATTGTGTCCTTATCATTCAACAGCACTTTAAGACAGCTTCGTTTGAAGTGTCACTTCTCAGAAGACACAACGCTGTTGTAAGCTTCCAGCTCAAAGAGGACGACTTAGAGTACAATTCTGGAGAACTGAGTGTGACCACTAAAGAAAAACTTTTCATGTCCATTTGAAAGCAGTTTTCCTTTGTCCTCAAATCCCCTCACATCCATAAGACAAAATCAGACTACTGAGCTGTCACACACAGTTTAATGAGCGACCATTAACCGTCAAATAATTCTGGGTAACCCATCTGGAGTGCAAATTCCCAGTAACTAAAATTACTTATTGCTTTTGAGAATTTTGGGGGTTTTTTACATTGAGACTATGAGATGGGTTTGTTACTCCACATTCCATTGCTTCATCAGCACCTTTATGCTACCATTTATCACAGCTTCAGTATCTGAACAGCTTCCCCTAAAGTTTGTATGAACTGTCTGGATAAAGGCAGAGTCAGCCAAAAACCCTTTGTGAATGAGAGGAGTTACTCCATTGGCAACTTTTCACCCTCTGACAACCTAACCAAGGATAGAGGAGATGGAGCATGTGGCCTGGGTGGACACTTGTATTGACATTTCAGCTGCAGTCAGCTGTACAGAAGGGTCTCCAGTACAGACAGACAGATTGCCCTGATGGACCCCAAAGGAGTCCCATGGCCCCTGCAGCGCCCTGACTCTGACCTGGTGCTTACAAGGTCAGGCAATTAAAAACCACTTTCACAGAGTCTGAAGCCTGTCAGGAGCCTCTGTGTCATCACACCACGAGAGCATTCAGTCCTACAGGGAGTCCCGGTGTCAGCATAACACCATGAGGTATAATGCAGCCTCTAAAACCAGCAAGAAATGTCTTCAGCCCCTTTAAAATCCCATCACGTAGGTTTTTCTGGCTAATTGTCCCTGACAACTTAAATTTGGTCTCAGGGCTTGGTGGCATTGAAAGTCTTGCATAGATGTCTTCCAACTCAGAACTAGCTTCCCGGTCCAGGGACTCCTACAGCTATTCACTTTTGAAATTAATTAGTATTATCCATCATTCTAAATATGCATTTGGGTGTTCATTTGAATTTTAAAGAGGGATCTACAGAGTTGCTTGATGCACCATTTCAGTCTCACAGTCCACAGCCTTACATTTTCATTTACTTGAGAAATGAAACCACTGCCAAGTAATTTGGGTAATCATATCATCTCGTGTGACAGCTAAACCTGTCTTAGCCATCGGTCTGTGCCATGATGAAAAAAGGGAGAGGGAAAAAAGTGCTTCAGCCCAGCACAGAGCAGCCCACGTTGGAGGGCAAACCAGGAGGAAGTGATGGAGGCCTCAAGGCTCTCATCTGCACTTTGCTTCCTCTCAGATCACAGCAGAGCCTTTGAAAGAGAGGGGGTTTGGAGAAAAGGCAGCTGCTCGCTCCTGGATGAGCAGGTGGTGGAAAGAAGCACAGCCTTGCAAGTAAGAGCTGGCTGGTTAATAAGGGGCTGAGACTGGCAGCGTTTCCCATTAGAGGAGCTGGCATTAGGGGCAGTTGAAAGCCTGGGAGAAGGCCCAGGGAAAAGAGTCGATGAAAAATAATATTTTTTTTAAATAACGGTGTTAAATGAGCAAAATCAATTGTTCAGCCTTTTTCTGTACGTAGGGGGTTTTACTGAAGGCTTTGTCTGGGTGGCTCCGGAGTATCAGGGGCACAAGAAAGCTCATTGCATGAAGGCATCCCTGGGTTCCCAAGCTGGAAATGTTGCCAGCAAAGTCAAGGTCAGGTTAGGAGAGACAGAGGCAGGGAAGAAAAGAGCAATTTCTGAGATTGGGTAGCACAGCATGCAAGTAAGCAGAACAGAGAAAGAAACAGGTGGAGAGGACCTGTTCATCTCGCATTGCTGGAAAAAAGTGTGTAGAGCTAAGAGAGAAGTAGAAATGAAAGAAGTAACATTCGGGGTCAGGCAAACAACAGAAATGTTGAGGTCAGTGAAAAGAGCAGAGATGTCCAGAACACGGCTTTTCCTCCTGATTTGCAATAACAACCAATAGCTGGTGCATCCATTTGAATTAGAGACCAAAGACGCCTTGAAGTCTTATTTCTTTGGATATGTGTCAATAAAGTGACACCATAACTCGTGGAAGGAATTCAAAACAGGACCTGGAGAATCTATAATGTAAACAGGGGTGATGTTTGTGCTTTACAGCTTAATTATTAATTTATTTTTCATTTCCTTTCAAAAATGTTCAGTTTCTTCCTTAAATCATCATCATAAAATTCTCTGTCATGATCCTGGTCCCTGTTAATGTATCATGTCTGGAGGTCAGTCGTAATATAGTCAGATTAAGCATGATGCTTCTGGTATTTCTAAAATAACCTGGTCATTTCAAATTTAAAACATATTGCACAGTTATTTGAATTCAGATGTTGAGGTTTCAAAAGTATCTCATGCATTATATGCTTTACATCCACTCTATAACTAAGCATCTCACAGTACACTTTCCTCAGCTGATTGTCCTTCCAGCAACTGAGACATGAACGCAAAATTTTGCTTTTACATGACTAAAGTTACCTAATGTAATATCTGTACTAACATTCAGTAGTCTCTTCAAATGTTTGTCTTCTTATGTTTGAAACAGAAAGTCTGAATAAAAGGCAGTACTGTGAAAAAGAAGGGCTAAATAAACTGAAGGACTTTGGTGGAATTTGGTGCCTAAAACCAGAAGACCTAAAGCTGTTTCTGTTTTCTTTGCAAGCGAATGCACATGGGCTAAGATGACTCTCTGTATTACACTAAGCCTGTAACGGAGAAATTTTCCCCTAAAGAAGAGAGATAAGTTTATTAAATCATCTCATATTCCCTGCAGCTAGCTTTGGAGTAGCCCAATCTTTCAGTTTAAGGATTTGGGAAATGTTCTCCTGAGACAACATGATAGGAAATGAGGGGGAAGAAAAAGGTCTTCTGAATTAAGTAAGTCTGCTCCTCCAGCCTTTCTGGCTATATTAATGAGAAAGCCTTCCCCCTAAGGAATATGCCATACCAACTGGCAATGTTTTGAAACAAATACCTAAAATAAGAGCCAGAAATAGCATTTGGCAGTTCAAAAATGCATCTGTTTTCTTAATAATACTTTCATATCAGTATTTTTGGGTCACAGATTGAGCAATATGAAAATGAAAGTGGTTTTACTTCAGACTAGTTTCACTCGCACTGATTTCAAGCTGAGGCACACTTTTTTGTCCATTGGTGAATCTCTTCCAAAAAATATATTTGCTCAGGTCGGCTAAGTAAGTCCTTGGCCTGGTTTGTGCACTTGACCAGCTACCAACTTCTCCACAGCAGACTGAAATGCAGATTGCCTTGTCTGTGAGTTTGTGTGCCCAGGACACAGCTTCATTAATTAAGACAGCAGTGGGGAGAAGAGGTTTTTTTCCCATAAAAGAGCAATCTGATGCACCTGCAGCACACGGGGTGGCAGTCCCTCCAGGTTCTGAGAGAGGACAGTGGCAGGAGAAGCCACGCTCTCCAAGTGCACAGACCTCTGCAGCAAAGCGTGGCAGCCAGAGCTGCAGGACGGGAGACACAGAGCAAAGGAGTTGTCAGCAAATGTAGCCTTACAGAAAAGAAAAGGCAAAGAAACCAACTGCTCCATTTTAGTACTGCTTTCCAACAACAGTAGAAATAGTGTCAGAGCCATCAAGAGAAACATGGCAACCACCACTGCACCCAAGACACTGCGGGTTGCAAGAAGGTGGCACAATAGCCAAGAAATAAGAAATGACAAATGACTAAAGACAGAATATTATGAACTAAGTTTAAAACTTAAACTTTTAAGTTTAAACTTTTACCAAGTATATGATAGGTAACAAAGGAACTTAATTCTAACATACCTGCTTCAAGCCTAGCAATCTGTGAATAACCTGAAGTGCACTGTGATTTTTGAAACGTTTGGCTTTTGAAGGATATTCTAATATCTGTTGTTGCCTGCATTTCCTAGAATACCTCTTATCCATCAACAGTAGAGACATTTTGCTGCATTTTAAAAATCGTTTTTTCAAAAATCATAGTGGGCACTTTCAAGACCTTTTCTTTGCTGCTAAATCTTCTACACTTTCTGTCACGGCCCACTCACCCCTTTTTTGAACCAGTTGCAAGAGGAAATTTTGAAGTTGCTCTCCTAGGCTAGTTATCTCAAGGTATTTGCTTGAAGGACAATACTGAAATTTATTACGATGATATTAGCTGGAGTGAAGGTCCTCTGATTAAGTAATAAACACATTGAAAAGTGGGAAGGACATGTTGTGACCATGTGGAGGAAATGTTCTTGTAACAAGGGTAGGAGCTGCCTCACGCTTTCCTCCATAAAAGCCAAGGTGGGCCAGGCTAATAGTGGTGTCTGAGCTGCGTTACAGGAAAAGCTGCAGAACATTTCACCTCACCCTCACCACCGCAGCTGAAGGATCCCAAGAACTAGGAAGTCTTTGCTGTCAGCACACACACACATACCCACATGCACACCAGAAGGTCTCTGCAGCTGAAAAAATTGTTCTTTAAAGGAATCAGTACATTAAATTAAGGGACAAAATCAATCATTGTTAGCTGGCCAAAAGAAGACTCTATCTGGAAATAGAGGCCAGGATGCAGCCAGCTTCTGTTTCTGAGGAGGAGGTTAAGGAAAGAGAAGGTAAGTAACAGGTTGATGGTACTCCAGGGAGGGAAGAAAACAACTGTGTCAAAACACAGACATGGTTTATCCTGCAAGAAAAAAGTTAAAGGTAGAAAAACCATCCCTACAATAAATAGAGGAGTGAATTCATTAGTTTTAGTACTTAGTGGTGTAGACTGATCTCTGCGTGGGTTTTTATGGAACTTTGGCCCCTCTTTATAACACGGGGGCTTTCTAAAAAGATTGTTCTAACTCTTGGGTTTTGACCGTTCTTTTTACCAAAGATACACAACAAGAGCGGTGGATTTACTGTGTGGAATTTAATAGCCCACACACGAGCTTCCTGAAGGAATCGTAGCATCTCTTCAGGAGACAACTGCTGTAGCAAAGCATAACGATGAGAGTAAAGAGCAGATATTTGAAATACACTTTCAAATATATTCTTCCATGGGAGCAAATTAGCCATAATATGTGGAAGGCAGTACCCACTCTTCAGCCAACATTGCTTCTTCCCCATTCCCTGGTCACCTCTTGCTGTCTACATTGTGAATGTATGTGCACATGCTCAAAATTTAGATCAAGATCCAGTGTGTCCTCAGCTGTCTTAAAATAAATTTGTGTATTATCTTTGGCATATTTTACAGACAATTTGACAAGTTACCAAAACCACAATTTGAAACCACAGCTGAAACACAGCTGTACCCACCCCCAAGGCTGAGCAGGCAGCAGCAAACAACACGGAGAAGAAATGCAAGCAGATCCATTTTTAAGACATGAGGAAATGACAGATTGACAACCCATGAGGACAAGGGAACTAACCGACAAGGGACTGCATGTCTTTCATGCTGATGCACGATTTGCTTAAATCTATCCTTAGTTTTGCAGCCCATGACCTTTGGATCTGTATACAGATGCCTGTTGTTCAGTACCCTTTTGTTCTAGGAAAAATGTCTTTCCCAACCATAGTTCTCAGCTGGTTGCATAAGTTTCCTATTAAAGAAATGAGCAATTACACCAGTATGGCTTTAGGTCCCTTAGAAAGGTCACAAGTGTCTGTGCTGCTGTAGGGGAAACTGGAAGAGCCAGAGGAACGTGCCCGTGCAGAATCTGATCAAAACAGAGGCTCTCAAAGGAGGGTGTTACAGAGACCAGTCCTCTTGCCTTCATTTACAGGGGGTGAGCTCTACCTACCCTGAAAACAACTGAAAAGAAACAGTAGGTGACTCTTTGACATTGAACTAATCACCTCACAATTTTGTCTCCACTAGACTGACTGAGTTCTCGAGCCACATATTCTTGGCTGTCAGCACTCTGTGCATATCTCTGACACGGGATGAAGTTCCAAAGAGCTGTTTGTGCATGTGGACAAAATAGGAAGACTAACAATAGCCACCTAAAAAATTTTAGCAGGAGGTTCAGATATGTTTGATGAGCTGTTATCATTTAGATCACCCACATGGTCCACTTGTCAGATGAATAAAGAAAAGGATAGCTGGAAGATAAATAGATAGACAGACAGACAGACAGATAGTGTTCCATCATTATTAAGCTGTTTTGCCCCTTCAGAAGCAAAGTTAGCCACTCATTAAAGCAGTACAAAAGCCTCAGAGAGAGAAGCTGAGAGGTAAGAAAAAGTACATTTTTGGGAAGAACAAACTGAAGCAGCCCAAATAATGATGCCAATATGATCAAAGCACAAAGGACATTGACAATTTCCCCCTAACAAATGGACATGAAGGGGCAGTGGTTTTCGGGGAATTAAAAACTTCACATCCTTGCAGAAACAAAAAAAAACCAAAAACAGTGTTGCCATCTACAGCACTGATGAGGTTCAAAACCTTAATGATGAAGGAAACATCTAAAAAATCTAAAGAAGTACTGGTTCAAATACTGGAAGGGGGGGAGGGGGAGAGTAGAATTCTAGAGTCAGAATCTTCTTGCAACTACAGCTACAGCTTCTATTTACAGGGTCTTTGTGAATGTAATGAATTATTTATTATACTAATGAAGACAGCTTTCGTGTTAGTGCCAAAGACAGAATTGCAGTCCAAAGAAAGGTCCAAAATTTCTCAAAATGAAAGCATAAAGCTATGTCTTGTATTTCCTGTCTCATTTTGGCACAATATTTTATTTGCCAGAATGCAAGGGGCTTGTTACTTCTGTTCATCTCTTTTACAGACGGGAGTTTCCCAAACCCTTGCTGTAGCCATTGGTTTTAAAAAATGAGTATTTTGCAGTTCGAGGTAAGCATAGTATAATTTTATGCACTCAGCCATGACATCACTTGATTTAAAGCCAATGAAATGATTACTGAAAGAAACCCCTAGCACATTTTGCAGTCATTACTTTGCCTGGCTTCTGAAAGCCCCACCGATCAAAAATTTGTATCTCTTACAGAGGAAAAATCAAACAATTACAGTAATTAACCAAGCAACAATAATGGAATCTCCATTAAAGAGGGTAATGTATTCCCTTCTAAAAGACACATCCCAATCTGATTTATTAACAGACATGTCACATTGGCAGGAGATGAAGTACTTTCCTTTATCTTTCACTGAAAGTCTTATTACATCTACTTAAGTCAAAGGCTATCAGAAAACAATAAGTTCTTCACTTCCTTTTTGCTGTGTTGATTAAAGTAAAAAGCTATTTCTCTACCTAGTCATGTCAGATTGAATCTAAGTGCTTACAACCTCATTATCACCATGGCAGCTATATTCATAGTGTTCTTCATTGCCTTCCCAGCCACTGTAACTGCTGTTTTGACAAATAGTGTAATAAAAATTAAAATTGCTCAAAAAGCTCTTCATGGATGAATTTTCTTGTGTATAAATTTACCTTTTCCCCAGATAATTAAAATAATGTTCTCCAAGGAAATTACTTTTCTTTCAAACACCCTCTATTGATTTTATTTGTAAAAGCTGACAGCAAAACTAAAATATTTCAAACAGAAACAGTTCAGAATCAGTTGGATTTGGTTTGGGGTTTTTTTTCTACAAAGTAGAAAGCTATAAATTTTACTTGAGATGATAAATGGAACAAGGACATTTTGATAATGTGAAGGCAGATATCTTGGGGACAAAGGTTGGTAACCACAGTCCTGATCATCTCCAGTAGTTGCATAACTAAAGATTTTGAAAGAGAGCAGAAAAAACAAACCTAATAGTGCTGCCAAAAAAAAAATAAAGTTACTAAATTTGCAGAAAGCCAGAGCAAATAGTTACTAATTAGTCCCTTACCCAGCCAGAGATAAATATCTGTGCCTCATGGAAACATGTTTCAGCTTCTTTTATTATTATTATAATTACAGTGAGTAATTGAGGATTCACAGAGTGTGTTTGTAGGCAATGGAATAAATACAGGCAGTGAGCTTCAGAGAGATGATGGCAAAGAAAAATAGTAAGCAGGCAGCTGGGAATACTGTGTGTCTTACCCTGGAAGGATGTGTGGCATGGTGTGTAGCCACTGGCTGGTGACCAGCTTTCTCATCAGATTTGTTTTGTTTAGGCACAACAGCATTAAGATAGTACAGTGCTTTACTATACTCCAGTTGAGAGCTAGTTTTAGGTAGTGCCTCAGCACATTAAACCAGAATCCCTTGCTTACAGCACCTGGTCCTCATGTGGAACAGGTTATAGCACTGTCCCACCCACAGCAGTAAGGAAGAAAAGAGCATGCTGAGACAGAATAATGCTGTCTAAGAGAGGCAGACTTTCTTCCCCAAGTTGCCATCTACAGTGCCTGACTAAATCATTCCAAGTGTCATATTATTGAGGGATCCATCATGTTTGCATCCAGAACTTACAGCTTTTAAGCTTCTAATAGATGTTCATCATTAATTCTGTGCTCTTTTAAACTGTTTTTGCACTATTTTAAAGCCAAGGCGTCTGTCAAGGTGTAGTGTGGATTCAGGAAAAGAATCCTGATGCTGTCTCTCCGGAGACTGGTGGAAAGGGAAGCACAAACCTTCTTTCACCTGCAGCAATAGTCTCACTCCTCGAGTCAAAATTTTCCTTTCCCCCAACCAAATTAATATATGTCAGTACTACCTGCTGCTGGATTCTGCCACAGATGACGACCTCAGACATCTCTGGCCATGTAACGTGAGCTTTCGGTGATTTTCCCTCACTGGTAGATTTAGGATCCCTGTTCCTTTCCCTGTCTAATCTGATGATAGAGGCCTGTGAAGGCAGGAAGGCAAGCAGGAAGGAAAGAAGGCAGGCAGGCAGGAAGGAAGGAAGGAAGGAAGGAAGGAAGGAAGGAAGGAAGGAGGGAAAATACTAGCTTAGGAAGGTTGTTTTCATTTTCAAGAAAAGATCCAAAACTGTGCATTCACAAGTGGAGAATAAGCACAGTGTTCTAAATTCAGACTGGCTAGAGAGTCAGGGCCGTGCTGCCAGCAGCCTGATAGCAGCTGTGGATAAACTCATGAATCTACTTGGCTCAATGAGTCAAACAAGACCAAGAGAACCTAGAAAAAACTCCATTTTGCTCCATATAGGAGAAACCATGAACCACCAAAGGAACCTGAAGTTGACAAAGGAAGGTTGGTAGCAGCAGCCATTGCAGTCAGCAGCATGATTCAGTGAACTACATACTGAAAGAGTATAGGAAAAAAACCTAAAGAGCTGACATGCTATAGGAGTAAAGTAGCCAGGAAAGAGTAAAACTATCCTTACTGATGAGATAATAACCTTTAAATTCCTCTAATCCCCCTCAATTGTCAATAGGTTTCACAAAAACAGCAACAATAACCACTGCAAAGAGAAGTGATAAAGAACTTTGTGAGGACAGCACATGTTGCAAAAGAGAAGAAAGTGGAAAAATAAGTCAGTCTGTCTGCATGTGCTGGGATGCTGCCAGCTGCTATGTAAGACATAGATTTCTTAATAAAGAGATAGCTTAGTTTTTAAAACATGAAGAGTTCTGAAGTTGTCAGTATGTAATCTTCATTGACCTCGTCATAACAGGGCAATGAAAAGGAGAGAAACAGAAAAGGGGTCTAGTTCATTTATGATGGCCCCATTATCCTTCCATGACTGTTGTCATCCTGGTCAGCTCATTACTACATGTCCCTGAAGTTCTTGAATCATCTTTGACAACTTCACCTTTCATCACAGAGCTTTCAGTCACTTAGATTGCTCAACCAGATCAAAACTACTTGAAGGAAATTTCCTCCTTTTCTTTCAGCTTTTGCAAGAATGCAAAGTCGGAATGAACTCCAGTGTCACGCCTTCAAAATAGAGTGGGTCACCCGCGAGCTGTGAAATGCCTCTGTCACTGTTTTAGTCATGTTGCAGTGAAGTTGTATTCAGCTTTCCATCCACTTATTTCTGCACCTGTACAATCCCTTACCTCCAGCTGCACAACAAAGGCTCTGAGAGGAACAGAAACTCTTCTTTTGTCTCAGAATGCCACAAAGAGCTAGAGAATTTGGCAGAGTTTTGCAGGGATGTGCTCTCAGCACCCTGCAATATTTAGACCTGCAGCAGCAAAATTTGCCTTCGGAAATTATTCTTCCACAGAGTTTTGCTTGGAATAAAGTCTTCAGAGGACCACAGTGACATCTGCAGCTCATGCACCACAGGTTTCTAAGAAGAAGGGCAAGGCTTTTGCTTCTATGAAACACTTTCATTTCTGCTGGTTATACAGGAGTTCAGTCTTGCTCTGTTCTAAGTTGTTGTGGGTGAACCCCAGGTGGCAGCTCAGCCCCACACAACTCACTCACTCCCCTGCAGTGGGATGGGGTAGAGAATGGAAGGGTGAAAGTATGACAACTTGTGGGTTGAGATACAGAGAGTTTGATAGATAAAGCAAATACTGGACACACAAGCAAAACAAAACACGGAAATCAATTGTCACTCTCCATGGGCAGGCAGTGCTCAGCCTTCCCATCCCCAGGAATGGGGGGCCCCATCACATCAGTGGCTTTTGAAGACAAACAGCATCACTCTGAATGTTGCCCCTTTGTACATCTTTCCTTGAACTGACGCCAACTGGTCTGGAATGTCCCTTTGGCCAGGTGGGGTCAGCTGTCCCATCTGTGTCCCCTCCCAGCTTCTTTTGCACCCTCAGCCTCCTCACAGCACAAGGAGCTCAAAAGGCCTTGCTGCTGTGTAAGCACTGATCTGCAATAACTAAAACATCAGTTTGCTGTCAACACTGCTTTGGTGACCCGTCCAAAACACATGATCATACAAGCCACTGACAAACTTACTGACCCAGCCAAAACCTGCACCTCAGTGGAAAGAAATTATATTTGCTTCTGCTGTAGAAAGCATGATCAATTCAAACAAACAAACAAGCAAACAAACTTAGTCAAAACTATCAGTAAAGTTTAAAGGAGAAAGTAAGAGTAGCATCAGCAGAATCCTTAGTCTCACATTCCATTCAGATTTTGGCTTTCTCATTGCTTTAAAAGAGGGAACTTCAAATTCTAAGACATTTATGGATTTTTCACATATTTTTCGTATGTACTGTACTGTACTGTATAGAATACAACTGGAATGGTTACCAAACACAGCAGTAAATTACATTAAAACAGACCCAGAAAATGGTAAAAATAAGATTGGTTCACCCCCTTTCTGGAGAAGGAGAGGTTAAAACTTTTGGAGGTTTATATTTTGTGCTTACTCTTCCTTTATACAAAAATTTATTGTTACAAATGGATGCTTTCTCATGAATGCAATAGACAGGAGAGAACGAAAATGTTTTACTGTTTCTATGGAATGTGTTTGTTCACTTCTGCTTTACAGAGACAACACTTAGCTGAAGTGAGCTTGCACAAAACCTCCCTAAGTGAAAGTGGAGAAGCAGGATGTGTGTTCCTGGTTTTACTCACAGTACTGTGTCTTGCGTTCAGCTAGGACATTGGGAACAGTCAAGGACCTGTACTTCCTCACTTGTCAGATGGAAAAAGCTGTACTTTCTGGGGCAAGACAGTCAAATATTCATATAGAACAGAAATAAAGGTACAAGCTTTTTTCCATGGCCATTAAGAGAATTGACTTTCATACTGTTCAGACCATCTACAGGACCAACATTGGAACAAAGAGTATTTTTGCAAAGTTGGGTTAGGATACATTGGCAGAAGTCCCCAACACGAATCTTGCCTAGCAGATATTCCTACAGCTGTCTAAACTCCTACCACATTCCACTGCAGCCACATTCCTTTTGTGGCCATTTGTAGGAAATTATCTACATTACATCCTCTTGAGAGTTATTTAACTGGTATTAGCTGCTCATCAAAGAAGAATTATTCAAAAGAAACAGATAGGTTACAAGTTTTCACCCTGTATTTAAATAAAGATTGATCTTTGTTTCATGATCCACCTCTCCAGAAAAGTCTCCTAGCTGCCTGCTTTGTAGCAACAAAGCAGTGAAATATCAAGTGATGCCATATTTCAACTAAATTAAAAGGAGATAGCAAAATGATAAGCCTGAATGAATACAAATATTTTAAATCCAGTCCTTTAGAGCCAAAAAGCCTCAGAGTAATTTAAAAATTAAATCTTAACTGGCTTGTCAGTATTGATTTTTCTGAGTAAAACAGAACACAAGACTATACTCCTTCAGTGGTAACAGCCTTTTAAATGCGTTTGCAGAGAAACAGAACTTGCACCATTTGTGCTCCTACAGAGGAGATGTCTCAGACACATGCAGAGAACCCCCTGTATCTTCAGAAGGCTCATATATATAACTTTCAAGGTATAACACAGTCACTGGATGGAAATGTTTTGTTCCTGATCATTACAGAAGAAAATAAC